>VZQC01013594.1:5716582-5825042 GCA_009823505.1 Rhizomys pruinosus
TTATTTATTTATTTATTTATTTATTTATTTATTTATTTTGAGACAGGGTCCCCTGTAGCTCCAGCTGTCCTGGAACTCACTCTGTAGACCAGGCTGGCCTTGAACTCACAAAGATCCGCCTGCCTCTGCCTCCCGAGTGCTAGGATTAAAGGCCTGCCCTGCCACCAGCCCGGCATAGTTCTTTAAATATGTTCCCAATTGTGTTTCTGATGTCTGTGTCCTGGGGCATCCCCAGAGGGATGCCACTGCACAAGTCTTCCATAGGGTTGGTAAAGCTTGCCACGGGATTATCCTGCCCCTTTCCAGTCTTGTCTCCTCTTTGTTATCCTGGCATATGGGCTTCGCCTTGCCTGTATTCCAATGCGAGTCCTAAATGCCTCTTCACTGTGTTGAAGGCTTGCTTTGCTTGCCTCCTTCAGATGCCTCTTCGTATTCCCAGTTGGGGGGGGGGCTCTCCCGGTACCTTCTGCTGGCCTCAGGAGATCTCCTATTTTTCATTTTTTAAGGTAGGGTGTTTCTATGTTGCTCAGACTGGTCTTGAATTTCTAGGCTCAGGTAATCCTCCTGGAAGTCTCAGCCTCCCAAATAGCTGGGATTGTTAAAGGTTCATACCATCCAAACCTCCTTTGTTTTATTCTAATGCAACCCTTTTCTTTCTTTTTTTTTTGGTCTTTTTGAGATAGGGTCTACCTGTAGCCCCAGGTGTCCTGGAACTCTTACTCTGTAGAGCAGGCTGGCCTTGAACTCACAAAGATCTGCCTGCCTCTGCCTCCCAAGTGCTAGGATTAAAGGCGTGCGCCACCATGCCTGGCAATCCTTTTCTTTCAATGTTAAAAATTCTTCAGAAGCATCATTTAGCCTTGGGTAGGTGATGCTTTCTCAGGGAAATGGCGTTTCCTGCATTGGATCTCTGGGGTCAACATTGGCTTATGCTGGCTCTTCTCGGAGCTCCAGCAGTCAGCAAGCCTCCAGCGGACCAGCAGCTACAGTGGACCTCTGTCAGAGGCTTGGCCTCAACAGCTCACATGTCTCTTCCCTCCTCCACATTAGAATCCACCTCATTGTCTGGAGATCACACCACCATCTTCAGAAAAACTTGTCTCCGTTATGCGATTAAGTGACCTTTCTACAGAAGACGACGATTCAGGTCACTGTAAGATGAACCGTTGTTATGATAAGAAGATTGATAGTCTAATGAACGCAGTCAGTTGTCTGAAATCTGAGGTAAGGGAGCTGGGGACCGGGAATGAATGGGATGGGCCCAGTGGGTTAACCTGTGCGTGCCTCTCTCTAGGCCTCCTACCCCCTAGGGAAGCTGCCCAGGACATCCACCTGGAGGGGTCACTGGGAAGCTAGTGTTCCCACCGGGGCACTGGGGAGCTGGTGCTCCCACTGGGTCACTGGGGAGCGTTTAGCTTGCCTGGTGCTCTTGGAGCCTGGCCCCTGATTTGACTCAGAGGATTCAGTGAGGTGAGTGATGTTAATACTCTGTTTTTGTAGACTAGTCTTACTATGTAACCCTGGCTAGCCTTGAGCTTGCTATGTAGACCAGGCTGGCCTAAGACCTCCAGTAATCTTCCTGCTTCTGTGTCCTAAAGGCTGGAATTACAGTAGTATACCATCCCTCTAGCTGTAGTCTTCTATTATTTAGATGAAGTGATTGTAAACACTTTAAAATCTTTTATGTGTATGAACTTATTGCCTGAATGTTATGTAAGTGCACCCATGTCATGTAGTGCCCATGGAGGTCAGAAGAGGGCATTGGATCCCCTGGAACTAGAGTTATGGACAGTTGTTAGGTACCATGTGGGTGCTGGGAGTCAAACTCAGGTCCTCTGCAAGAGCAATCAGTGCTCTTAACCGACTGAGGCATCTCTCTAGCCTATAAAACATAAAACACTAAAAGTGAGCCCAGACTTTCTTGGTTTTTTTCTTTTCTTTTCTTTTTTTTTATAAATATTCTAAGCTGGGTGTGGCGGCACACACTTTTAATCCCAATGCTCAGGAGGCAGAGGCAGGAGGATCTCTGTGAGTTCAAGGCCAGCCTGGTCTACATAGTTTTCGGGATGTTTCAGGATGGCTGGGGCTACAGGGGCACCCTCTCTCAATAAGAAAAAAAAAATTCTATTTTGAGACCAGGGTCTCCCGATAGCCCCATCTGGCCTAGAACTTAATATGTAGACCAGGCTGCCCTGGATGTGAGATCCACCTGCCTTTGCTTCCTGATTACAGAGACTAAAGGGATATGTGCCACCATACTAGTTCCAAGCCTTTCTGTTTTACACAAGTTGAACAAGAGACAAAGGAAGCTTATCCTCACTAGTGGATCTGACCCTTGGGAAGAGGGGGATGGCAGTGAAACCTCAAATAGAACCAGTCTGAGGTCCTTCATCCAGAAAATTGGTGGGGCTGGCGTTAAAAGCCAGGTCCTTCCAGGCATGGTGGCGCACACCTTTAATCCCAGCACTTGGGAGGCAGAGGCAGGCAGATCTCTGATTTCAAAACCAGCTTGGTCTACAGAGTAAGTTCTAGGCCAGCTAGGGCTACAGGGAGACCNTTTAGCCTTGGGTAGGTGATGCTTTCTCAGGGAAATGGCGTTTCCTGCATTGGATCTCTGGGGTCAACATTGGCTTATGCTGGCTCTTCTCGGAGCTCCAGCAGTCAGCAAGCCTCCAGCGGACCAGCAGCTACAGTGGACCTCTGTCAGAGGCTTGGCCTCAACAGCTCACATGTCTCTTCCCTCCTCCACATTAGAATCCACCTCATTGTCTGGAGATCACACCACCATCTTCAGAAAAACTTGTCTCCGTTATGCGATTAAGTGACCTTTCTACAGAAGACGACGATTCAGGTCACTGTAAGATGAACCGTTGTTATGATAAGAAGATTGATAGTCTAATGAACGCAGTCAGTTGTCTGAAATCTGAGGTAAGGGAGCTGGGGACCGGGAATGAATGGGATGGGCCCAGTGGGTTAACCTGTGCGTGCCTCTCTCTAGGCCTCCTACCCCCTAGGGAAGCTGCCCAGGACATCCACCTGGAGGGGTCACTGGGAAGCTAGTGTTCCCAACGGGGCACTGGGGAGCTGGTGCTCCCACTGGGTCACTGGGGAGCGTTTAGCTTGCCTGGTGCTCTTGGAGCCTGGCCCCTGATTTGACTCAGAGGATTCAGTGAGGTGAGTGATGTTAATACTCTGTTTTTGTAGACTAGTTCTTAACTTGTCAACCCTGGCTAGCCTTGAGCTTGCTATGTCATAGACCAGGCTAGGGCCTAAGACCTCAAGAATAATCTTCCTGCTTCTGTTGTCCTAAAGGCTGAACTTACGAAGAGTAGTTACCATCCCTCTAAGCTGTAGTCTTCTATCTATTTAGATGAAGTGATTGAGTAAAACACCTTTAAAAAAATGCTGTTTATGCTGGTAGTGAACTTATTGCCTGAATGTTATGTAAGTGCACCCATGTCATGCAGTGCCCTCATGGAGGTCAGAAAGAGGGCATTGGATCCCCTGGAACTAGAGTATGGACAGTTGTTAGGTACCATGTGGGTGTCTGGGAGTCAAACTCAGGTCCTCTCGAAGAGCAAATCAGTGCTCATTAACCGACTGAGGCATCTTCTAGCCATAAAACATATAAAACACTAAAAAGTGTAGCCCAGACTTCTTGGTTTTTTTTCTTTTTTTTTTCTTTTTTTATAAATATTCTAAGCTGGGTGTAGTGGCACACACTTTTAATCCCAATTCTCAGGAGCAGCAGGCAGGAGGATCTCTGTGAGTTCAAGGCCAGCCTGGTCTACATAGTTTTCGAGGTATGTTTACAGGATGGCTGGGGCTACAGGAGGAGGCAACCCTTCTCTCAATAAGAAAAAAAAAAAATTCATATTTGAGACCAGGGTCTCCCTGATAGCCCCATCGGCTAGAACTTAATATGATAGAGACCAGGCTGCCCCTGGATGTTAGGAATCCCACCTGCCTACTTTTGCTATACCTGATTACAGAGACTAAAGGGATATGTGCCACCATACTAGTTCCAAGCCTTTCTGTTTTACACAAGTTGAACAAGAGACAAAGGAAGCTTATCCTCACTAGTGGATCTGACCCTTGGGAAGAGGGGGATGGCAGTGAAATACCTTCAAATAAACCCGTCTTGAGGTGAGCCTTCATACCAGCAAACATATGCGATCGGGAAGCTTGGCGTTAAAAAGCCAGTCTTCCAAGCGCTATTGGGGCGCACCACCTTTAAACCCAGCCACTTGGGAGGCAGAGGCAGCAGATCATAACGTGATTCAACCAGCTTCGGTCTACAACGTAAGTTCTAGGCCAGACTAGGCTTACAGGGAGAACCTCAAACGTCTACAAAACACCAAAAAAAAAAAAAAAAAAGAAAAAGCCAGGTCCTAACAACTGCTAGTGTGCCTCCACTCTACTGGGAAGTCTGGGGACTGTCCTTGCACAGAGACCCTCCCAACCTCCAACTGGGGCTGTTTTGGTGATGCAGGGCAGCTCTAGGGTTGTTGCAGCCCAATTCCCTGCCAGCCAGTAGCTAACTCAGGGTTTCTGTGCTCAGCTCAGCTAAAAGGATGAGTGGAGTGTGTGACCAGAGAAGCCAAGGCCATGTCTATGTGACTGCCCACTTAGGCTGGGCCCACAAGGCCCCGGGCACAGAACCCATGTCACTTGCTCTCAGAAAGGTTGGGTATAGCAGTGTGGCATCTGGGGAACCCCCCCAGTGGCCCCTGTCTGTGTGCCCCTTTAAAGCAGTATGCCATCTGGGGACCCCCCTCAGTGGCTCCTGTGTGCCCCTTTAAAGCAGTATGCCGGGGTTGGAGAGATGGCCTAGCGGTTAAGAGCGCCGACCGCTCTTGCAGAGGACCCGGGTTCGATTCCCAGCACCCACATGGCGGCTGAGAACCGTCTGAAACTCCAATTCCAGAAGAACTCCAGTTCCAGGGGAATCCGAGACCCTCTTCTGACCTCCGTGGCATTGCACGACACGGGTGCACAGACTTGCATGCAGACAGTATATTCATACACATCCATAAATAAATAAAATTAATAAAAAAACATTTAAAGCAATATGCCATCTGGGGAGCCCCCCTCAGTGGCCCCTGTGTGCCCCTTTAAAGCAGTATGGCATCTGGGGACCCTCAATCAGTGGCCCCTGTCTGTGTGCCCCTTTAAAGCAGTATGCCATCTGGGGACCCCCCCGTTCTAGTTTATCTTTCATTGCTATGACAAAACACTCTGACCAACACCAACTTGGGGAGGAAAGGGTTTATTCAACTTACATCTCCTGAGTCACAGTTCATTACTTAGGGAGCCCAAGGCCAGGAACTCAGGGCAGGAACCTGAAGGCAGGAGCTGAAGCACAGGCCATGGAGGAATGCTGTTCACTGGCTTGCTCCCCTGGCTCATGCCCAGCCTGCCTTCTTATACGGTACACTACAACCTGCCCAGTGTGGCACTACTCATTGTGGGCTGGGCCCTCCCACATTGCTCGACAGTCAGACAATACTCCACAGATGTGACCACAGGCCAATCCAATGGAGCCAATTTCCCCAATTGAGGCTCCCTCAACCCAGGTGTGTCAAGTTGACACTAAAGCTATCCAGCACAATTGACCCCTTGTCAACTTGACACACAAAACACATCACTATTAAACCACCACCTTTCCAGTTCTTATCTCCAAAGTATGATGTTAACATTAATCACAACCTAAGACAGTACAACCTTACAAGCCCCACAGTCCTTAAAATGGCCAAACACTTAAAAGTTCACAGTCTATTAAAAGTCTCTTAACTGTGGGCTGCTGTAAAATCCAAAACAAGTACTGTCTTATTTCAAAGGGAAGGATCAGGCACACTCAAACAAAACCTAAGTCCAGCAAAGTAGCTCAAGGCTGGACACCTGGGACTCACGATCCTCTGGGCTCCAAAGGGTTTCAGCAGCTCCCCTTCTCTGCCATCTGTGGCACACACAGCTCATCTTGCAGGCCCAGGCCAACTCCATTCCACACCTGCCGCTGCTCTTGGTGGTCTTCCCAAGGTCCTGGCATCTCCAAAACCTGGGGTCGCCACTGAAACTGAGGCAGCACCTTCACCAATGGTCTCTTCTGACCTCTCCTGGTGCAAAGCCTCAGCTTCTCTCCATGACCCCCTGCAATCCTGGGGTCTTCACTGCAACCGAGGTGCACTTCCACCAATGGTCTTTCCTGACCTCTCACAGTGCCAAGCCTCGGCTGCTTTCTGTGACCCCCTCAAATTTCAACACCAGAACCATATAGGAGACTCTTACATACTACCAAGTCCTGCTTCTGGCTTGAGATGGAGGCTCAGGCCCCTTCTGGATCACAGCTTCTGTATGCTAACCCTGCAGAAATTCTTCCCAGAAGATTTCACCACAATGATGCTGGTCTCTTGCTACTTACAGCTGATTCTTCAGCCCCAGCTAACCAGCATCAATTGTCCCAGTGCAACAAAGATTTCACTTCAGGTTCTGGTCTCTTGTTACTTAACAGCTGACTCTTCAGCCCCAGCTGACCAGAACCTACAGATTACAGTCCTGATGATCTCTGTTCCCCTTTGAAACTAGAAACTTTACAAGCCAGGCCTCCATCTTCTACAAATCCTTCAGCAAAACTGCTCCAAGCTCCACAGCAACACTCTTTAGGCATTCAGTGATCTTCCCAGCCCAAAGTTCCAAACGCCTCCACAATCCTCCCCCAAAACACCAAGGTCAGGTCTGTCACAGCAATACCCCACTCCTGGTACCAATTTCTGTTCTAGTTTCTCTTCCATTGCTGTGACAAAACACTCTGACCAACACCAACTTGGCGAGGAAAGAGTTTATTCAACTTACATCTCCTGAGTCATAGTTAATCACTTAGGGAGCCCAAGGCCAGGAACTCAGGGCAGGAACCTGGAGGCAGGAGCTAAAGCACAGGCCATGGAGGAATGCTGTTCACTGGCTTGCTCCCCTGGCTCATGCCCAGCCTGCCTTCTTATACGGTACACTACAACCTGCTCAGTGTGGCACTACTCATTGTGGGCTGGGCCCTCCCACATTGCTGGACAATCAGACAATACTCCACAGATGTGGCCACAGGCCAATCCAATGAGGCCAATTTCCCCAATTGAGGCTCCCTCAACCCAGGTGTGTCAAGTTGACACTAAAGCTATCCAGCACACCCCCTCAGTGGCCCCTGTCTGTGTGCCCTTTTAAAGCAGTATGGCATCTGGGGACCCCCCCCCCTCAGTGGCCCCTGTCTGTGTGCCCCTTTAAAGCAGTATGGCATCTGGGGACCCCCCTCAGTGGCCCCTGTCTGTGTGCCCCTTTAAAGCAATATGCCATCTGGGGACCCCCCCCAGTGGCCCCTGTCTGTGTGCCCCTTTAAAGCAGTATGTCATCTGGGGACCCCCCTTCAGAGGCCCCTGTCTGTGTGCCCCTTTAAAGAAGTATGCCATCTGGGGACCCCCTCTCAGTGGCCCCTGTCTGTGTGCCCCTTTAAAGAAGTATGCCATCTGGGGATCCCCCTCAGTGGCCTCTGTGTGCCCCTTTACAGGTCAAGATGCAAAAAGGTGAACGCCAAATGGCTAAAAGGTTCCTAGAGGAGCGGAAAGAGGAGCTGGAGGAGGTTGCCCATGAACTGGCAGAGACAGAGCATGAAAACACAGTGCTGAGACACAACATTGAGCGGATCAAAGAGGAGAAGGACTTCACTATGTAATCCTGGGGCCCGGCTGCCCATTCCTGACCAGGGTCACTTCTTGTAGGCCTGGAGTCCTGGGAGCAGAAGGAAAGCAGTGTAGGGAGGTGGCCTGATAATGCAGCCCACAGCTATGCCGTGAGGGAAAGAGGACCCCACAGGCTATTGAGCAGTAGTTGGAGAACTGCAGAAGGTGGCTCTGGGGAGACTGGTAAAGTTAGCAACATGGGCATCAGGAAGAGGAGATGCTGGGAACATTTTGTGGGCAGACCCAGAGTAGGCAGCATTTGCCTGAGCAATGAAAAGGAGACCACAGCTGGCAACAGAGGGTGCCACAGCAATGGCAGGGGCTACATGTAGTGTTTGGGAGCAAGTGTTTTGTTCTTTTTTTTCAGTTGTAAGAGGTAGAGTCTAAGGTCTGAGCATGCTCAGTGCTCTACTGCTTAGCCACACCTCCAGTCTGTTTGGGAACACCTTGAGGATACTGTGGGAGGGTCGTAAAAGCTGCTCAGTCTCCAGGCATGGTGGCTCAAGCCTTTAATCATAGCACTGGGAGATAGAGGCAGGAGATCAGGAGTTCAAAGCCAGCTTCTACTACATAGCAAGTTCAAGGCCAGCCTGGGCTACGTGAGACCCCATTTCAAACAACTAAAAAAAGTAATCAGTAACGAGGCTTGCCAGTGCTTGGAGAGAGTGCAGAGCTCAAGAGTCTACTGGTCATGGTTATGCCATGGTGTCTCTTGGACAGAGCCCTGTTCATACCAGGCACATGTGATTTCCGGGCCCTTATCCTTCTAGAAGTCCATTCGAACAAGGAAGGGCCATCTTACCCTTTCCCCCATTGTTCCCTGGCAGGAGGGGAGCCTTGCAGGCCATCGTGAAGTGGGCCTTAGAGCTCTGGGCAGGCAGGGCCTTTGACTCAGGAAGCCCTCTCTTTCTGGCCCCAGGCTCCAGAAGAAACACCTCCAGCAGGAGAAGGAGTGCCTCATGTCCAAATTAATGGAGGCTGAAATGGACGGAGCAGCCGCCGCCAAGCAAGTCATGGCCCTAAAGGATACCATCGGGAAACTGAAAACTGTAGGTGGAGCCCTGGGACGGGGTGTGGTGGGGGCGGGGTGGGGCTTTACGCAGTCATCAGGCTGACTCTATGACATCTCCAGGCTGTGGGAGGGCACACCTAACTCAGCTCCCAACCCCCACTCTCACTACCTGGGCCTTGGTCCTTGAAGATGATCTCTGATGATCAGGGCCTCTGAGGAGACTGCACATCATGGGTCACTTGGGATCGCAGTGAGTCAAGGCATGTGGTTGATTCCTGCAAATGCCAGTTACCAGGTGTTTCTCTTGCCTTTGCTTCCTGAAGGATATCTGCCCTCACTGGGTACCTACACAGAGCTCTCCTGACCTGCCTCACTTCTTTCCCTTGACAGGCCCATCTCCAGGAAGCTTGTCCTTGACCGCAGTGGCTCAGCTCCTCTGCCTGGGCCTTTTTGCACCAGCACCTCTTGATCCTCTCATGGGCTCATTTCCTTGCTTTTCCCCCTGCACCATGTAAGACATGCTTTTCTTCCAGGAGAAACAAATGACTTGCACGGACATCAACACCCTAACAAGGCAGAAGGAACTTCTCCTGCAGAAGCTGAGCACATTTGAGGAGACCAACCGCACCCTCCGAGATCTACTGAGGGAGCAGCACTGCAAAGAGGTGAATACCTGACCCAGAGTCCAGCTGCAGCCTGGGCTCTTGCGCCCTTCTGTAGGGTCCTGCCCTGGTCTATGTAAAGAAGATTCTACGGGGGTCTATCCTGAGAGGGACTGAGAGTCTCCCCCATGCTTGGCACTCTCGTGGCTGTTGTTGAAGCTCAGCCAAGCAGCCGAAGGGCCACAGAAGTCCGGGAAGGGCATCCTGGGGTCAGGGAAGGCTTCAGCCCAGCCCAGGATCCCAGGGAGAGGAGAGGTTCTGGACCTGAATTTTTTCCTCCTCTTCTCTCCTCCCCTTTTCTCTTTCTTCCTCCTCCTCCTCCTCCTCCTCCTCTTCTCCTCTCTGTCTCTTTATGTCTCTCTCACTCTCCTTTTCCTTTTTATTCCCTCTCCTTTTCCCTCTCTCCTTTTTCTCTTTAAATGTCAGTATGTAGGTCACGCTGGCTTCAAGCTCACAGTCTTCCTCAGTCTCCTTAGTTCTTGGATTATAGTTATTAGCCACCAGAGCTGCCTCAGAGCTGAACTTTTTTTTGTCTTTTTGAGACAGGGTCTCTCTATAGCCCCAGCTGTCCTGGAACTCACTCTGTAGACCAGGCTGGCCTTGAACTCACAAAGATCCTCCTGCCTCTGCCTCCCAAGTGCTAGGATTAAAGGCATGTGCCACCATGCCTGCCTCAGAGCTGAACTTTTTAGAGACGTGGGTAATGGCAGGGACTCTACAAACTGGCTGGTGTACTTCAGTTTTGAAAGTCATTCTTTGAAGTCTGTAATCCTGGGGCTCTAGGGGCTGAGATATAATAACCATAGGCTTTATGCCGGTCTTGGTTACATAAGACTTTGTCTGGAAATAAAATTTTTAAAAGGTGAGAGAAAAAGAATAAAAGGAAAGCTGGGGCTTAGCCACAGAGCCTTTCCCGTGCTCAGGGGTTCGCTCTGAGCTTCCTCCCTAGTACCACATGAAATAGGTGTTTTCTGATATGTATGTTGGTCTATGGCCATACCACCCTGAACGCGCCCGATTTCGTCTGATGTGTATGTTGGAGATAATTGTTTTGTGTGGGTCTGTGTGTGTGTGCTTGAGTGCCATGGTGCACATATGGAGGTGAGAGGACATCGTGGAATGGTCTCTCTCCCATCTTTGTGTGGGCTCCAGGGATTGAACTCAGTTGTGAGGGTGGCATGGTGAGTGCCCTTACCTGCTGAGCCAGCTCTCAGGTCTCTATTTTTCAAAATTTTTTCCTGATTTTTATTTTAAATTATGTGTGTATGTGTGTGTTTGTGTATCTGAGTGCAAGTGCCCATGGAAGCCAGAAGTGTTGGTTGCGAGCTGCCTAATGTAGTTGCTGAGAATTTAACCCAGGTCCTTTGGAAGAGCAGTATGTGCTCTTAACTGCTGAACCATCTCTGGCCTCAGGTCTCTCTTTTTTTTTTTTCCTTGAGACAGGATCTCATGTAACCCCCAGGCTGAGCTCAAACTTGCTCTGCAGCCAAGAATGACCTTGAACTCCTATCTTTGGGTCTCCAATGAGCTCCCATGAGCTCTGATGATATTTTATTAGCAGATACTTATTATTATTTTTTTGTTGTTATTTTTGAGACAGGATCTCCCTTTAGTCCCAGCTGTCCTGGAGCTCGCTCTGTAGATCAGGCTGGCCTTGAACTCACAGGGATCCACCTGCCTCTGCCTCCCAGTGTTGGGATTAAAGGTGTGTGCCACGACGCCCTGCCAAGATGCTTCTTCTTTTTTTTTTTTCTTAATTTATTTTATGTGTATGAATGTACTGTCTGCATATAGGTTTGTGCACCCGGGTTGTGCAATGCTGCGGAGGTCAGAAGAGGGCGTCAGATTCCCCTGGAATCCAGCCCCCAAAATGCTTCTTTTTAGAAATGTATTGTCCTGGGGCTGGAGAGATAGCTTAGCAGTTAAGAGCACCGACTGCTCTTGCAGAGGACCCGGGTTCGATCTCCAGCACCCACATGGCAGCTAAGAACCGTCTGTAACTCCAGTTTCAGGAGAACTCCAGTTCAAGGGGAATCTGAGACCCTCTTCTGACCTCCTCGGCATTGCACGACATGGGTACACAAACCTACATGCAGACAGTACACTCATACACATAAAAAATCGCTTTTGACAGAGACCTTGGCTGCCTAGCCTGGTGGGAGCGGGGAAGCCAATACTCACACTGCCTGGCTGCACAAGCGGTACAGCCCTTTTCCTTGTACCATCATAGCAGTGTCCCTCGTTTCAGTTATTTGCAGGTGCACAATGGAATAGCCTCATTGTCCAGACTGTAGGGAGAAAATAATGCAATGGAATAGTGGAGACTGGGGGGCACTGGTGAGATGGCTTAAAGGGTAGAAGTGCTTGTCGTGTAGGCACGAGTGACATGAGTTCAAATCTATCTCAGAAACCATGTAAAAGCTGGATTGCTTAGAGCTAGTGTCCATAGTCCCAGTGATCCTATGGGAAAGTAAGAGGCTGGCAGGAGAATCCCCAGATGTGGGCCAAGCAGACTGGTGTATGCAGCAGAAGCAGCAAAAACAAAGCAGCTCTGCCTCAAGCAAGTGGAGGGTCAGGACCTACACTCTTCTGACTGATACACACCATGATTTGCATGTATCTACACAAACACACAGACCTGATACACAGATTAGAGACATGGAAGGGGTTTAATTTTCAATAGAAGTCAGCATGGCGGCCCAGGCCTATAATCCCAGCCCTTTGGGAGCAGAGGCAGGAGGATTTGAGTTTGAGGCCAGCCTGGGCTACATTCAAATCCTGTCTTTAAAAACAATAATTTAGTAAAATAAGGGTTAGGGGCTGGAGAGGGGCTCAGCTTTGGGACACTTACTGCTCTTGTGTAGGACCTACATTGGTTAGTTTTCAGCACCTACCACCCAAATTGGGAGCTCACAATGCCTGAAATTCCAACTCTGGGCGATCCAATGCCCATCTTTTGGTCTTTCTTTGCCCATACACAAATACAGTGTATGCATACACATAAAATAAACCTTGTTTAAAATAGGAAGGTTGAAGAGGAAGTTTAAAAATGCAGTGGACCTGGAGTTCAATTTCACAGAGACAGGAAAAACAACAACCAAAAATAGTGAATGGCAGGTTAGAGACAGAGAGCAGTTTTGTGGTTGCCAAGGGCTGGGGGAGTGTGTGTGTGTGGTGGTGTGACTGCGTAGTGCCATGGGGTGGCTTCTGAGGTGACGAGAGTGGAAGTGGAGCTGGTGCACTGTGCTGTGAATGGACTGTGTTTCCAAGCTCTACTAAACATGGCTACAATGGCAAGTTTGTGTTACATACCTAACCAAAAATTAAGAAACAAATAACAACACAAGTGTACCCCCAGACCACTGATTTCTACATTTTATTAATTTGCTTTTGCCAACTTGGTGAAGTATAATTGACAGGTAAGAATTATATAACTTAAAGTGTTCAGCCTTCATATTTGCTGCGAAGTAAGCGCCACAATTAAGCTAAGTAACTTTGAGTACCTTATACTGTCCCCTTTTTATATGATGAAGGCATTTAAGCTCAACAAATTTCAAGCTCCAGTAAAATAACATTCACTTCCGTCATGGTGAGCACTGCACTGTGTTAATTTATGATGTCTAAATTTATATCTCAATAAAACTTTCCAAAGAAAATACTTTTTTTTTTGGTCTTTTTTTGAGACAATGGTCCCTCAGCGCCTTAGTTCCAGCTTGGCCTGAGCTCACTCTGTAGAACAAGTGGCCTTGAACTCACCGAGATCTGCTGCTCTGCCTCTGGGAATCCTGAATTAAAGTGTGAACCACCACCACCCGGCCAAGAAAATACTTTTATTAAAAAATTTTATAAGGGGCTGGAGAGAGGCCTCTGCAGTGTAAGAGACCAATGCTTTCAGAGGACCAGGTTTGATTCCAGCACCCACATGGCGGTATAAGAACTGTCTATAAGCCCAGGGCTAGGGTGGCATACACCTTTAATCCTAGCACTTTGGGGCAGAGGCCGGTGGATCTCTGTGATTCAAGGCCAGCCTGGCGTCTACATAGTGAGCGCTGCCAGGCAAGCTGGGGCTGGGGGCTATGGGAGACCCTGTCTCCAAAAAAAAAAAAAAGTAAAATCAAATAATTATGTTGTATAATGTATTTGCCTTTGTGTAGGTTAGTGCACCCCTGTTATTACCAACTGCCTGGTCAGGAAGTGTTGAACGTCCGTCTGGTTAAGATCGTCCTGCCATGGCGTTGTTGGGTCACGCATGTGGTAATCTGGTACTGGGAATCAAACCCACGTCCTCTTAAGAGCAACCCATTCTGTTAACTGCTGAGCCAAATCTCTAGCTCCAATAAAGCTTTCTTAACAAAAAAAAAAAAGTTGGCAGAGCACTTGCTGGACAGATGGCTCAGCATTAAAAATCCTCGGTAGTTGCTTGACATCTGAGTCTGTACCTTGGTATTGTGAGTAGTGCTAGGTTAGCAAATATCTCTGTTTTATCATGGTACTGGGTATTGAATCAGGGCTGATGCATGTTAGACAAGTGCTCTGCCACTGCACTGTATGCCCAGCCTAGCAAACATTTCCCAAAAGACTGATAGTATCAAGTTGTCTCCCTGTTTGTTAAAGGATGTCAAGAGTCTCAAAATGCTACTGCTGGGAGGCAGAGGCAGGTGGATCTTTGTGAGTTCAAGGCCAGCCTGGTCTACAGAGTGAGTTCTAGGCCAGCTGGGGCTACAGGGAGACCCTGTCTTGAAAAGACCAAAAAAAAAAAAAAAAAAATGCTACTGCTAATGAAATGACATTTTCTATTATTTAGCATTGTTAACCAATAAAACTACCTTCCTTTCTTTTTTCTTTTCCTTCATTCCTCCTTCCCTCCTTCCCTTCCTTCTTTCAGTGTTTTGCAGACAAGGAGGTAACATTCAAGGCTATGTAACATAGCCAGGTTCCTCTAGAACCTACCATAGAAACCTCAGATTTGCGTCTTAAGCTCTGTAGCCTCTTTTTCTGCCTCCCAAGTGCTGAGATTACAGGGTTAGTTTCCCCCTCTTGGCCTCAACCTTTGTTTTTATAATTTAAATAAATCACTAGAATGGAGTCTGTACTGCGTAATGTATCCTCCCCCTGTTAGACAGGAGCAGGAAAATTATGAAGCTCCTTTTTTTTTTTTTTTTTTTTGGTCTTTTTGAGACAGGGTCTTCCTGTAGCCCCAGCTGTAAATCCAAGCCAGCCTGAGCTACATAATGAGAAGCTGAAAAAGTCTACACTATATTTCTAATTTCCTACTTATGCCACACCCTTCTGAACAGTTAAATGTGCTTTATTTCTGGCTTGCTGGTTCCAGGCAGGTGATTCCTATCTTAGTTTTCTCACCCATATAATTGGGCAGATTTTTTTCTCACCTATATAATTGGGCAGAAGGTTCTCCACTTTGGGGTTGCACAAGGATGAGAGAACTTATGGACAAGGACTAACATTGTTCCTGGTGTGTAACAAATGTCTGCTGTGTGTCCTGGGAGGAGTGGCGTCTTCAGAAAAGCTTAGACTACTTCTCTCTCTCTCTCCCTCTCTCCCTCTCCCTCTCCCCCTCCCCCTCTCTCTCCCCTTCTTTTTATGAGTGTATTGCACCCATGTCATGCAGTGTCCATGGAAGTCAGAAGAGGGCATCGGATTCCCCTGTAATTGAAGTTATAGGTGGTCATTAGCTGCTCTGCGGGTGCTGGGATTCAAACCCTGGTCTTCTGCCCGAGCAGCCTGTGCTTCTAACTGCTGAGCCATCTCTCCAGCCCTGGATTTTTTTTTTCTTGTTTTTCTTTTTTAAAAAAATGTTTTGGGTTTACTTGTTTTTATGTGTATTAGTATGTTGCTTACATGTATGTAAGTGCACCTGTGTCTTGTAGTGTCCTCAGAGAGAAGAAGGGATTGGATCTCTTGGTAATGTAGTTATGGTCAATTGTTAGCTACCTATGCTGGGATTTGAACCCAGGTTCTGTGCAAGAGCAGCCAGTGCTCTTAACTGCCAAGCCAGTTCTCCAGCCCCATTCCTTTGTGTGTGTGTGTGTGTGTGTGTGTGTGTGTGTGTGTGTGTGTGTGTGGTTTTGAGACAGGGTCTCCTGGAACAAGCTATGTAAATCAGGTTGGCCTTAACCTCACAGAGATCCACCTGCCTCTGCCTTCTGAGTGCTGGGATTGAAGGCGTGTGCCACCATGCCTTGCATCAGTTTTTTCCTTTTATTTCCTCCTGTTACTCCTTCCTTTGTATTATCCTAGAGTTCATCTCCAGTTAGAGAAGAAGGGTCAACTAACTGGAATTCCTGCCGGTAACACGCAGGCTCAGTGTCCCCCGTCCGCCCCCCCCCCCCCCCCCGGCACTGTAACCCACCCAGCCTTGTCTCAGGCCTCCCGAGGTGCACTCAGAGTGATACAGAGCGCTCTGTATCCAGTCGTGCTGGCTTCAGGGTCCATCTCTGCCATTCGCAGCTGTGTCAGCTTTGGTTTGCTGGTGCTAGCCCCATGCTCCGCAGGTGCCCATGTCTCTTCCTTGTCCTCCTGATCTCCTTCCTCTTCTTTTTGAAGGGGGTCTTGCTGTGTGGCTCCGAGTAGCCCTGAGCATTCCATCCTCCTGTGCTGTGACTGCAGGTGCACCCACCTTGAATGGGTTTCTTTGTATCTAGATCCAGGAATTGGATGTCATGAAGTCCTTCTCTCCTGGCTTGTGAAGGGGATCTGGGGATCACAGAGGGAAAAAAGAGTCTTCTCCTTGAAGAAATCTTTTGTTCATGTGTTGAGATCTAGCCAGTAGGAAAGTGGCCAGGAGAGAGCAGGCAGTTTTCAGAGGAAATGGAAATGACAGGTAGACGTCTGAGGAGATGCTGAGCCTCCTGGGATTAGGGGATGTCAGTTAAATCAGAAAATCTGCTTTTGACAGAGACCTTGGCTGCCTAGCCTGGTGGGAGCGGGGAAGCCAATACTCACACTGCCTGGCTGCACAAGCGGTACAGCCCTTTTCCTTGTACCATCATAGCAGTGTCCCTCGTTTCAGTTATTTGCAGGTGCACAATGGAATAGCCTCATTGTCCAGACTGTAGGGAGAAAATAATGCAATGGAATAGTGGAGACTGGGGGGCACTGGTGAGATGGCTTAAAGGGTAGAAGTGCTTGTCGTGTAGGCACGAGGACATGAGTTCAAATCCTCAGAATCCATGTAAAAGCTGGATGCTTAGAGCTAGTGTCCATAGTCCCAGTGATCCTATGGGAAAGTAAGAGGCTGGCAGGAGAATCCCCAGATGTGGGCCAAGCAGACTGGTGTATGCAGCAGAAGCAGCAAAAACAAAGCAGCTCTGCCTCAAGCAAAGTGGAGGGTCAGGACCTACACTCTTCTGACTGATACACACCATGATTTGCATGTATCTACACAAACACACAGACCTGTATACACAGATTAGAGACATGGAAGGGGTTTAATTTTCAATAGAAGTCAGGCATGGCGGCACAGGCCTATAATCCCAGCCCTTTGGGAGGCAGAGGCAGGAGGATTTCTAGTTTGAGGCCAGCCTGGGCTACATTCAAATCCTGTCTTTAAAAACAAATAATAGTAAAATGGAAGGGTAGGGGCTGGAGAGGTGGCTCAGCTTTTGGGAGCACTGACTGCTCTTGGTGAGGACCTACATGGTAAGGTTTCCAGCACCTACCACCCAAATTGGGAGCTCACAACTGCCTGAAATTCCAACTCTGGGCGATCCAATGCCCTCTTTTGGTCTTTCTTTGCCCATACACAAATACAGTGTATGCATACACATAAAATAAACCTTGTTTAAAAATGGAAGGTTAAAGAAGAGGAGAGTTTAAAAATGCAGTGGCCTGGAGTTCAATTTCCAGGACAGGAAAAACAACAACAAAAAATAGTGAATGGCAGGTTAGAGACAGAGAGCAGTTTGTGGTTGCCAAGGGCTGGGGGAGTGTGTGTGTGGTGGTGTGACTGCGTAGTGCCATGGGGTGGCTTCTGAGGTGACGAGAGTGGAAGTGGAGCTGGTGCACTGTGCTGTGAATGGACTGTGTTTCCAAGCTCTACTAAACATGGCTACAATGGCAAGTTTGTGTTACATACCTAACCAAAATTAAGAAAAAAAAACAACACAAGTGTACCCCCAGACCACTGATTTCTACATTTTATTAATTTGCTTTTGCCAACTTGGTGAAGTATAATTGACAGGTAAGAATTATATAACTTAAAGTGTTCAGCCTTCATATTTGCTGCGAAGTAAGCGCCACAATTAAGCTAAGTAACTTTGAGTACCTTATACTGTCCCCTTTTTATATGATGAAGGCATTTAAGCTCAACAAATTTCAAGCTCCAGTAAAATAACATTCACTTCCGTCATGGTGAGCACTGCACTGTGTTAATTTATGATGTCTAAATTTATATCTCAATAAAACTTTCCAAAGAAAATACTTTTTTTTTTGGTCTTTTTTGAGACATGGTCTCCCTTTAGTCCCAGCTGGCCTGGAGCTCACTCTGTAGACCAGGCTGGCCTTGAACTCACAGAGATCTGCTTGCCTCTGCCTCTGGAATCCTGGAATTAAAGGTGTGCACCACCACACCCGGCCAAGAAAATACTTATTAAAAAATTTTATAAGGGGCTGGAGAGATGCCTCTGCAGTTAAGAGCACCAACTGCTCTTTCAGAGGACCCAGGTTTGATTCCTAGCACCCACATGGCGGTTAAGAACTGTCTATAAGCCAGGCATGGTGGCATACACCTTTAATCCTAGCACTTGGGAGGCAGAGGCAGGTGGATCTCTGTGAGTTCAAGGCCAGCCTGGTCTACATAGTGAGCCTCCAGGGCAGCTGGGGCTATAGGGAGACCCTGTCTCCAAAAAAAAAAAAAAAGTAAAATAAAATAATTATGTGTATAAATGTATTGCCTTTGTGTATGTAAGTGCACCCCTGTTTTACAATGCCTGAGGAGGTCAGAAGAAGATGTTGGAAGTCCTGAAATTGGAGTTACAGATGGTGGCAAGCTGCCATGTGGGTACTGGGTACTGGGAATCAAACCCAAGTCCTCTGTAAGAGCAACCCATTCTGTTAACTGCTGAGCCAAATCTCTAGCTCCAATAAAGCTTTCTTAAAAAAAAAAAAAGTTGCAGAGACTGCTGGACAGATGGCTCAGCAGTTAAAATCCTCGGTAGTCTTGGGGCTGGAGAGATAGCCTAACGGTTAAGAGCGCCGATTGCTCTTGCAGAGGACCCGGGTTTGATCTCCAGCACCCACATGGTGGCTGAGAACCATCTGTAACTCCAATTCCAGGAGAACTCCAGTTCCAGGGGAATCCGATGCCCTCTTCTGACCTCCGCAGCATTGCATGACATGGGTACACAAACCTACATGCAGACAGTACATTCATACACATAAAAAATAAATAAAAATTGGCCAGGCATGGTGGCTCACGCCTTTAATCCTAGCACTTGGGAGGCAGAGGCAGGCGGATCTTTGTGAGTTCAAGGCCAGCCTGGTCTACAGAGTGAGTTCCAGGACAGCTGGAGCTACAGGGAGACCCTGTCTTGAAAAGACCAAAAATAAATAAATAAATAAATAAATAAATAAATAAATAAATATTAAAAAAAAATGCTGGATAGTCTTTCAGAGGGCTTAGGTTCAATTCCCAACACCTACACAGCAGTTACCCATCCAAACTCTAGTTCCAGGGGATCCAACACCCTCTTCTGGCCTCTGTAGGCTTTGCATATCACAGGTGTTTTAAATACACATAGACAAAATACTTATATACATTAAAAAAAAAATAGCTGGGGAATGGTGGTGCACGCCTGTAGGCCCAACACATGGGAAGCAGAGACAGGCAGACCGATCTCTGAGTTCAAGGCCAGCCTGGTCTACATAGTGAGTTCCAGGGCAGCTGTCTCAAAAAGAAAAACAAAACAAAACAAAATGATAATCAAGCCCCTCATGAGGCTGAGGCAGAAAAATCTCCATGTGTTAAAGGCCAGCCTGGGTTATATATTAAAATCTAGGTCAGCTTGGGCTTCAGAGTGATATACTGTCTTAAAACACCAACAAAACGCCAGTGGTGGCACATGCCTTTAATCCCAGCCCTTGGGAGGCAGAGGCAGGAGGATCTCTGTGAGTTCAAGGCCAGCCTGGTCTACAGAGCAAGTTCCAGGCCAGCTGGGACTAAAGGGAAACTCTGTTTCAAAAAGATTAAAAAAAAAGAAAACAAAAAAAACCCCACCAACAAAACAAAAAAGTTGTTGCAGAATATACATTAACCATTTTTGTAAAATTACACTTTTATCCCTTCCTATCCCTTAAAGAAACAAATTTCTCTGGGTGTTGGTGCATGCCTTTAACCCCAGTGCACAGGAAGCAGAGGCTAGCAGATCTACGTGAGTTCCTGGCCAGCCAGGAAAGAGTGGGGAAGGTCTAGTAGGGTAAATGTGAGAGGAATTTATTTTATTTTGTTTAGTTTTTTTGGTCTTTTTGAGACAGGGTTTCCTTATAGCCTCACTAAGTAGACTAGGTTGGCCTTGAACTCACTAAAATCTGCCTGCCTTTGCCTCCCAAGTGCTGGGATTAAAGGTGAGCACCACTACACCTGGCAGGCTGAGAAGAATTTTAATATGTGCACTTGTAGAGTTAGGTGTCATCTTAGGAGAAGAGCCGTGAGCTTGCAGGCCCCGTATTTATTAAACCTTCGCTTTTACACCCTACTGAAGGATTCCGAAAGACTAATGGAGCAACAAGGTGCATTACTGAAGCGTCTGGCAGAGGCGGACACGGAGAAAGCGGTAACCAGAGCACCCCTTTTGCCTCTAGTGGGTACAGGTGGCAATGGGCTGGGCTCCTGGGAATGGACGTGATTGACAGTAGACCTGAACCTCTGCTGTCATTTCTCTGGGCGACAGTTCCTTAATCTTTAAAATGGATACACACCTGGTTTGCTGTTCTACTAGGCTTATCTGGATAGGTGATCACTGAAGGGCTTGAAGGCACAAAGCAGGGCCCCTGTGGGAGTGGGAGGAGTGACGGTGAAGGTCATCAAGTCCTCAGGCCCCGTTAAGCCTGGATTTATATTAATAGATTGCCAGCTATCAAAAAATACATACTCTTTTGGCTCAAGAGTTTGATACCAAGATTCTCTTCGAAGGCAGCGTGTTCTAGGGAACTTGAAGTTCTGCAAGATGTCAGTTCACGGGTGTAGGTAATAAAGGGGGGCAGGGGAGTTGGAGGTCCATGGCTAAATAAACTTGGGACAACATTGGCCTGAACCAAAAGGTGAACACACTTCTTCTTGATCCCGAGACTGGGAGCCTTTGCTGCTTAAATATCTTGGGATTAAGAAGTCTCCAACAGAGGAAAGAAGAAGGTTGAGTGTCCCAGGTGCGACCCCGGGCCTTGCTGCCTGACCAGTCACTAAGTAAAATACATTGTGGGTGTTTGTGAGGGGGACACTTTCCCCAACTCACTAGCTCACTCCCATTCTCAGGAGTGCTTTCCTGTTCTCAATAAACTATATTAAAGAGGATTGAGGAAGGAGTGGAAGGTGTGCACTAACAATCTTGCCTACTGCATTCCTTGTAAGGCTCTCAGCTTGGGAAGCCTTGCCAAGCTATGTTAACATTGGGACATGGGAACATCAGGCAGCTATTTCAAAAGATGTCGATGATTTAGGGTTGGAGAGCTGGCTCAGCAGTTAAGAGCACTGGCTGCTCTTGCAGAAGACCAGGTTTGCTTCCCAGCACCCACATGGCACCTAACAGCTGTCCATAACTTCAGTTCCAGGGGATCCAAATCCTTCTTCTGACCTCCCCAGGCATTGTACCACGTGGACACACGCAGGCAATACACTGCTAATATAAAAATAACAAGTAAAATATTTTAAGAAAAGATGTTGACAATTTAAACATTCTAATGAATATGAAATTGTAGGCTATGGAACAGCATATGCTTAGGACATTCTTTTTTTTTAATTTTATTTATTTATGTGTATGAATGTACTATCTGCATGTAGGTTGGTGCACCCGTGTCATGCAATGCCGCGGAGGTCAGAAGAGGGTGTTGGATTCCCCTGGAATTGGAGTTACAGACGGTTCTCAGCCGCCATGTGGGTGCTGGGGATCGAACCTGGGTCCTCTGCAAGAGCAGTTGGTGCTCTTAACTGCTAGGCCATCTCTCCAGCCCCAGGACATTCATTTTGTATGAACTGGTTATCGCTGGGCAGGATGGTCTTAGGGATTCTTGTGCCTTCAGTGTTTTCCACACTTAATTTTTTTTTAACTGAAAAATACATAGTCCTTTTTTTTTTTTTTTAAAGTGCTATCATGTGTACTTTTAATACTTTTTTTTTACAATTTTATTTTATTTATTTACTTTTTGTCTTCCCTATGGCCCCAGCTGGCCTGGAACTCACTATGTAGACCAGGCTGGCCTTGAACTTACAGAGATCCACCTGCTTTTACCTCGCAAGAGTGCTAGGATTAAAGGTGTGTACCACCATGCCCGGCTTAAAGGCAGTTCTTAGCTGCCTTGTGGGTGCTGGGATTCGAACGTGGGTCCTCTGCAAGAGCAGTCGGTGCTCTTTACTGCTGAGCTATCTCTCCAGCCCCTACATAGGCATTTAAGAGAAATTAATACAGGTTAGGTGCTTCCCACTTGAATCTGTGACATGTGCCAGTGGGTTTCTATAGGGCCTTTGGGTCTGTGGCCAACGTGCCTCTGCTTGACCTGGAGGGCACATGACTGTTTTTGTTTTTGTTTTTTTTCCCAGCGCTTGCTGTTACTGCTGCAAGACAAGGACAAGGAGGTGGAAGAGCTCCTCCAGGAAATACAATGCGAGAAGGTACCGTGCCCCGCACCTGCAGTTGTTCTCAGCCACTAGAGCACAGTGGGATGCTGGAGCTGGCCCCATCCCTTTCTCTGTCTTCCAAGGCTCAAGCAAAGACGGCATCTGAGCTTTCTAAGTCCATGGAGTCCATGCGAGGGCATCTGCAGGCACAGCTTCGGAGCAAGGAGGCGGAGAACAGCCGCCTGTGCATGCAGATTAAGGTGCTTGCTGCCCCCGGGTAGGGGGAGGTGACTGGCCCTGTCCCCTTACACCTTCCACAGTGGCCTGATGCAGGGGTGCCTCCAGTGCTCTGTGGGGCAGCCACTGCACAGCACTGATACACTGGAGCATTTCTAGCCTAATGTTAGGCACAGTGGACAGAGAGCCTGGAGGGCTGGGTGCGCCCTTCCCAGCAGCGATGAGGTGCTGGCTCTGTTCCTGTTCTCTTAGGTCTCTCACTGATGACCTGAGGAAAGTCACTGGTCTCAAGGGTCTTGAAGTGATAGCTCTGCTCAGTGACTTGAGTATCTGATCAGTAGGCCAGGAGTTCAGGAGTTCAGACCTCTAGAGTTAGAGAGACCTGACCACAGAGGCTTTCGAGAGCTGAGGGACCTTGGCTCTAGTCCCTGTCCCTGGAGGCTGCTGTCCTTACTCAGCTGCTGATCTGTTTTCCTTTCCTTCTTTCCTGCTTTCTGCTTGTGTCATTTTCTCCCCCATCTGCCTTATCCCTGCTGTATTTTCCACCTCTTAACCCCTCCTGCTACCTCCCAGAACTTGGAACGCAGTGGGAACCAGCATAAAGCGGAAGTAGAGGCCATCATGGAGCAGCTGAAGGAATTGAAGCAAAAGGGAGATCGAGATAAAGAAGCCCTGAAGAGAGCCATCCGAGCCCAGAAGGAGCGAGCTGAGAAGAGCGAGGAGTATGCTGAGCAGCTACATGTGCAGCTTGCTGACAAGGTAGCAGGCTTAGACCTCTGTTTTGCCTGCAGAGGAGCTCTGGGTGCGGGCAGTAGACTACAGATAACTGGGTGAATGGAGGGAGGGTGGTGACCTGGAGGAAGCATGGGGAAAACGGAGATGACTGAAGGGCCAGTGGGACCGTCAGGCAGCCATCTTGTAGGTGGAAGGCCGGCCGGCTCAGGAGCTACCGACAAGATGCAGAGATGCTGGGTGTCAGCCCAGCTCCTCCTGTTCCCCGTGTGCTCGTATTTAGAGGGGCTGCTGGGTAAGGCCCAGGTTAGATAGGGGAGACCAGCCCAGCTGCTCACACAAGATTGACGTGCCTGCTGTTTCTGTTCCTAGGACCTTTACGTGGCTGAAGCTTTATCTACTCTGGAGTCATGGAGGACCCGCTACAACCAGGTGGTGAAAGACAAAGGAGACCTCGAGTTGGAAATTATCGTCCTAAACGAGTACGTCTGCGACTGGGAGGAGGCCGAGTGGGGACTTGAGGGGCAGGAGGAAGGCTGTGGGGTCCTGTGGTCTGCAGTGCAGATTGGGGTTGCACTGTGCTGGGATGTGGGTTGTCCTGAACCAGGCTCTGGCTCCAGGCTTGGCCTGCTAATCCGCTTATAGGTAGGTGATCTTGAAGGGGGTAGGCCTCAGCCTGGACAGCAGGACATGGACACACTCGTGTCTTCCTCCTTGACCTTGGGGCATGGCACAACTGGTGATTCCTGCCCTGCGCCTTCTCCATTGTTTGAACAGTGCTGCCTGCCAGCGGCCGGTGGTATGGCAGGGAGTGAGGCAGCATTAGTCTCAAGGTGGGGGGAATGTGACTGAACAGACACCTGCTTCTCCACTGGTCGACCTATTGTTGTCACCACTAGATCGGTCTCAGCCATAGTCATATGCTCATTCAAAAGTATGTTTAGAGCAGTGCTCACATGCTAGCTAGCCTGTATGGATGTAAGAAGTCAGATGATAAAGGGTGTCGTGGCGCACGCCTTTAGTCCTAGCTCTTGGGAAGCAGAGGCAGGCAAATCTTTGTGAGTTCAAGGCCAGCCTGGTCTACAGAGTGAGTTCCAGGAAAGCTGGGGCTACAGGGAGACCCTGTCTCAAAAAGACAAAAAAAAAAAAAAANCCCCCCCCCCCCCCCCGTCACCTGTGCCCTCACACGCTGACAACAGTTCTTCCCTGTGCTAGCTGGTATTTGCACACAGGAACAGGCCAGTTGTGATTTTGCCTTGCTGTGGGGGGGCAAAAGCCAAGTGTGTCAAGTGCCTGGGGGTGAGGAAGACTGGACAGTGTCCCTGACCACTGATCGAGATACTGGGAAAGATTCCAAAGGACTCTGTCCTAAAACCAAGAAAAGATAGGGTGGGTGCATAGAGATGCTGACAGCTAGGAAGACACTGTCTCACCTTGAGAGGTGGTCAAAATGGACACATGGCTAAATGCTAGGTGACTTTGGAAAGAAATCATGGGAAACAGACTTTATAGGATTTTAGGTGGAGATGGAACACAGGTGTGGGAAAGCTGTTTCTTGGCACTGAGTCTGGGGAGCAAGCAGGCAGCTTCCCTGAGTTGGGAATGGTCTGGGAGTAGGAGGCAACCCTGCTCCGTTCCAAGAACCTGGGTATCGATTCTGCCTGTTAATACTTTTGTGATCTTCCAGCCGGGTGACAGATCTTGTAAACCAGCAACAAAGCTTGGAGGAGAAGATGCGGGAAGACCGCGACAGCCTGGTAGAAAGACTGCACCGGCAGACTGCTGAGTATTCTGCGTTCAAGCTGGAGAACGAGAGGCTTAAGGTCTGGAGGCAACCTGTGGGGGCTTCAAGGGAATTGGGTTGCTGAAGAGCAAAACCAAGGGCAGGCTTTCCTCAGTGGGCACAGAAATGAGCCTGGGGGTCTTAGAGGGCCTGGAAGCAGTAGTGCTGTTGAAGAGTGCTCTGGAGTTAGTGAGTTCAAGTCCTGGTGCTGCCTCTTGCTAGCTGTAGGACTAGATGAGACATTTAATTCTGAGTGGGGATTCAAGGCCTAGGAGAATGGATCTGGGAGGTGAGGCCTAGGAGAATGTGGTAACACATGTAAAATGCTCACACGATGTGCCTTGCTGCACACACACAGGTTAGGATTGGCTCTGACATTGACCTTGGCTCTTGGGCACTGCTGGGCCCTTCGTGCATTCTCATTTTCAGATTCTCAGTCATGTATTACTCATCTTATTTTGGGACAAGAATAAGGAAGTTGGGCTGGGGGCATGTCTCAGTTGTGAAGAGCAATTACTTAGCATGTCTGATCCCCAACATTGTTGAAAATGATAAATTGAGACTTAAAGTCAAGTGTTGGTCCAGGCATGGTGGTGCACGCCTTTAATCCCAGTACTTGGAGGCAGAGGCAGGCAGATCTCTGTAAGTTCCAGGCCAGCCTGGTCTACATAGAGAGCTCCAGGGCAGCTGGGACTACAGGAAAACCCTGTCTCCAAAAGCCAAAAAACAGTCAAGTGCTGGGGGTAGTGAGACAGCTCCAATGGTAAAGGCGCTTTCCGCCGAGCACAGGGACCCATGGGTCTGATAACTGGGACCCACTTACCAGAAAGAACCAACTTCCTCAAGTTGTCTTCAAGTGGCACATGTGCACACTTACACAATAAATAAATGGAATTAAGTTTTTTTTTTTATTTTATTTATTTCTGTATGTGTATGAATGTACCGTCTGCATGCAGGTTTGTGCACCCGTGTCGTGCAATGCCTCGGAGGTCAGAAGAGGGTGTTGGATTCCCCTGGAACTGGAGTTCTCCTGGAATTGGAGTTTCAGACGATTCTCGGCCGCCATGTGGGTGCTGGGGATCGAACCTGGGTCCTCTGTAAGAGTGGTCGGCGCTCTTAACCGCTAGGCCATCTCTCCAGCCCTGGAATAAAGTTTTTTAAAAAGTCAGGTGTGGGCTGGAGAGATGGCCTAGCGGTTAAGAGCGCCGACCGCTCTTGCAGAGGACCCGGGTTCGATCCCAGCACCCACATGGCGGCTGAGAACCGTCTGAAACTCCAATTCCAGGAGAACTCCAGTTCCAGGGGAATCCGACACCCTCTTCTGACCTCCGCGGCATTGCACGACACGGGTGCACAAACCTGCATGCAGACAGTACATTGATACACATACAGAAATAAATAAAAAAATTAAAAAAAAAAAAAAAGTCAGGTGTTTGGAATTGGGATTTCAATTGGAATCTGACTCTGGACACCCAGCTATTGGCCTCTCAGTACTAGATGTGGTAATGTACATTTGTAATCCCAGCACTCAGGAGGCCGAGGCAAGGAGGCCAGTCCGGGCTACACAGTGAGGCCCTGTCTCAAATAATCAGAAATTTAAACATCTTCCTAGCACACTGAGGCCAGAGGCCCTAAACACACATGATGTGGCATTCCAGAGAAGGTGTTTTGTTTTTTTTTTAACTAATTTTGGTTTTGAGCAATTTCAAGAAAGTATAGCGTGGAAAGGCATATAAATCCTAAAATTTTCATAAAGTCAGCACAGTTCCAGTTACTATGAAATTTATCAGAGCCGGGCGTGGTGGCACACGCCTTTAATCCTAGTACTTGGGAGGCAGAGGCAGGCGGATCTTTGTGAGTTCAAGGCCAGCCTGGTTTACATAGTGAGTTCCAGGACAGCTGGGGCTACAGGAAGACCCTGTCTCAAAAAGGCAAAAAAAAAAAATTTTATCAGGATTCTGGTGACCTCTCCTGATAACCTACCCCTGTTACAAAGGTAACTGTGTCATCATAGATGAGTTTGCCTTGTTTTGAATTTTGCCAATCCATACAGTCTGTGTACTGGTATGTGGTTTTTATTTAGCACATACCTAGTTTATTCCTCAGGTCTGTGGTGGGTCCCATGAGGTGAATCTGCCATGTGTTTGTCTGTTGGTGGGCATTTGTTTTGTTCTACACGGTGCTGTGGATATGTTTTAGTGTACCATTGGATATGTGTGACTAGTTATACACCTTAAAATAGAAATGCCAGTTCATCAGGTGGTGCCACTTTAGTGGATGTACCAAGCAACAAAGCAGTGGTACATGCTTCACGTTCCCACTTGTGACAAGGAGTTAGCATTTGCTTCGTGCCTCCTTGCCAACATGCGGTATTGTGGTTTTTATTTTTACTACTCTGATAAGAGTGTGGCAGTATCTTTTTGTTACACTGCACTTGTTGGATAAGGTGAAAATTGCCTCCAAAGGGCCAGGGGTGGTGGCATATAATGAGCTGAAGACCAGCATGAACAGATTACAGAGGGAATTCCATGCCAGCTTAGGGTACATAGAGAACCTGTCTCAGATGCCTCCAGTCTAACATTGAGGAGTAGTATAGTCTGGTACATCGGTGTAGAGTATTTCATTGTAGCCCTGGAAAATGGTGTCTGTAGAAGAGTACCCTCTTCCAGGTAGTCTGGTGTGCTCATAGCAAAGTTGAAGACATTGCAGAAGCAGGACAGCACTCGGTGCAGAGCACGTGTGTTGCTTCCTTCCCCAGCTCTCAAAACAAAAACCATCACAGATCTGGATACGAAGTGAAGGTCTCTGTCAACAGTGAAAGTGATTTTTTTTTTTAGATTTTCCCCCTGAAATTAGCATAGTAATATGCATTTGACTGTACCCTCCCACCAGTCTGCTTTCTCTCTCTCTTCTCTCTTTTCTGTAATGCTGAGAGTAGCTGGAGCACAAGGCCTTTTGCTAGTCAATTATAGCCCCATGGAAGCTCATTTTTACATAGCCATATTCCACAGGCATCTATTGGGGGCAGTGTTTTAGGCTTTACCTCTTTTCTTTTTGTCTTCCTTTCTGTCTATCCCTCCTCCTTTCTTTCTCTCTCTCTCTCTTCTTTTTTTTTTTCTTAGACAATGCCTTGTTATGTACCCCAGGCTAGACTCAGACTCAGTATGTGTCCCAGATTAGACTACTTGGAGCCTCCCTCCTGCTTCAGCATATTCTCTCTCTCTCTCAGCCTCCCTCCCCCCTCTCCCGTTCTCCCTCCTTCCCCCTTCTCTTTTCTCTCTGACCTCCTATTTTATTGCTCTGCAATACCATGATTTATATTGTTTCATCAAAGATAAGCACTAAGCATCTAAACTTTGATGAGGGGAATTCATTGTCCTGAAAAAGACATTGACAACATATTGGGGGTATTTTGTTTGTTTTTGGTCTTTTCGAGACAGGGTCTCCCTGTAGCCCCAGCTGTCCTAGAACTCACTCTGTAGACCAGGCTGGCCTTGAACTCACAAAGATCTGCCTGCCTCTGCCTCCCCAGTGCTAGGATTAAAGGAGTGTGCCACCACACCCGGCCAACATATTTTTTATTTAATGTGTACAAGTATATTGCCTGCATGTGTTTAAGTGCACCCATGCTGTGCAATGCCCCCTGGAGACAGAAGAAGGCATCTAATTCCCCTAAACTGAAGTTACAGTTAGCTGTCATGTGGGTGTCGAGAATTGAACCCAGGTCCTCTACAATAGAGCATATGTACTACAGGGAGACTCTGTCTCGAAAAGACCAAAAAAAAAAAAAGGAGCATATGGTGCTCTTAATTGCTGAGCCATCTTTCCAGCCCTCAACATATTGTTTGTTTTGTTTTGTTTTTCTTTTTTTGGTCTTCTTGAGACAGGGTCTGCCTTAGTCCCAGCTGGCCTGGAGCTCACTATGTAGACCAGGCTAGCATTGAACTCAGAGATCTACCTGCCTCTTCCTCCCAAGTGCTGAGATTAGGCGTGCGCCACCACGCCCTGCTGACATCATTTTTCTTTTTTTTTTTTTTTGGTCTTTTCGAGACAGGGTCTCCCCGAAGCCTCTGCTGTCCTGGAACTCACTCTGTAGACCAGGCTGTCCTTGAACTCACAAAGATCAGATCCGCCTGCCTCTGCCTCCTGAGTGCTAGGATTAAAGGTGTGTGCCACCACGCCCTGCGAATTTTTTTTTCTTTTGATATCGTTAATTTTAAAAAAGTATGTTGTGCCAGGCATGGTAGTGCATGCCTTTAATCCCAGCACTCGGGAGTCATAAGCAGGTGGATCTCTGTGAGTTCAAGGCTGGCCTGGTCTACATAGTTCCAGGACAGCTTGGAGCTACAGGGAGACCCTGTCTCAAAAAGACAAAAAAAAAACAAAACGGTTATATCACAAGATATCTAGCCAGATCCCAGGCCTTAGGCATGTGATTAATGTGCCTGGGTTTTATATTTTTCTCAACTGGGAATTGAACACAGGGCCTTGTGTATGCTAGGCAAGCCTTATATTACCACTTGGCTGCACTCAGCCCTCTACTTCCTTTAATGATCATATATTGCTTTTCAAATAAGAAATGTCATTTGTCATTATCTCTACCTGTGGAAAGTGATCACACTTGGGAGTTTTACCCAGAGCCTAGAAAATGAGAATCACTGTGAGGGTTTGAGTCAGGGGCCTTTTTCCTTTGCTGATTCCTTGAAGTGGATTGAGGGTGGGAAGACCTCCCACCTTGGACTTCCCTGTGTGGCTCACAAGCATTCCTTTATTAGGCTGGCTTTGCCCCTATGGAGGACAAGCTTAACCAGGCCCACCAAGAGGTCCAGCAGTTGAAGGCGTCAGTGAAAAACTATGAGGGGATGATCGACAACTATAAGAGCCAGGTGAGCGGGGCCCCGATGACCCGCTCTCACTCTGTAGCTCTTGCTCCATCTGGCAGGAGCTGCTCGCCAAGCCTCTCTGGGAAAAGGTGAGGGTGGATGGTGGTTCTGCCAAGAGGGCCCATTGTGCTTTTGGTTCCTAGGTGATGAAAACCAGATTGGAGGCTGATGAAGTGGCTACCCAGCTAGAACGCTGTGACAAAGAAAACAAGCTCCTTAAAGATGAGATGAACAAAGAGATCGAGGCGGTAGTGCTCCCTTCTTTCTTCACCACCCTGTCCAAGTGTCTGATACAGTTACTGAGTTGGCTGCTGCCTTTGACCCTTGGCCCACAGGAGTAACTGACTTTCCCTCTAGTGGGCTGGTCTACACTGTGTGTGTGTGTACGCCCCTTTTCTTTCTCATGCTTTCTAACGTTTTTTTCTCTTGTGGGTTTCTTTTCCTTTTTCCTATTCTATTTCCTGAAGGGAAAAAAAAAATCAAAAACACTTAACTGTTTTATAGCAGCCAAGTGGACTGGGCTCCACTGCTCAGCTAGGCTTTTGGCTTGCTGGTTTCATTCTATTATTATTATTATTATTATTATTATTTTTATTTTTTTTTTTTTTTTGTATTTTTCAAGACAGGGTCTTCCTGTAGCCCCAGCTGCCTGGAACTCACTCTGTAGATCAGGCTGCCTTGAACTCACAAAGCTCCCCCTGCCTCTGCCTCCCAAGTGTAGGATAAACACGTGGCCACCACAACCGGCTTTTTTTTTTTTTTTTTTTTTTTTTTGGTCTTATATTTTGAGACAAGGGTCTCCCTTTAGTCCCACTGGCCTGGACCTCACTAATGAACCAGGCTGGCCTTGAACTCACAGAGAGCCACCTGCCTCTCTCTACCAGGATGCTGGGATTAAAGGTGTGCATCACCACGCTCTGCCCAACTGGTTTCATTCTATACAGAATCTTTGTTTCCATAAATATACCTCCTTTGTTTCCATAAATACACCTTTCCTTTAGAAAGATCATTTTCTTTTCTCCTTTTTTTTTGTCTCTTTGAGACATGGTTTCCCTATAACCCCAGGTGGCCTGAAATATTCACTATGTAGACCAGGCTGGCCTCCGTCTCACAGAGATCTGCCTGCCTCTGCCTCCCAAGTGGTGGGATTAAAGGTGTGTACCACCATGCCCGCTGGAAAGATCATTTTGTTCTAGAGATGACTGAAGTGCAGTGACTGCCTTAAAGGGAACCTCAGAGTCATGTTCAGCCAATTATGTGTGGACACTTCACGGCCTGTTTCTGCCATGGTCTTTAGTCTTATTACACTCAAGGGTGGCACACACCCAGATATGTGGCTGCTGTCCTAGGAGCTCTGGAGTTACCCTAGCACTTTAACCTGCTTTTCCAGGTTTTTAGCTAAGCAAATAAGCAAATGAGCTCAGCAAATAAGTTTCCTCCCTGTGTGCTTTATGTCTTCATATGGCTACAACTGCACACATGATATTGTCCAAGTTAATGAAAGCCCTTAAATGATGCTGAATCCAGATGTTATTGCAGTTGCCACTGATGTTTGATGACTAAGGGCCACCTTAAGGGTAGGCACAAGTGTACCCTGAGAGAGTAGCTGGACACGTGCATGGCCTGTGGAGGCAAACTGTTGCCTACGGGTCAGCAAGGTCTTTGAGGACAGGCAGCCCCGCTCTTCCTCTGGCCTCATCAGCAATTAGGACCGTGCCAAGGGTGGGCTTCTCTTCCTGCTTCAGGCCCGTCGACAGTTCCAGTCCCAGCTGGCTGACCTGCAACAGCTGCCTGACATCCTAAAGATCACGGAGTCTAAGCTGGCCGAGTGCCAAGACCAGCTGCAGGGCTATGAGAGGAAGAACATCGACCTCACAGCCATCATTTCAGACCTGCGCAGCCGGGTAAGGGACTGGCAGAAGGGATCCCACGAACTGGCTCGAGCAGGGTCCCGCTTGCCAAGATGAGCTGCACGCCCCCCAAGGGAGGACCACTTCCTTTTTCTTGGCTGCGATTTCTGAAAGGAGTGAGCTATCATCAGTGCTGTGAAATAAAAGTCTGGTGTACCAAATGCTGCGTGTTTGCACCAAGTGATTGTAGCTATAGAAGTCGTCGCTCTGTGCAGCCCCTGGGCTCTCCTGCTGCAGCCCACCAGCTCTCCCTGCTCTGCCTTGCACATTCTGCTGCTGTCTGCTGCCCCACGGCCATGGAAAGGAGATGCAGCAGATACCTGGCCGTAGCTTTTCCTCTGTTCAATCATTCTCAAGTTTTAACTGGCTTTCCTTATTCTCTGCAGATCCACTGAGATTCTGTTCCGAGACAAGCAAGCAGCCCTTGTCAGGAGGCTGCAGGAACCATGCCTCCTGCCTGCACATTGTCCAGCACATCGTACAGTTCGTTTCTCTGTGACCTTTGTGTTCATTTTTATTTACTTACTTATTATTTATTTATTTATTTATTTATTTATTATTTTTGGTCTTTTCGAGACAGGGTCTCCCTGTAGCCCAGCTGTCATGGAACTCACTCTGATGGAGTGGGTCTGTCCTGTCCGTTATCCTCTCTCTCCCAGGTTGTGCACTGAACTTGGACACCTGTGAAGGGCAGCTGGCTTCTTTTCTGGGTGTGGATAATAGGCCACAAGGAGAAGGGAAAATTCCTTCCTGATTTGCCTTTATGGGAAATTCCTTCGTAAACCAGTATATGTTCCTGTCATTTTAGATCGAACATCAGGGGGACAAGCTGGAGATGGCGAGAGAAAAACAGCAGGCCTCCCAGAAGGAAAATAAAGAACTGAGTCTGAAGGTGGATGAACTGGAGAGGTTAGAGGCACTTGGTCCCATCTCTGTCCTCTTCCTAGGACCTGAGACTTTCTGCCACTTAGCTGCTTTGTGCTTAGTGTGCAGAAGTGTTTGAGGGACTCAAGGCCCTGGAAGGTGCTAGGCAGAGCTCAGAGAAAGCTGCTTCCATTTCAGTGGTAAGACTTGTGGGAGAGGGGAAGGGGTGTCAGGCTTGAGGGATGGATGCTGTTCCATGTGTGATCAACATCCCATTGGTACCACTTACCTCAAAGGCATGTGCCAGGTGTGGTGGCTCGCACCTTTAATCTACTCAGTACTCAGGACACGGATGCAGTTGGATCTCTGTGAGGCCACCCTGATCTATGCAGTTGAGTCCCAGGCCAGTGACCAGGGCTACATAGGGAGATTATGTCTCAAAAAAAAAAAAAAGGCATGGTTGGGCCAAATAGGCCACCTTACCACAACAGCTAGAACATGGAGCAGGGGACCTCCCTTTCTTTCTGCTCTAGGTCCTGACTAGTATTCCCACTGACTTCTTATAGACGGTTAAATGCAGTTATAGGTGAGGCATACACTGTTAAAAGCAGAGCTCTGACCCCAAGTGTGGTGGCGCATGCCTTTAATCCTAGCACTTGGGAGGCAGAGGCAGGCAGATCTCTGTGAGTTCAAGGCCAGCCTGGTCTACAGAGCGAGCTCCAGGACAGCTGGGAGTAAAGAGAGAGCCTGTCTCAAAAATAACAAAAAATAAATAAATAAATAAAAAATAGATTAAAGCGAGGCCCGGTCTCAAAAATAACAAAATAAATAAATAAAAGCAGAGCTCTGGCCTTTAGTTCCAACTCAGCCTTATACCTGCTCTGTGACCTTGAGTAACTCATTTAACTCTTTGATGACTGACCTTGAGTCATTTATTAATCTCCCTTTCCTCGTCTTGAGGAAGGAACAACATAGGGGGGGTAATACTCTAGCTGTCAGAGTCACAGCCAATCTTCAGTGACAGGATCCCCAGAGTGGCTGAGCATATCAGCATGGAGAGGCTGAAGTGGGCCCGATACATTCTCTAGCTGCTATCCCTAAGTAATCAATTATTTTTTGGTATTTTTGAGACAGGGTCTCCCTTTGAGTCCCAGCTGGCCTGGAGCTCACTCTGTAGACCAGGTTGAACTCACAGAGATCCAACTACCTCTGCCTCCCTAGTGCTGGGATTAAAGGCATGTGCTACCATGCCCAGCAAGTAATGGGCGTGGTTGGTGCATACTTTTAATCCCAGCACCATGGCTACATGAGGTCCTGTCTCAAAACCCCAAATCCCACAATTTTTATTTACTTTTAAAGATTTATTTTTTTATTGTTTTGTGATTTTTAAATATGTATTTAAAAAATTTTTTATTTATTATTTTTAACTGTATGAGTGTACTGTCTGCATGTATGTTGGTGCACCCACGTCGTGCAATGCCGCAGAGGTCAGAAGAGGGCGTCAGGTTCCCCTGGAACTGGAGTTAAAGACAGTTCTTAGCTGCCATGTGGGTACTGGGAATTGAACCCAGGTCCTCTGCAAGAGCAGTTGGCACTCTTAAAAGCTGAGCCATCTCTCCAGCCCTGTTTTATTTTATATTTTATTATTTTACTTTATTTTATTTTGGTCTTTTTGAGATAGGATTTCCCTGTAGCTCCAGCTGTCCTGGAATTCCCTATGTACACCAGGCTGGCGTTTAACTCATAGTGATCTGCCTGCATGCCACCTCTGCTTTGCCTGGCTGGCCTGGACAATGTGGCTAGTTCAACAAGACTTGCAGTGTTCCCTAAGTTGGAAGGTGTTGTACAAGAGCAGTGAGCTAGAAGGGCAGAGGGCTAGAAGGGCAGAGGGCTAGAAGGGCAGTGAGCTGGAAGGGCAGTGAGCTGGAAGGGCAGTGAGCTAGAAGGGCAGAGGGCTGGAAGGGCAGTGAGCTGGAAGGGCAGAGGGCTGGAAGGGCAGAGGGCTGGAAGAGCAGAGGGCTAGAAGGGCAGTGAGCTGGAAGGGCAGTGGGCTGGAAGGGCAGTAAGCTGGAAGGGCAGTGGGCTGGAAGGCCAGTGGGCTGGAAGGGCAGTGAGCTGGAAGGGCAGTGAGCTAGAAGGGCAGTGGGCTAGAAGGGCAGTGGGCTGGAAGGGCAGTGAGCTGGAAGAGCAGAGGGCTGGAAGGGCAGTGGGCTGGAAGGGCAGAGGGCTGGAAGGGCAGAGGGCTGGAAGGGCAGAGGGCTGGAAGGGCAGTGGGCTGGAAGGGCAGTGGGCTGGAAGGGCAGTGAGCTGGAAGGGCAGAGGGCTGGAAGGGCAGAGGGCTGGAAGGGCAGAGGGGACGGGTGTACACTGGGATGGCCACATAGGTGCTGTGGGGCTCTCCTGAGGTCTCTGCTGAGAAGGGTTTTGGTGACAAACCTGCCAGCTAGCTGTGCAGACCTCAGGTGAGTGACTCCACCAACCCTGGGGCTCAATTCCTGCGTCTCTGGGCTGTGGATGATTAGATTAATGGCAGGTCCTTCAGAACTGCACCTTGATGCTCCTTTGTGAGAGCTGCAGACTCGCTCCACTTGCAGTCTCCTGCGCTCTATGCTGTCCTTTGACACTGCGCTCCCATTGCTCAATGCCATGGCCACCTGGCTGATCTGAAGCTTTTTGTGTTTTATTATTTTTTTTTTTCTTTCTTGTTCCTTTTTTCTTCTTTTTTCTTCCTGTGCCTCCTTGCAGATTCTTGGCGTGATGAGTTCCCCTGTTCAGGGGAGGCAGCAGCCCCCTGGCAGTGGGTCAAGACAGGTGGGTTATCCCGGCTCTGACTGAATGCTTTCATCCAGGAAACTGGAGGCCACCAGCGCCCAGAATGTCGAGTTCCTACAGGTGATTGCCAAGAGGGAGCAGGCGATCCACCAGGCTCAGCTGCGGCTGGAGGAGAAAACACGAGATTGTGGGTCTCTGGCAAGGCAGCTGGAGAGTGCCATTGAGGATGCCAGGAGGCAGGTCAGTCACAATGCATCCTTGAAGGCCTATGGCCTAATTTTCTCAGCCTACCCTCCCATCTGTAGAATGGGTATACAATAATACCTTCCTCCTGAATGTGTTGTGAGAATCAGATGGGTATCTATTGTAAAAGCTCAGCCCTTTGTTCATTTATGCTGTATCCCCTTGGGACTCTGGCAGGCTTTTCCACAGATTAGGGATGCTGGGAAAGGGCAGGCAAAGCTAGATGGCTAGAGCTGTCCGCATATTTGGCTTCTGCCACAGAGTCCCAGAGAACATTCCACACTGATATGCAAGTGGTGTCTGTGACTGGGTGGTGGGAGTGGCCAACTCTATGGCAGCCCCTACCTCTGTACTTTCTGTGCAGGTGGAGCAAACCAAGGAGCAGGCGCTCTCCAAGGAGCGAGCAGCCCAGAGCAAAATCCTGGACCTTGAGACCCAGCTGAGCAGGACGAAGACTGAACTTGGTCAGCTGCGGCGGACTCGTGATGATGTGAGTCAGGCCTGTGGGCAGGGCTGGAATGAGTGCTACAGTGTAGGCAAAGCATTCTGTCAGTGTGTTTGTGAATTACACAGAAGGGGCCAAAATAACACTAACGGCATAGAGATTCCACAATGTAAATTACACAAAAACATCTAAACCTAGAAAAAGAAACAGATATTCGAGCAGAAGACATGTAGAACCACAAATTCATAGGACTGAAGAGGACTTGCCAAGACTTTACAATCAAAAACCATAAAAAATGCAGAGCTAGGCTGGGCGAGGGGTGGACACCTTCAATCCCACTACTCGAAGGCAGAGGTCGGAGGATCTCTGAGTTAGTGCCAGGCTAGTCTGGGTTACATAGTGAAACAAAAGAAAACAAACACAGAAACAGCATTAAAAGCTGTAAGGGGCCGGGCGTGGTAGCACAAATCCTGACTCATCCTAGCACGTCGGGGGCAGGGGCCGGCGGATCTTTGTGAGTTCACAAGGCAAAAAAACAACAAGCCAACCAAACCTGGTCTACAAGGAGTTCCAGACAAGCTGGGACTAGAGGGAGACACAAGAAGGATAAAGGGAGACCCGGGTGGTGCGCGTCCAAAAAAAAAGAAAAGAGCTGGATAGAGGCGGGGTGTCAGGGAGGTCAAAATGGTTCTATAAAGTAATGGGTTAGGACTAGACTGGAGAGAAGTGGGTTTGGCCTGCTGACTGGTGTAGAGACCGAGAAAGGAACCCCGACGAGGAAGGAGACGATAGAGCAAAAGGAAGCAAATTCCATTCTCCATGTAGCGTGAACAAGAAAGAATGCGCCGGGGGGGGAGCGCTAACTTAAGGTGGTTAAAGTATGGCTTTGCAGGGTGTTGCTGCAAACGCGTGAAGAAGAAGAAAAAACGTAAGGGGCCCTTTTTGGGCCCAGTGAGTGATCGTTGTCTTCTCAGAAGGTCTCTCGGGGTAGAAGAATCTCGGGTGGGAGGGAAGAAAAAAGGGGGGGGGGGGGGGGAAGAGAGGGGAAGGGGGGGGGGGAGAGGGGGGGAAACTTCTCGAACATCTCGGCGCGGGGGGGCTTGGGCTGGAGTGAAAGCTGCGAGGGGGCGGGGTGAGGGGGGCGCGAGAGGGTAGTAAGAAAGGGGAGAGGAAGATGCAGTGCGGTGAGTGTAAAAAAAAAAAAATGACCATAAGTGGTATGGGCTGGGAGGGGGGAGGGTGCGGGGGTGCTGCGCAGTGGGTAAAGGGGAGGAAGATAAACGAGCAAGGGAGGAGAGGAACCGGAGGGGGGGGAAGGCAAAATGGAGGCCGGTGGGGGGACAATATGGACGGGGGCGGGGCTACTTTTGGTGGGGTTGGGGCCAGGGCGGGGGAAAAGAAAGGACCCGGTGTGGCGATGTATGTGAGGTAAAACTCAAACAAAAGGAGGGTCAAACAACTTGCGTATAAACCAAGCCCCTGAGTAAATCCCCATCGAGAAAAGAAAGGTTCTTACATCGGTCTGTGAACGTGGTGGGGGGTGGGGCTATTGTAGCACATGACGCTAAAGAGAAGGAAAAAACAAACAGGTGGCAAAGGTCGAGATCAACCCGTATTAGGATAGGTTTTTTTTGACGACAGGGAAAGGAAAAAAGAGAAAAAAAGGAGGGAGGGGGTCTCCCCTGAGTAGAATAGATAAGGGCCCCGCGGGGCTGGTTCCGTGGGAAGCGGCGCACTCTGGTAGGACCGGGGGGGGAGGCTGGGCGCAGATGATGCGAGGCAGAAGAGTGGTGCAAGACACGGGGCTAAAGGGATCTGGGGCCCGGGATACGCACACGGATTGCTGGTGACTGAGTTAAAGAATGTTGGTTGGCAAGAGACGGCGAACCTTGTCCGGCAGAGGCGTTATTAAAGTTATGGTTCGGTTAGCCGGACGCCCTGAGAAAGGAGTGGGATGAGTGTAATAATCGACTGGGTACGAAATCGTAAAAAAAACTGGGGTGGGTCCTGAGCGTACAGCGAGCAGAAAGGAAAAGAAAAGTCAAGATCGGTAAACTTAAAAAGGGCGCGGGGGTGAACCAAAGGTAGCAAAAAAGTCTACAGGCAGCAACGCGAGCAGGTGGGAGCAAACAAACAGAGGCGCAAATGACAGAGGAGGCGGGGGTAACGGTATTTAAGGTTGTGGGGGTGAGATGTTTGATTGTAAATTTGTAAGTGGGGTTTGTATATATAAATTAATCTTCGAAAGGAAAAGTGTACAGATGTGGTCTGAGAATGGGTAGGCGTGGAAGGGGGGAAAAAAAGGAAAGGGTCGTGGGGCAAGTGACAGGATGGTGCGGGGGGGAAAAGTGTGCAAAACGGGGAAAGGGGGGAGGGAAAAGAGAGGGGGGGGAAGGAGAAAAAGGGAAGGAAAGGGAAAAAGAGAGGGAAAGGGGTCAGCGAAAAAAGAGGGAGAGAGAGCGGAAAAAAAAAGGACCTTGTTGCAGGTAAAGAGATGTCACCGTTGGAGTACGCTGCATCTTCGAACGTGGGGGACGTGCTGTGTGGAATGAGAAGATGTAAGCAATGATAGGGAAGGTCAACGGGGGGGAGCCGCGGGTCGGGGTGGCTGTCGGCGTCGACAAACCCGTTAGCAACTGGAGTTGCGGTCACAAGTTAATTGAGAGAAAGGGATAATGAGTATCCCAAGGATGTGTCTACGGGAACAGCGGAGTGCCAAACAAGTTGGGGGGATGGGGAGGGTGCTGGGGTGATGCAGAGGGACACTGGGGGATCCGCGCAAAGGGAGGTGAGCGGAGGGAGGGATCGTGGGCGACAAGGGAGCGTGAGGGGAGGGAGGGAGGTCGGGAGTGAGAGGGACTGGTGCGCGGTCGCCTCAGGCTTAGACCAAACCGGGAAGAAAAGAAGGAAAGGGAGAAAGCGGATTAGAGAAAAACGGGGCTAAGAGGAAAAGGGAAAGTGAAACAGCAAAGGAAGGGTGGCTGCGGGGGGGAAAAAAAAAGGATACGGCGAGGAAAGCGGAAACGAGTGGGGAGGCGCGACAAAGCTAAACGAGGAAAAGGGAAAGAAAAACAATAAAGGGAAATTACAGAAAAAAAGAGGCGTGGCAATAATGCATGCCGTAGAGAAGAAAAAAGGCCGGAGGGGGGGAAGGGGGGACACGATAGCAGTCACGGGGGGGAGGAGATTAAATGATGATATAAGGTGGGGTGAGGGGTGGGTTGGTTTTGCGTGGTAATTTCTTGTTGGGATTGGGTTCTATAAATATTTTTAACCTATATGCGTTATTTATAATTCGGGGGGTTCTGTGTTCGTGAAAGGTTGGTAGGCTGGAAGTGATGGAATGTCCTGGTCTCCGGTCTAGTTTGCGAACACCACAGGAAAGGGCGACAGAAAAGCGGCAAAGCAAGGGTGTTGTAGTGGCACACGCTGCGGGCAGTAAGTACACGGACCGCGGGGAAATTGGTGGGCGGGGGAATTCCCCTGGAACGTGGAGTATCGCATCCTGGAATGTGGAGTTAACCAGAACGTTCATCAGGGGGAACCCAGCACATGGAGTGGGGAGATGCTGTAAGAAGGCGAAGCCCTGGGGGGGTCGCGTGCGGGAGGAGTGCAAGGGGAGGCGGAAAAAGAAAGAAAAGGGGAAAGAAGAGGGAGGGAAATGGGAGAAAAAGATGGGAGAAAGATGGAGGGAAAAGGGAGGGAAAAAGGGAAAAAAAAAAAGGGGGAAAAGAGGAAGGGAAAAGAAAGAAAAAAAAAAAAAAAAAAACATAAACTCAGGCGGTTGTTCTTAACCAGGGGAACTGGGGTGAAGAACGCCAGATAGACCGGATGCGACGGCTGTCCAGCGCCCTCTTTATGGGGTTTTGTTGCTTTTGGGTTTAACAAGGGGGGGCCTTGTACGTGTCTAGGGAAATACAGCGGTTTCCGGGGAGGGGCGTGGCAAACGGGAAGCGGGGTAGAGTGGGCATGCCCGTGCAGGGGGCTCTGCCGGGTGGGCCGCGGTCCAGGGATGCTGATGGGTGTAAAGGGGGAAGTGGGGGTGTTACTGACTGACAATACAAGGCTAAAATAAAAGCGCGGGGGGGTAATGTTGTGTGTGAAAATGTGGAGAGGAAATGTAGATTTACGGGCTAAGAGCGGATTTAGAGTAGCACAAAACCGACCAGAAGAAAAAAGAAGCAACAATAACCGGCGAAAAGGGGGGGTCTTGGGTTGAAAGCATAGTGGAGGGGGCGCGGAAGCAAAGGCAACGACGGAACCGGGGGGGGGCGGGGGGTGGTAATCGACACCGGAGAGTGGGCACCAGCAGCAGGGTGGCTTAGAACCGAGGGAAACGAGTCTATAGGAACTGAAAAAAGCGTCCAATTCCAGGGCGAGGAGGGGCCGCGGGGGCGAGGTGTCGCAGGAGGGGGAAGGTCCGAAGGGTAAAGAGACCCGTGCAGGGGTTCTGACACATCCGCAGGAGAAGAGGGCATTGGCAACGAGACAGGGCGGAAGGGGGTGCACAACTTGCAAAAGTAAGAGGGGCAGAACAGTACGAAATCATGAAAGCAGACGAAATGAAATTAAAATGTAAAAAAAAAGAAAAACAAAACAAACAAACAAAAGGGTGGTTGGGGGGGCTAAGAGGAGAGAGTAGCGACTAGGGAGAGGAATAGTGAGGGGAAGGGGGATGGAGGGGGCAAAAACGATAGGGGGAGGGAAGGGGCGTATTAAGAATGGGGAGGGGGCCAACGTGGCTAACTTTTTTTTATTTTTGGTTATGGTCTTGTTTTGGCGGCGGGGGTTTGGGGGGTTTCGAGACCCGGGAGCAAACAGGAGGGGAAAAAGCAGAAAAAGGGGGGGGGGGAGAGGGAGGAGGAAAAAAAAGAAAAAAGAAAGAAGGGGAAAGAGGGAAGAAGGAAAAAGAAGCGGAGAGAAAGAAAGAAAGAGAGGGGAAAAGGAGAGGGAAAGAGGTCTCCCCTATGGGGGGTAGGACCGCACAGGGCTTGGGCCGCGCTCATTTAACCGGGGGGGGGGGGGGGGGGTGGGGGGGGGCCCGGAGAAAGGGAGGATCGGGGGTGCGGGGTGGGGGCGGGGGGGGTAGACCTGCATGCAGACAGTACATTCATACACATACAGAAATAAATAAAATTTAAAAAAAAAAAAAATTAAAAAAAAAATTAAAATAAAAAAAAAAAAAAAAATAATAATAATCAAGAAGACATAACAATTATATATAAACCAATGTTTCATAAAACATCAATTGAGATAGAAAGTCAGGTAGGTTCTGATGAAATAACAGTGGGTGATTTAAGCGTCCTCCCCTCAGTCGGGCAGGGCACTTGAGTTGCTGTGGTCTTGCCTAGAGCTCAGAAAGCCCTGGTTTCAGCACGGCAGAGACTGGGCATGGCAGCACAGACCTGTAATCCCAGCAGAGGTACAAACAGGAGGATCCGAAACTGAAGTTCATCTTCAGCCAGCTTGGGTAAGATGCTGTGGTTAAAACAAACAAACAGAAGTCTCCCAATGAAGAAAAGCCCAGAACCACACCAGATGGACTCACTGCTGTACTCTGCTGAACTTTTCTTTTTTTTTTAAGATCCCCCCCCCCTTTTTTTCCCTGTGTGTGAATGTTTTGTCTGTGTGCGTGTAAGTGCACCACATGTGTGCCTGAACCCACAAAGGCATATGTTCAGGGTATCAGATACTGTGGAATTGCAGTTAAGGGACAGGTTGTTAGCTACTGGGTAGGTCCTGGGAACCAAACCTGGGTCCTTTAGAAGAGCAGTAAATTTTTTTTTTTATCTTTTTGAGACAGGGTCTCCCTGTAGCCCCAGCTGTCTTGGAACTTGCTCTGTAGACCAGGCTGGCCTGGTCTTGAACTCATAAAGATCTGCCTGCTTCTACCTCCCAAGTGCAAGGATTAAAGGCATGCGCCACCATGCCCGGCTGTGGAGCAGTAAATATTCTTAGTCACCACTGAGCCATCATTCCAGGTGTTTCTCCTCTTCTTTAATAGACAGGGTCTTACTGTGTAGGCCTGCAGCTTGTTATATATAGACTAAGCAGACCTCAAACACACAGAGATCTGTCATCTGCCTCTGCCAAGTGCTAGGATTGAAGGTGTGCTCCAACACTGTCTGCTATGTATACAACTTTTAAGACAAGCTAATACCAGTAGTTCCTCAAACTGTTCTATGAAAAAAGATTCCACTTGAAAACACTTAGAATTGATAGACCTTGGGGCTGGAGAGATGGCCTAGCGGTTAAGAGCGCAGACCGCTCTTACAGAGGACCCGGGTTCGATCCCCAGCACCCACATGGCGGCCGAGAACCGTCTGTAACTCCAGTTCCAGGGGAATCCGACACCCTCTTCTGACCTCCACAGCATTGCCTGAAATGGGCGCACAAACCTACATGCAGACAGTATATTCATACACATAAAAAAAAAAATACTCACCAATTGAATTCAAGAACACATTCAAAGTTTGTTTCATTCCAGAGGTTTGAGGTTAGCTCAATATACACAAATCAGCAAGTGTAATACAGCCTATAAATAGGCTTAAGGACAGAAGTCACATCTCAATTGCTACAGAAGAGACCTTCAACAGATAAATGAAATTGCTAAGAAAGATGTCAGAGGAGTCCCATTCATCATCACTTTACAAAGACAAATGTATAAGGACGACTGAAACGAGGTGAAAAGACTCCAGTGAGCACTGAAACAAAAGGAGATGGGAAACTGCCGAGTTCATGGATTCCCAGAATGTTGTGAAAATGGCTACATTACCAAAAGATCTTCACATCCAGTGAATTCCCATTGAAACCCAGTAGTGGTCTCCACAGAACTAGAAGAAACAATCCTAAAGTTCCTATGAAAGAAAAGATCGCAAATAGTTACAGGTATCACAGTTCCTGATCTCAAACTATATTATAGCTGAAGTAACCAAAACAGCACTGGGGCAGATACAGAACAGCGGGATGTGCACCAGCCAGCACAGCTACAGCACTGATCTTTGACCTACTGATTAAAGACACATTGGACAAAAGACAGCAGCTTTAACAAATGGTGCTGAGAAAACATATATAAGACCCCTAAATCATCCAGTTAGTAAATAGAGTAATGAACAAAGAGTTTTCAGAAGAAACAAGAGCTGGAGATCATGGCACATGGCTTTAATTCCTGCACAGGAGGGAGAGGCTGAGACAGGTAGAACTCTGTGAGATGGAGGCCAGCCTGGTCTACATGGTGAGTTCCAGGCCAACAAGGGTTACAGAAAGACTCTCTCTCTCTCTCTCTCATACACACACACACACACAAAATTTAAAACAAAAACAAAAAAATTAAGTAACAAATACTTGAAAAAGCATTCAAAACCCTTAGCTGTCTTGGAAATGCAAATTAAAAGTGCTTTGAGGAGTCTCTCTCTCCCAGTCAAAACAGCTATCATCAGGAAAACAGCTGGGGAACCCAAAATGGCTGGGGGTAGAGACCTTGTCATCGAGCCTCAAGAGCTGAGTTTGATTCCCCAGAACCCACATGGTGGAAGGAGAAAACCACTGGTTGTCCTGTGACTCCGCACATGCTTTGCATCTGTCCCCCCACCCCGCTTGCAAGCAAACAGAAGGGGGTGTAGCTCAGTTGTATAAAATGCTTATTGTGGGGCTGGAGAGATGGCCTAGCGGTTAAGAGTGCCGACTGCTCTTGCAGAGCACCTGGGTTCGATCCCCAGCACCCACATGGCAGCCGAGAACCGTCTGAAACTCCAATTCCAGAACTCCAGTTCCTGGGGAATCCGACACCCTCTTCTGACCTCCATGGCATTGCATGACATGGGTACACAGACCTGCATGCAGACAGTAGTACATTTATACGCATACAAAAATAAATTAAAAAATTAATATATATATATTATATATATATTATATATATACATATATATAATGCTTATTGCATGTTGGAGGCCAGCCTGGGCTACATAAGACTATGCTTCAAAAAGTAAAAAAATAGGGGCTGGAGAGATGGCCTAGCAGTTAAGAGCTCCGACCACTCTTACAGAGGACCTGGGTTGGATCCCCAGCACCCACATGGCTGCCGATAGCCGTCTTTAACTCCAGTTCCAGGGGAATCTGACGCCCTCTTCTGACCTCCTCGGCATTGCATGACATGGGTGCACAAACCTACATGCAGATAGTACATTCATACACATAGAGAAATAATAAAATTTAAAAAAATTTTTTTTTTAAGTAAAAAAGTAAAAAAAATAAAGAAAATAAGCAAACAATGCTTAGAATGTGGGGAAAGAGCATGGCGCACGCCTTTAATCCTAGCACTTGGGAGGCAGAGGCAGGCGGATCTCTGTGAGTTCAAGGCCAGCCTGTTCCAGGACAGCTGGAGCTACAGGGAGACCCTGTCTCAAAAAGACCAAAAAAAAATTAATTAAAAATAAAAAAGTTTAAATAAAAATAAAATGTTTTAAAATAAGCCAACTATGGGAGGCAGAGGCAAACAAATCCAAACCCCAACCCAAAAAACAAAACCCCCAAGCAGACAAAGCTGGGTACTTCACCCAGGGGAAAATCCCTCTAGCAATCAGCTTTCTGTCCTCTGTGGGCACGGTCTGAATCTGTGTCTCTGATTTGCCTATGGTGACTGTCTCACTCTTGGCCCTGGTCTGCTTTTCTTAGGCTGACCGCCGCTACCAGAGCCGGCTTCAGGACCTGAAGGACCGCCTGGAGCAGTCTGAGAGCACCAACCGCAGCATGCAGAACTACGTCCATTTCCTTAAGTCCTCGTATGCCAATGTGTTTGGAGATGGTCCCTACACATCCTCCTACCTGACCAGCTCGCCAATCCGCTCCCGGTCTCCCCCTGCCTGAGGCCACCTTTCTAGGGCATGGAGCCCTGCTTGAGGCCAGGGAACTGAGGAGCTGGCAAACCCACACTGGCGAGGCCTTTGGGTTTCTTCCTCTCTAGTAATGGTGTTCAGGGGCTGGTCCTTGGCTACTGATGCCAGAAAAGTGTAGGGGATGGAGCAGGAAGCTGCTGGTTCTCTTCAGTGGCTTAGTACCTGTGGAAATCTTCAATGACCCTCACAGGCCTTATGTCTTCTACCTTAGGGTACCACTTATGTCTTCTACCTTAGGGTACCAGGTTTTACTGTGACTTTGCAGGCTCTCCTTCCTTTCCTTAGCACTTGGGTGGACCCCCCAGTCCTCTTCTGATCCGGTCCCCATCTCTCTCTCTTGGGTTTCCTTCCTGGGCTGTGAACCTCTCCACTTTTTTCTTACTTGATGGGTAGAGTAGGACTTGGTGTTTTCCTTGGTGCCAACTGAAACCTCCCATGGCTGAGTTTCCTGGACACTTCTGTCTCCAGGCACTTCACAGAAGAACCTCACAGAAACTTATGTCCATTCAGCCTTCCAAACATAACCCCAATCTCTCACTGCTTTTTATTTCTCTTTGTTTCTTTGGAATGCATTTATTTTTTGAAAGTTTTGTGGTTTTTTCAAAAAAGATTTTGTAATCAATTATTTAGACTGCTTTTTTTTTTTTTTTGTCTTTTCAAGACAGGGTCTCCTTGTAGCCCCAACTGTCCTGGAACTCGCTCTGTAGACCAGGCTGGCATTGAACTCACCAAGATCCGTCTGCCTCTGCCTCCTGAGTGCTAGGATTAAAGGCGTGCACCACCACGCCCGCCCGGCAAGACTGCTTTTAATGATTTCCTTAACCCAGCTCTCCTACTTTAAAAAATGGTTAAGCCAGGTATGGCAGTGCATACCTATTATCCCAGCACCTCGAGAGTCAAGGCAGGAGGATCAGGAGTTCAGTCATTTAACTACAGAATAAATTTGAGGCCAGTAAGCCTGGACTATGTGATCCCCTCATTAAATTAATAAATTTAAATGATTAAATATGCAGGAGAGAGAACTCACAAGTTTTCAAAGTCCAAAATGCAGGAACTATAAGCTCTTTGCTTCATTTTGGAGCAGACTGGCTTTCTCCTTTGTTTTTTTTTTTTTTTTTTGTTTTGTTTTTGCTTAATATAACTCCTGATGTCTGGAGGTGTCACACTTGGACAGGCCTTGTTACTCAGGGTTTAGAGCAGACCACTATAGCAGGATAAGTGTGTACTGTGCTTAAATTTTTATGTTGAAATGTCAGTTGCTTTATGGGTAAAGCCACTTTGTATTTTCTTATATTTAAAAGAATAAACAATGTAGAACACTTGGCTAGCATTTGCGGTGGTACAACCAACCAACGGCCGGCCTACATTTATCTGTAGTCCCCCACGACCAATAGCAAAAAGCATAAATGAAAACCAAAAACATTATAGAGAGCTGCAGCTGTGACTGGTGAACCTTAGATTGCCCTTGTAGCTGGTATTGGCCTGAGCTCTGGACTTGGCCACTCTAACCTATCGAAGTCTCCAGAGATGGCTTCCAAGTACTGGATGGCAATGCCGCCTGTGGTATCAAATTACAAGAACCAGAAATTGCCCCCTTAAATTTTGAGGACATTGTTTTTATCACTTAAGGTTTTTTTGGAACTTGAGTCCATTTTTATACCCTTCATGTAAATGGACTTAATAAGAATTTCTAAAGGGCATTTGGGGGCTGGAGAGGTGGTTCGGTGGTTAAGAGCTCCGGATGCTCTTGCGGAGGACTCAGGTTTGGTTCTCAGGTCCCACATGTTGGTTCCCAACTTTTTTTTTTTTTTTTTGGTCTTTTTGAGACAGGGTCTCCCCCTGTCTTCAAGGCTGGCCTTGAACTCAGTGATCTGCCTGCCTCTACCTCCTGAGTGCTAGGATTACTTATGCTTTACTCCAATGATGCCTTCTTCTGGCTTCTGTGAGCATTGCACATCCAGTGCAGCATTTATATGCAGGCAAAAGACTTATTTGCAAAAAAATAAGATCTTGGCCAGGTGTGGTGGTGCACCGCCTGTAATCCCCGCACTTGGGAGGCAGAGACAGGTGGATCTCTGTGAGTTCAAGGCCAGCCTGGTCTACATAGTGAGTTCAAGGACATCCGGAGCTACAGGGAAAAATCTGTCTCAAAAACCAAAAATTAATTAAATAAGAAAAGGGCAGTGGGCAAATTTATACTAACATGCACATATTTTTAAATTTTTCAATTTTCATATAATTTGATGGCATTTAGAACCCCATCTGCCTACCTAAATATGTGCATGTATTTTTGTGCTATTTTTGTCAAACTGTAACCTGGGCTGAAAAGCTGCCTCAGTATTTAAGAACATGGCTGATGCTGCAGAGGACCTGGGTTCAGTTCCCAGCACCCACATGGTGAGAACCAACTGTAACTCCAGTTCCACCAGATCCAACACCCTGTCCTCAGTGCACTAGGACACGGGTGCGCTTACGTACGTACATACAAGTAAATGTACTTATACACATTTTTTGAAAAACTAGTATAACCATCTTAGTGTACTATGGTGCCAACCTGTATAACCAGAAGTGACTTTGCATGTCCATTTCTGGTATTCAACCTTTGTAAAATATTAGAAAAAGTCCAGGGAATTGGTAAGTTGTTTTTTAAAGATTTTTTAAATTTAAAAAAATTAAAAAAAATTTTTTTTTTATTAATTTTATTTATTTCTGTATGAGTATGAATGTACTGTCTGCATGCAAGTTTGTGCACCCGTGTCGTGCAATGCCGCGGAGGTCAGAAGACGGTCTCGGATTCCCCTGGAACTGGAGTTCTCCTGGAATTGGAGTTTCAGACGGTTCTCGGCCGCCATGTGGGTGCTGGGGATCGAACCCGGGTCCTCTGTAAGAGCGGTCGGCGCTCTTAACCGCTAGGCCATCTCTCCAGCCCCTAAATTTTTAAAATTTTTAAAAAAATTTTGTAAAGCTATATTGCTCATTCTGCTCTCAAACATGTCATGTAATGATAGTCTTCGTTAAAACTAGCTCTGAGGAATTGTGACCTCTCTTTATTGAGAATTTACATTTAGATTTCTCCTCCTAACAAGGCCAATTCAACCACCTGTGGTGGATTAGAGGAGGATGAAGTTAAGACCTGACCTCAAAGTGGACAATTTAGTATACACAGGTCAAGGGGGGATTCTAGCCAATTCTCAACTTCAAGAAACCACATTCCCATCAGCAGTTACACGGTGACCCTCTTTTTTTTTTTTTTTTTGGTCTCCCTGTAGCTCTGGCTGTTCTGGAATTCACTATGTAGACCAAGCTGGCCTTGAACTCACAGAGATCCGCCCGCCTCTGCCTCCCAAGTTCTATGATTAAAGGCGTGCGCCACTACTCCCGGTTATGGTGAGCCTCTTGTACCTCGCTACCCACCCCTCCCCAGTCACTGGATCTCTCTGGACCTGTCCATTCTGAATGTATATACACTCCCCTTCGGTGACTTGCTTCTGTCACTTAGCAAAATGCTGCCGAAGTTTGTACTGCAGTACATGATATTTAGGGATTCCATTCAGCGCACATCAATACTTGGCCCGTGCCCCGCTGGACATCCAGGTAGCGTGCACATTACAATTAACGCGGGGGTGAATCGTACGTCCACACACTTCCAGCCTGGTCCCATAAAGCAGCAGCAGCGTTCTCTCTTCCGGGAACACAGCTCTCCCGCCTCCGCCATCGTCTGCGCAGGCGCACTGGAGGGTGTGTGTGTGTGGGGGGGAATGACGGCCGTAATAGACCCGGATGTGCAGAAGCGGAAAGCGGCGCCCAGAAGCGGAAGTTGGACGGAGCCGGAAGCTGGCTGGGGCTTGCGGTCGAGTGGAGGGTCGTGTCTGTCCCACTGCCTCCGAGCCGCGGCCATGCCCTCCGAGGGCCGCCGCTGGGAGACCCTGCGCGCGCTGCGCGGCTCCAGCAAGGGCCGCCTTCCCTACCACCGCGACTGGCTGCAGCACTACGAGGTGAGCCCGCCGCCCCGCCCCCTCTGACCCGGGTGCCGCCTCCTCTTCTCCTGCTGCCGCCCCGGTCCCGGCCCAATGCCCCACCTGCTGACCCCTCCACCTCCGGATGCCCTCTCCAACCCGCCGCCCCTCTACCGCCCCTGACCCTCTGCGACCCGCACTGCCCCCCATGTAACCTCCGATCTGGCCTCCCTTCCCGTCTAGGTGCAATCAGCCCCAGGTTTCCCGGGGAGCGACAGGCTTGCACTCATTCCTTGTTGCCACAGGAAATGACCCAAGTTGTAGGTGATTGGGTAGGCCTGCAACCATACCTAGCTTTGCAAAACCCTATGTAAAGGATGTATTAAATGAGGGATGCACAGTTATCTGCCCACCCTCTGCCTTGTCACCAGAATGCATTGTTCTTTTAAAAAATATTTTATTACTATTTTTATGTGTATGAGTGTATTGCTGCATGTAGATGCACCCATGTCGTACAATGCCCACAGAGGTCACAAGAAGGTGTCCGTTAGAAGGTGTTGGAACCACTGGAACTAGAGGGGGTTGTTAGCCTCCATGTGGGTGCTGGGAGTCTTCTGCAAGAGCAGCCAGTGTTCTTAACCACTGAGCATTTCCCCACCCTAGTTGTTTTGCTTTTTGAGACAGGGTCTCACTGTGCAGCCCTGGCTGGCTTGATCTCAAACTTACGAATTCTTCATGGAGTCACTCAACCTGAGACCCTGTCTCAAAAAAGAAAAAAAAGAAAAGACAACTGTACTTTCTTTTCATGTGTGGTTGTTAAAGCAGTTACTTTATTTTCAGTATTTTTTTTTTCTTTGACAGGGTCCCCCCAGACCCCAACCACCCGAAGTCACTGTGTAGCCCAGGCGTGTCTCACCACACCTGGTGTTATCTTCAGTATTTATTTATTGATTGATTGATTTTTTTTTTTTTTGAAGACAGGGTCTCCCTTTAGTCCCACCTGGCCTGGAGTGCCCTATGTGGACCAGGCTGGCCTTGAACTCACAGAGATCCGCCTACTTCTGCCTCCCAAGTGCTGGGATTAAAGGCATGTGTCACCATGCCCAGCTATCTTAAGTATTTTTACAGTTGATTTATTTAGGCCCTCAACTGTTGAGCATTGCATGTAATGTATTTGGTTTACATCCATGGTCTGACTAGGTGTAACCTCCTTCTCTCTAGGATGTTTTGGAAGAATGCATGTCTCTTCCCAAGCTGTCTTCTTACTCTGGATGGGTGGTAGATCATATCCTACCGAACACCTTACCCCCTCTACAAGACACTTCCCCTTCCTCTGAGACATCATTATCCTCTGGATCTGCTTCAGGCCTGGACCAATTTCTCCCTAAATCTCCTGCCAGAAGCTCTCCACTCTCCCCAGAGTCCCCCTCACCCTCAACACCAAATGGAACCAAGGTAAGGTTTAACTTGCTCAACACAAAAGACTGTTGGTTGCAAAATTGATACATCACATGATAGTATGTGATAGCTCAGTAGTGTCACATGATAGTGGCCTGAATCCAGGGAACATGACTTTCCCATCACAGCTGTTTGTAGGGACAGTATTTTCTATAGTACTTAGTGTTCTCTTTTCTCGTGGGTCACGCCCACGTGTGTGCGTCACCAGGGGTCAAGCTCAGGTGTTATTTCTCAAGAACTGGGATTAAAGGCATGTGCCACTATGCAGAAACCTCATTTGTATTAATGAAAACTGTTAGGCTTCTTGGCCTTTTGGCAAAGATCAAGTGTAAAACAATTAAGCCAGGCATGTAGTGCTGTGGGAGAGTGCTTACTCAACTGTAGTTGGGGGGGTGGAGATGTAATGGGGCTATTTCACCAGAGAAGACCACCCAGACACAATGAAGCCAATAGAAAGTCTTTAGTCAGCTGACAACTACATACCAACATTCAGTGACGGTGTGTAGCCCCGAGTTATAGTTGGGAGGAGTTTATATAGGAAAAACCATATCCAGGGCTGAAAAGTTTAAGTTCTCAAGTTCCTCTAACAATTCCTGTTCTCTAAAACCAACTCAAGCATAAAGTCCAGAAACCCTGGAGAATGAGTTAGTTTTTAGGCAACTAGGAACACGCCTACCTGTTCTCAAAAGTTCTGTCCCAGTTCAGTTGAATTAAACTTTTATTCCTGTACTTTAAGTATTGGGCTCAGGTGGAGCTCATAACAAGGCGTGGCTATTAGCACTCAAGGTGCCTCACCAGAGAGAGAGGCGGGGGAGGGGGAAGATGATCAGACAAAGTCATGACAAATACAGTGGTTTGGGTCCAAAAATTGCATAGAAAAACTCTCAAGCCCAGGATTCAGTCTTTGAAACAAAATTTCCTTAAACGAAAGGGTTTCCAATTAAGAAAACTGTTGCACCAGGAAACCAATGGAGGAAACTGGTGTACCAGGGAGTCAATGGAGGAAACTAGTGTACCAGGGAGCCAGTGGAGGAACCTGGTGGACCAGGGAGCCAATGGAGGAACCTGGTGGACCAGGGAGCCAATGGAGGAACCTGGTGTACCAGGGAGCCAATGGAGGAACCTGGTGGACCAGGGAGCCAATGGAGGAACCTGGTGTACCAGGGAGCCAATGGAGGAAACTGGTGTACCAGGGAGCCAATGGAGGAAATTGGTGTACCAGGGAGCCAATGGAGGAAACTGGTGTACCAGGGAGCCAATGGAGGAACCTGGTGTACCAGGGAGCCAATGGAGGAACCTGGTGGACCAGGGAGCCAATGGAGGAAACTGGTGTACCAGGGAGCCAATGGAGGAACCTGGTGTACCAGGGAGCCAATGGAGGAACCTGGTGTACCAGGGAGCCAACTGAGAAAACTGGTGTACCAGGGAGCCGAATGGAGGAAACTGGTGGACCACGGAGCCAATGGAGGAAACTGGTGCACCAGGAAACCAATGGAGGAAACTGGTTGTACCAGGAGCCAATGAGAAACTGGTACCCAGGAGCCAATGAGAAACTGTGACCAAACCAATGAGAACTGGTGCAGAGCCAATGGAGGAAGCTGGTGGACCAGGGAGCCAATTGAGAAAAACTGGTGGACCAGGAAGCAATGGAAAACGGTGGACCAGGAGCACAATGAGAAAAACTGGTGTACCAGGGAGCCAATGAGAACGTGGACCAGGAGCCAATGGAGTAAACTGGTGGACCAGGGAGCCAATGAGGAAACTGGTGCACCAGGGAGCCAATGAGAGGGAAAACTGGTGGACCAGGTACCAGATGGAGAAAACTGGTGGACCAGGGAGCCAGTGGAGGAAACTGGTGGACCGGGGAGCCAGTGGAGGAAACTGGTGGACCGGGGAGCCAGTGGAGGAAACTGGTGGACCGGGGAGCCAGTGGAGGAACCTGGTGTACCGGGGAGCCAGTGGAGGAAACTGGTGTACCGGGAGCCAGTGGAGGAACCTGGTGGACCGGGGAGCCAGTGGAGGAAACCTGGTGGACCGGGGAGCCAGTGGAGGAACCTGGTGTACCGGGGAGCCAGTGGAGGAAACTGGTGTACCGGGGAGCCAGTGGAGGAAACTGGTGTACCGGGGAGCCAGTGGAGGAAACTGGTGGACCGGGGAGCCAGTGGAGGAACCTGGTGTACCGGGGAGCCAGTGGAGGAAACTGGTGTACCGGGGAGCCAGTGGAGGAAACTGGTGTACCGGGGAGCCAGTGGAGGAAACTGGTGTACCGGGGAGCCAGTGGAGGAAACTGGTGTACCGGGGAGCCAGTGGAGGAAACTGGTGCACCGGGGAGCCAGTGGAGGAAACTGGTGTACCGGGGAGCCAGTGGAGGAAACTGGTGGACCAGGGAGCCAGTGGAGGAAACTGGTGGACCAGGGAGCCAATGGAGGAAGCTGGTGGACCAGGGAGCCAATGGAGGAAGCTGGTGGACCAGGGAGCCAGTGGAAGAAACTGGTGTACCAGGGAGCCAATGGAGGAAACTGGTGGACCAGGGAGCCAATGGAGGAAACTGGTGGACCAGGGAGCCAATGGAGGAACCTGGTGGACCAGGGAGCCAATGGAGGAAACTGGTGGACCAGGGAGCCAGTGGAGGAAACTGGTGTACCAGGGAGCCAGTGGAGGAAACTGGTGCACCAGGGAGCCAATTGAGAAAAACTGGTGTACCAGGGAGCCAGTGGAGGAAACTGGTGCACCAGGGATGCACCTACTCCACACAGGGGAGAGTGGGACTTCAACTCACTGTAACAGTGAGTTTTTAAAGACAAAAACCACAAACTAGAGGAATTTTGTGATGTTATAGAAACACAGTTGTGAGATTATGGAAACACAAAGCAAGCAGTGGTGACTTTTTTTTTTTTTTTTAAATATGGAATGCTTCACGAATTTGCGTGTCATCCTTGCGCAGGGGCCATGCTAATCTTCCCTGTATCGTTCCAATTTTAGTATATGTGCTGCCAAAGCGAGCACGCAGTGGTGACCTTTAAACTGATTGGTTGTGTTTAGCAGCGTGAAGCCCTTTGGGGAGTGAATGTGCTCCTTAGGGGTGGCACTCCCCCCAGGACTTGGGAAAGTTCTTCCTGACCTCATGTAGCTCTGGGAACTAGGAACTCAGGAGCTGAATGTGTTCTTGTGGTTAAGGCAGTGATGGGAACCAGGCTTGCTTTAACTAACTCAATTTTACTGTTAACTCCTTCCTTCTGATTCACATCTTCTGATCTGTTCCCAACAGTTCTAACCTAAATTGTATTTTTTATTAGTAGTTCAATAAGTTCCTTAATGGCTCATACATCAGAATGTTATGGTTTGAGTCTAAAATTACCTCAAAGATATTATTTTGAAGGCTTGGTCCTCAGTATAGGAATGTTCAAAAAAAATTTTTTAAAAATGTTCAGAGGTAAGACTTTTGTGTTGTGATTAGGTCATTATCACTGATGGGTTTATAATCTGATGAGCTGTTCAGAGAGGGCAGAAACATAGGAGGTAGGACAAGTTGAAGGGAGTAGATCCTTGCCAACTAGATTTTTTTTTTTTAATTTTATTTATTTCTGTATGTGTATGAATGTAATGTCTGCATGCAAGTCTGTGCACCCGTGTCGTGCAATGCCGCGGAGGTCAGAAGATGGTGTCGGATTCCCCTGGAACTGGAGTTCTCCTGGAATTGGAGTTTCAGACGGTTCTCGGCCGCCATGTGGGTGCTGGGGATTGAACCTGGGTCCTCTGCAAGAACGGTCGGCGCTCTTAACCGCTAGGCCATCTCTCCAGCCCCCCAACTAGATCTTATACCTAGCTCACCCACTCCCCCTACCACCTGCTTCCCAGCCACTATGGATAGAAACTTCTGAAATTGGAAGCCAAAATAAATCTTTTTAGATGATTTTCTAGTAATATATTTAGAAAATTACAGCAACAGAAAGCTAACAACAATGTGATCGTTGTAAAGATGACATACTTTTACCATGTAAAAAGCTTCCTTTTCTTTCCATCTTCTGTTTAGAGCAAGCATGAGTCTCAGCACACAGCACCTATGGCACTTCAGTCATCCCGCGCAGTCATTGTGGAAGGCTGCATCCGGATGTACGAACTGGTTCACAGAATGCGAGGAACGGTAAGTGAGCTCATGAGGCAAGCAGGATGGACACTAGGGAACCACAACTCAGTGATTCCCAGGGTGGGGTAGGATGGATGTGGTGGGGGGCAGGGTGCTCACTGTGGCTAATCATGATCCCTCCCACTAGGAGTTCACTTGGGGAGGCAGTATGATAGAGAGGTCAAGAGCGAACACTCAGCCAGGCATGGTGCTACATGCTTTTATTCCCAGCAGAGGCAGGTGGATCTCTGTAACATTGAGGCCAGCCTTGTGTACATAGCAAGTTCCAGGCTAGCTGGGGACCTTGTCTCAAAAAAACAAAAACAAACAAACAAAAAAAAACAGAGAAAAAGGAATGAACACTCAAATTTAGTTCTGTGTCCTGGCTATTCTGCATGTAACTTTTTAACTTTGGGAAAATTACCTAGGCTTTCCATTTAATTCTCCAAAATTTGGAGATTGTCCAGGTCTTTTTGAGACAGGGTCTTCCTCTAGCTCTAGCTGGCCTGGAACTACTATGTAGACCATGCTGGCCTAGAACTCGTAGAAATCTGCCTGCCTCTGTCTCCTTAGTGTTGGGATTAAAAGTGTGCACCAATGTGCACATCTGTGATTCTCTTTTACAGAAAGAAGTTTTACCTGATTTTAAGTAATTAAAAATGAAGCAAATTATGATCTTTAAAAAGGCCCAAGATGCTTCAGTGGGAAACATGAGGACCTGAGTTGGAATCTCCAGCAGCTATGTAGAAAGCCAGGCATAGCTACAAGTGCTTGAAACCCCAGGACTGGGGAGCACTACAGGCATATCCTGAGAGCTGGCTGAATGGTGAGGCTCTGCTTCAGTGAGAGACCCTATCTCAAAGGAGTTAGGCAGAGCTGGGCGCGGTGGCGCACGCCTTTAATCCTAGCACTTGGGAGGCAGAGGCAGGTGGATCTTTGTGAGTTCAAGGCCAGCCTGGTCTACAGAGTGAGTTCCAGGCCAACTGGGGCTACTCAAAAAGACCAAAAAAAAAACAAACAAAGGAATTAGGCAGAAAGTAATCAAGGAAGACATCTGACATCGTGCTCCAGACTCTTCATGCGTGCCCATTAATGGTGTACCTGCATGCTTGAGTGTGTGCACCACACAAACACATACACCACAGAACATACCACTCCCCCACAGCACATATATCACACACACACTAAAGAACATACCACCCCTCCAGATAACATACTACACATACCATAGAACATACCACTCCCTGTCAGAGCACATGTCCCTCCACACCACAGAACATACCACCACCACCCCCACAGAGCACATGCCACACACCCATCACAGAACATACCATCCCCACAGAACACATCCCACACACAGCACATACCATAGACACACACACCACACAGCACATTACTCTCTTCCCCCTCCAAAACACAACACATACCACCCCCTTCCACAAACAGGACTGAGGGAAGAGCTTGATTGGTAGAGTACTTGCCTAGCATGCCAGAAGCCCTGGGTTTGATCCTCAGTGGTGCATAAAACTGGGTGTGCTGGCCCAAACTTGTCATTCCGGCATTTGGGGGTAGAGGCAGGAGGAAACTTAAGGCCACCTGTGGTAATGTAGTGAGTTTGAGGCCATACAGCATGGGCTGGATAAAACTCTGTCTCTGAAAAAAGAAAGAAGGAAAATGTGCTGGACAAACTACGACAGAAATTGGTACCAGACGAGTGGGGTATTGCTGTGACAGACCTGACCTTAGTGTTTTGGGGAAGGATTGTGGAGGCGTTTGAAACTTTGGGCTGGGAAGATCATTGAATGCCTAAAGATTGTTGCTGTGGAGCTTGGAGCAGTTTTGCTGAAGGAGTTGTAGAAGATGGAGGCCTGGCTTGTGAAGTTTCTAGTTTCAAAGGAGAGCAGAGATCATCAGGACTGTGTAATCTGTGGGTTCTGGTCAGCTGGGGCTGTGGAGAATCAGCTGTAAGTAACAAGAGACCAGAACCTGAAGTGAAACTTTTGTGGTACTGGGGCAATTGATGCTGGTTAGCTGGGGCTGAAAAATCAGCTGTAAGTAACAAGAGACCAGCATCACTGAGGTGAAATCTTCTGGGGAGAATATCTTCAAGGTCAGCACACAGAAGCTGTGACCCAGAAAGGGCCTGAGCCTCCATCTCGAGCCAGAAGCCGGACTTGGTAACGTGTAAGAGTCTCCTATATGGTTCCGGTGTTGAAATTTGAGGGGGTCACAGAGAGCAGCCGAGGCTTGGCACTGTGAGAGGTCAGGAAAGACCATTGGTGGAAGTGCACCTCGGTTGCTGTGAAGACCCCAGGATTGCAGGGGTCATGGAGAGAAGCTGAGGCTTTGCACCAGGAGAGGTCAGAAGAGACCATTGGTGAAGGTGCTGCCTCAGTTTCAGTAGCGACCCCAGCTTTTTGGAGATGCCGGTACCCTGGGACGACCACCAAGAGCAGCGGTAGGTGTAGAATGGAGTCGGCCTGGGCCTGCGAGATGAGTGTGCCACGGACGGCAGTGTCGGAGAGGGGGAGCTGCCGAGACCCTTTGGAGCCCAGAAGATCGTGAGTGAATCCCAGGTGTCCAGCCTTGAGCTACTTGCTGGACTTAGGTTTTGTTTGAAAGTGCCTGATTCTTCCCTTTGAAATAAGACAGTACTTGTTTTGGATTTTACAGCAGCCCACAGTTAAGAGACTTTTAATAGACTGGACTTTTAAGTGTTTGGATATTTTAAGGACTGTGGGGCTTTTAAGGATGTACTGTCTTAGGTTGTGATTAGTGTTAACATCATACTTTGGGGATAAGAACTGGAAAGGTGGTTTAATAGTGAAGTGTTTGTGTGTCAAGTTGACAAGGGGTCAATTGTGCTGGATAGCTTTGGTGTCAACTTGACACACCTGGGTTGAGGGAGCCTCAGTTGGGGAATTGGCTCCATTGGATTGGCCTGTGGCCACATCTGTGGTGTATTGTCTTGATTGTTGAGCAGTGACAGTATAAGAAGGCAGGCTGGGCATGAGTAGAGAGCAAGCCAGTAGAGCAAGCAAGCCGGTGAACATGGCTTGTGCTTCAGCTCCTGCCTCCAGGTTCCTGCCCTGAGTTCCTGTCTTGGGCTCCCTAAGTAATGAACTGTGACCCAGGGGATGTAAGCTGAATAAACCCTTTCCTCCCCAAGTTGGTGTCGGTCAGAGTGTTTTGTCACAGCAATGGAAGACAAACTAGGAGAGAAAATAAGCCTCTCCCCAAAGGAAAAGGGCTTCTACAAGTTTTGAGAAGCAAAGAACCCATGACTCTACACTCTGGAGTTCCTGCCACGTTTGGAATGAGAGAGAGTGGCTGAGGGGCAGACAGGCAGGGGTGATGGTGCTCCTCCTTTGCAGGAAGGCCTGAGGCAGTGGCAGGAGGAGCAGGAGAGGAAGGTTCGAGCCCTCTCAGAGATGGCATCTGAACAGCTGAAGAGGTTTGATGAGTTGAAGGAACTGAAACAACATAAGGAATTCCAGGACTTACAGGAAGTGATGGAGAACAGGTGAGACATCCTCAGTTACCTCATCCAGTGTCTCTGTAGTCAGCTGGAAGGTTTTCCCAGAGACCTCCCAAAGGAAAAGTGTTGACGGTCTGAGTCCCTAAATGTCAAAATGAAATAGTCTGGGAAGCTTGCATCCTGGAAAAGGGACCAAGCTTTGGGAACAGAACTAATATAACAGTGGGGGCGGGGGGACCACCCCACGAAGCATTCCTGAATCTCTGCCTTTTTCATTCAGTACCAGAGAGGCCCTGGGCCACCAGGAAAAACTAAAAGCTGAGCATCGCCACAGAGCCAAGGTCAGTGCGTAGGAGAGCTGGTGTCCATGTACAGTCTGACCAAGACCTCATGAAGGTTTGGGCCCCACCAGCCGCTTGTCCTGGAGACTGGCAGTGATTACACTCCTGAGTAAAGGGCTGTGTTGGTTACTTACTCATCACTGTGAAAAAATAGCTAAGAAGACAGTTAAATGGAAAGGAAGGCCAGCCTTGGTGGGGCACACCTTTAATCCTGGCACTAGAGCCAGAGACAGTGGATCTCTCTTAAGTTTGAGGCCAGCCAGGGTTAAATAATGAGACCTTGTCTTAAAAGAACAGCAACAACAAAGAAATAAAAAGCTGGGTGTGGTGGCACATGCTTTAATCCCAACATGGTCTGCATAGACTTCCAGGCCTACTGGGACTACACGGAGACCCTGTCTCCAAAAAAAAAAAAAAAAGAAAGTGGGGGGCAGTGGGATTCTGCTAGCTCCAGGTGTCTCCAAAGCCTTGCTCTCTGGATTTCCCTTTCTCCTTTTACTCCTTAGGGCTCCAGTCTGTGGGATGGTGCCACCCACACTCAGAGCAGGTCTTCTTCCCTTCGCTAGTCCTCTCTGGAAATGCCCTCAGAAACCCTTAGAGGTACGATTTACTGATCTAGGTGCTTCACAAGCCAATCAAGTTGAAAATTACAATTAACATTTATATTGGCCCTGGGAAGTCTCATTCCCTGCTCTGAGCCCTCCTGGGAAAAGACGTGGCCCACTTAGTTCTTGAGCAGTATGGAGAGGGAAAGTCCCCCTCCTAACTCCAGGGCTCTTTCTGTAGATTCTCAACCTGAAGCTGCGGGAGGCAGAGCAGCAGCGTGTGAAGCAGGCGGAGCAGGAGCAGCTTCGGAAGGAGGAGGGCCAGGTCCGCCTTCGAAGCCTCTACGCCCTGCAAGAGGAGGTCCTGCAGCTCAACCAGCAGCTGGACGCCTCGGACCAGCACAAGGACCTGCTGAGTGTTGACCTGGCTGCCTTCCAGACCCGAGGCAACCAGCTGTGTGGCCTTATTTCCGGAATCATTCGCAACACTCTGGAGGTAAGAGCTTCCTGTTAGAAATGGGGATGCTTAAGGTGAAGTTGTGTTTTCATTTAAAAGTAGTGCCTGGGGGGAGCTGGAGAGATGGCCTAGTGGTTAAGAGCACCGACTGCTCTTGCAGAGGACCCGGGTTCGATCCCCAGCACCCACATGGTGGCTGAAAACCGTCTTTAACTCTAGTTCCAGGGGAATCCGACACCCTCTTCTGACCTCTGTGGCATTGCACGACACGGGTGCACAAACCTACATGCACACAGTACATTCATACACATAAAAATAAAATTTTAAAAAGTAATGCCTGGGGCTGGAGAGATGGCTCAGCAGTCCTCTGCTCTTGCAGAGGACCCGGGTTCGATCCCCAGCACCCACATGGCAGCTAAGAACTGTCTTTACAGTTCCAGGGGAATCCAACGCCCTCTTCTGACCTCTGAGGCATTGCACGACACGGGCGTACCAACCTACGTGCAGACAGTACACACATACACATAAAAAATAATAAATTTAAAAAAATATTAAAAGTAATGCCTGCTGGGGCTGCAGAGATGGCTTAGCGGTTGAGGGCACTGGCTGCTTTTGCTGAGACTCTGGTTTGGCCCTGTTGGGGCTGCCACTGATAGAGGCACCAGTTGTCTGGTGCTGCTGGTGACATGGGGGGCTAGTCGCTCACCCTGTTGTTGCCAACAAAAGCTGGTAGCTATTCTGAAAGGCTGGTGACCTTTCAGCAGCAGCAGCCAATGACCACAAAATTGGTTATTTTGCAGCCCATGGGTTGTGAAGTGGTGACTCTCTTGCTCGAGACTCTTGCTATGTACCTCTCTCTCACCCAGGCTAAGGAATTTATTACCTTTAGAGCTTCACCTTGGCTCTGGGGGTGATGTCCCCTTAAGCAATTGAGCTAGCTGAAACCCCAGTTGCAGATCTGATTGATCCACAATCAGCTGGTGTGTCAGTTAACCGACAGGGACCTGTCAGGCGGTAATAAAGAATCCATTTATTGTATACAGTGCATCATTTATATAGCCAAAATGGTGTCATCTCCCACAGCCAATCCCAGACCCCCTGTACATATCACATGTTCCTCCACCCTACATCATAAGTTGGGTCATAAGTTGAGTCACAGCTGCTGCTCTTTCAAGGGGTGGGGTCAGAGAGGTCTCATGACTTAGACCTGTGCCTCTGGGAGGGGCTAACTGCATAATTAAGCTAATGCCAGCAGCCACATGTGGCCTGCATTTGCCCACATGGTCCCCGCAGTACCTGACAACCAGCAACTTTGTAACTTCAGTTCTAGGGAATCTAATGCCCTCTTCTGGTCTCTGAGGGCCTTGTATTATATGGGTGCACTTGCCTACATGCAGGCAAAGCACTCATACACATAAAAATAAAAGTTTAAAAAAAAAAAAAAAAAGGCCGGGCATGGTGGCGCACGCCTTTAGTCCTAGCACTTGGGAGGCAGAGGCAGGCAGATCTCTGAGTTCAGGGACAGCCTGATCTACATAGCCATACCAAGTTCCAGGACAGCTGGGGCTACAGCGAGACCCTGTCTCAAAAAGACCAAAATTAATTAATTAATGCTTAATTAACTAATTAATGCTTGCCTATGGAGGAAATACAAATGTATACTTCATCCAGTGGGGTAGGACTGGTGGCCAAGCTCAGTGACAGCATTTGGCTAGCATGCATGATGTCCTGGTAAAATAAAGGGAATACCTACAGCTAATATAAAAATAAAGATTAAATTTATCTTGTGTTTGGCAGGTGTGATGGTGCACGCCTTTAATCCTAGCACTTGGGAGGCAGAGGCAGGCGGATCTTTGTGAGTTCAAGGCCAGCCTGGTCTACAGAGTGAGTTCCAGGACAGCTGGGGCTACAGGGAGACCCTGTCTTGAAAAGACCAGGGGCTGGAGAGATAGCCTAGCGGTTAAGAGCACCGACGCTCTTGCAGAGGACCCGGGTTCGATCCCCAGCACCCACATGGCGGCTAAGAACCGTCTGTAACTCCAATTCCAGGAGAACTCCAGTTCCAGGGGAATCCGAGACCCTCTTCTGACCTCCGCGGCATTGCACGACACGGGTGCACAGACCTGCATGCAGACAGTACAATTCATGAACATAAAAATAAATAAATAAATAATAATAAAAAAAAAAATTAAAAAAAAAAAAAAAGAACCAAAAAATCAAAAACACAAAACAAAAAATTTGTCTTCATTCTTTCATTTTATTTCACATTACTTTGATATTTGAGCATAAAACCAAAAACAGAGGGAAAAATTAAGTTCAATGGACAGAGGCGACTGAATGATGGTTAGTTATCTGGAGAGGTAGATAGATGCAGAGGCCTCATGTAACCACAATAAAAGCCAAAGTCATAAAGAAAAGAGTTGAAGAGTTGAGGCATCTAAATCCATAACGTCTGCAGAGTTAAGCATTTGTCATAGATGGAGCATCCCAGAATTTAATGTCCTTGACAAGAATGTTCCTGCAAGTTATGAAAAAGATAAACCATCCTCACTTTCTGCTTTTCTGCAAAAGAAAACAGCAAAGGACAGGAAGGTAGCTTAACAGAGCTGACACGGGGCCAGTGACCATATTGGTGATAGCTTTAGTGTCACACTTGACACACCTGGGTTGAAGGGAGCTTCAACTGGGGGATATTGACTCCAAATGGAATGGCCTGTCCGACTATTCTGTGGAGTATTTGTCTTGATGGTCGACATGTTGGAAGGGCTCCAGCACCACATGAGTGGTGCCACCTGGGCAGTTAGATTTATGTATGGTAATAGTATATATAGGCAGGCTGGGACATGAGTCCAGAGCGAGCAAGCCAGTGTAAGTGCAGTCATATCACGCGTCCATGGCCTGCCGAGGTTCCTGCCCTGAGTTCCTGCTCTGGGGCTTGTTCCCGTAAGTGATGACAATGTGACCCAGGATGATGGTACTTAATGTATCTGACATATATTACCCATGTTTTTCTCCGTCCCCAATGTTGGTGTTGCACGTTCAGTTTGTAGGATGTTTGTTGGGATCACTAGCCCTATTATTGGTTTGGATTTGAGACAACAGGTGGGGCTGGAGCAAGGGATTGATTGTACCTGTGGTGAGAGTGGGAGTATGTTGGGTTTGCTGTGACAAATTGTGGATCCGTGAACCTTTTTTATGGGTTGGGTGTCGTTTTTTTGGGGAAGAGTAATGTTACGAGAGAGGGCAGGAGATGAGTGTTGGAACTTCTTGGGGCGTGGGTAAGCTTTATCATTGAAGGTATTTTAGTTGTAGCCATAAGGAGACTTGTGAGATTGGCTGTCTGAGAGAGTATGGCTGGTTGAGGCTGTGGGGAGCGAGGTGTTTGGACTAGGGGAGGGAAGTGAGTAGAAGATGGGGAAGGGTGCGTGGCTTGCTGAAGATGTTTTTCTATCAGTGCGTTCACATGGACGGATGGAGGAGGAAGATCAATGGTGTGGTGGCCGAGGGGAACTGGTGTCGGTAAAGTTCTGTGGAGATTCTTGGGTGCAGTTGTTAGGTGGCCTTTAGTGTGGAGAATTCAGTGTCTGCCTACATGTAAGCAGAGACCAGTTAACCTTTGAGGTGAAACCTTTTTTCTGTGGTACTGTTGTTTCGCAGGATTGAGTTGCTGGGTGGTTAAGAGCGTGGGCTGGGAGGGCTGTGAAAAGATCGAAAGATGTCTGTTATAGTATGATAACGAATGCAGACTCACAGCAATTCGATCTTAGAGGAGGTGGTGCAAGTCATTGCGTGTGGGTGAGAACTATTTTCAGATGATCTGGAGCTTCAGAGGGACGGTGCAGTCAGCTTTCACGTAGGAAAGTCATTGCTGGTAGACGGCTACTTCAAGGAAAGGGCTGGAGTCCATCCATGCTGCTCGATTTTATATGGTATGTCATTCGCATTCGAATGTTCCTGAGGGAACTTGGTTGTTGTATCTTATTGTGTATTAGAGTACTCCAGGTCCTAAGATCATGGTTCGCGGTAGGGATGAGTAGACAGGATTAGAGGGGAGAGGTGCACACAGTAGTGTAGATGCAGGCCTGTTGAGGAGGCGACTTTGGAGCATCTGTGAAGCTTTGGTTATAATTGTGGTCAGGAAATCGTTAGGACAAATCGTCTATTTGATAGCTTATGCATATGAATTTTGTATATCCTTCTGTCATAGTTCTCTGTCTTTACTATTTTAGTTGTTAGAGTTATTTTTGTCTTAACTATATATTTATTTTGTGATATCAACTAGACTATTAAGAGTATGTTTTGAAGCTGGGAGAGGTGGGGGTTATGCTGTATGTGACAGACCGTGTCCTGTATTATATCGCCTTGGTGTTTGGTGGAAGGATTGTGGAAGGGTGGGGCGTATGAATGACTATTGGGCTGATGGATACGATAGCATTGAGAATGCTCTACGATTTCAGATAGCTGCTTGTGTAAGCAGCTTTGCGAGAGCAGTGTTTATGCTCGCAGGGATGGTTTGTAATGGAGAGATGGAGGCCTATGGCTTAGGATTGAAAGTGTAGGGTGGACTATGTTTCACATGAGAGAGAAGCTAGGAGATCTTTCGGGTTCAGGTGAGAGACTGTTTAAGTTTTCTAGATAGGAGTTGCTGTCATTGGTGACGGGGGACGCTCATTGTTGGAAGGGCAGTCTGTAGGTGAATCAAGAGAAACGCACGACACCATTTGATAAGTCGACAGATAATCAATTTTATGTGTGTACTATTAGCTGGCTTCAGTTAGCGGGTGTGGTGTAACAATTGTCAATCTGGTTAGTCGATTCTTATGCGCTGGTTAGGATTGGGGTCTGGATGAAACTTAACTCACGACACGATGATAAGACATGATTGGCATAGGTGAATTAGACAAGATTGATTCTCTTAGCGTTCTCAACGGTTGAGGTATATATCTGAGAGGAGATAGCTTAATTCTATAGCAGATAGTCAGGGCAACACCAGTAATAGTCTGTTGCGACCCATGGTCAGCAGGCGTCCTGATCGCCATTCCATCCTTTAGGAGATCTGACTAGTAGAGCCGTGCTAATTATAGAGTTGTTACTATATGGTGTTTATACACTTGTGAGCATCATCATCTTGACGTTGAGTTGGTAGAGATGGGCTCTCACATGTAAAAAGCTTTCAGTTCAATTTAAGGCGATCCTCCGTGATGTAAGTATGAAAATTTGTTAGAGAGGTAGGAATGTCATGCGAAGCGAGGCGAATTTCATTAATGCTCGGGTAAGGCATTGTGCAGCATAGGTGAGCGAAGGTTCAGAGATATAGACCAAATTTGTTGTGGCGAATCTGGGAGGTTGATGATTGCACCTTCCCTTCTGCTTTGGTTGTTGTGACGACCCCAAAGAGATTGGCGAGGGGGGTCATGGGGAGGAGCTGAGGCTTTGCACCAGAGAGGTCAGAAGAGACCATTGGTGAAGGTGAAGGCCATCAGTTTTCAGTGGAGAACCCAGTGTTTGGAGATGCCAGTGATCACAAGATGTCTGGGACAGACTACGCAAGAGCACGTGTAGGTGTGGAATGGGAGTCGGCCCTGGGGACCTTGGCGAGAGTGAGTTGTGGCCACGGATGGCAGTGTTCGTGAGAGGGGGGAGGCTGCGCGTGAATTTTTTGGAGCCCAGAAGATCGTGGGCAGTGAATCCCAGCTGTCCTAGGACCTTGAGAGCTACTATGGCTGGACTTAGGTTTTGTTTGAGAGTGCCTGTATTCTGTGCCCTGGGTTGAAATAAGACAGTAACTATGTTTGGATTTTTAGCAGGCAGCCACAGTTAAGAGAGTTGTTAATAGACTGGAACTTTAACAGTGTTGTCGGACATTTTAAGGACTGTGGGGCATCCTTCAAGGTATGTTATGTCTTAGGGTTGGATTAATGTTAACATGTATCATTTGTGGGGATAAGGAACTGGAAAGGTGTGGTTTAATAGTGATGGTGTTTTGTGTGTCCAGTTGACAAGGGTCAATTGTTGCTGGTGTACTTTGGTGTCAACTTGACACATGCCGGGTTCTTGTAGTGGAGACCTCAATCTGGGAGAGACTCCCTCTGGAGTGTGGCCTGTGGCCAATCTGTGGTAATTGTCTTGATGGTGCGTGCAGTGTGGGAAGGGCCCAGCGCCACTGAATATTGGGCCAACCGGTGGGCAGGTAGTTATGTAGTGGTATAGGGAGGAAGGCGAGGCTGGGCAACGGGCCAAGCGAGCAGAAGCCGTAAGAGAAAGAAGCCAGTGAACAGCAGTCTTCCACTGCTCTGCTGCTTCAGCTCCTACATCCAGGCTCTTGCCCTGAGTCCCTACCTTGCGCTCCTTCATTGATGAACTGTGACCCAGGAGATGTAAGCTGAATAAACCCTTTCCTCCCGCAAGTTGGTGTCGGTCAGAGTGTTTTTGTACAGCAATGGAAGACAAACTGGGACACATGGCTTGTGGGTAGAGGCCCTTGTGTATAGGCCTGATGACCTGGGTCCTTGGATCTCACAAGGTACCAGGAGAGAACCAGCTGCCAGGACTTGCCTCTGACTTTGTAGGTACACCTGTGCGCACGCACACAAATAATAAAAATTTGCCCCCATGTCTAATAAGCATGAAAATAATAGGACATACCTTTAGTCCCAGCATCGGGGAGGCAGAGGCAGAGGCAGGCAGATCTGAGTTCAAGGCCACCCTGGTCTACCAAAAAAAAAAAAAAAAAGAACATAAGACTCAACTCACCTATTGATACATAGGTTTTATAAACAATACTTGTTAGAAGGTGATAGGACTGCGTAGTGGTAGTCACGCTTCTCAGCTCATTAGTGCCAGTTCTTCCCTCAGCATGTTCTGAACCGCTCTAGGGATTACTTAACTGACCTCGACCTCCCACACACCAGTTTAATCCTGCTGTCTTTTTTAATTAGTTTTTATTGCGTTCTTTTTGAAGACAGGTCTCCCTGTAGCCCCAAACTGCGCCCGGAACTCTCTTTGTTAGACCAGGGTAGCCTTGAACAGCTCAACGAAGATTCACCTGCCTCTGCCTCCCTAGTGCTGGGATTAAAGGTCTTTACTACCGTGCCTGACCATAGATTTTATTTGTTTGTTTGGACAATAAAAGAAAAAAAAAAAGAAGTTTTTTTTTTGTTTGTGTTTTTGGTTCTTTTCTAAAGACAGGGTCTCTCCCTGTGGCCCTTTCTATGGTCCTTTCATCTTCCTGGAATCGCTGTGTAGTACCAGCTAGCCTTGACTCCAAAAAGATCTGCCTGCCTCTGCCCTCCGGAGTGGCTAGGAAATTAAAGGCGTGCGCACACCTTTTACGGGGCTTCGAAGCAGTTCTGATACATATCCTTAACTCACGTCAGCCATCTCTTGGCCTCCCGTTTTTTTTTTTTTTTTTCATTATTTTTATTTTTGTTGTTTATGTTTGTATCTGTTGCGATGTAGGTCCGTGTTCTGGTCATGCAATGACTGGGAGAGCTCAGACGGGGTGTCAGATTCCCTGGAACTGAAAAAAACGGATAATGAAAGATGGTTCCTTAGCCGCTTGTGGGATGCTGCGGATGAGACCCAGGTCCTCTCAAGAGCATTGGGGCTCTTACACTGGTAAACGGACTAGGTCCAATCTCCTCCAGCCGCCTGTTGGCCTCTATATTTTGTTGGTGACAAGGTCTTGCTGTATAGTATCAAGTATTAGCTTGAAGACTTCAGGCAGTGCTCCTATGCATCTGCCTCTTGAGTTGCTGGTGATTCTACAAACCATGCACCTTATAATGCCTGGTTTTGTCACCAGAATTTTAATTTTATTTATTTATTTATTTATTATTATATTTATTTATTTATTTTATTTTGGGTGTTTTTTCGGACAGGGTCTCCTGTATGTGCCCGCAGCGCCTGGAACTCACTTATGGTGCTCAAGGGCTGGTACTCACTAAAATCCTAGCCTTTGACTCCTGATGCTCTCTGCCCGGTGCTAGGATTTAAGAAGTGCGCGTGCGCAAACCAAGGCGCCGGCAATGTCACAAATTTATGAAAGATTGCTCTGACCAATGTTGATTAGAGCATCCCAGACTCTAGTTAGATTCTGTGATGTGATGGAAAGCCTTTTTTTTTTTGTTTTTTAATTTTTTTTATTTTTCTGTAGTGTTACTTGTTGATAGTGCATTTGTTTCAGTAGCACACGTGTGCTTCCTTATATGTGTAGAAGTCAAAGGCAGCTTTGTGTCAGTTCCTTCCTCTACCTTCTTTGGATTTTCTGGGGTAATCAAACTCAGATATATCGGGAGTTGTCTCAGCACGTTACCCACTGAGGTAATCTATGGTGGCTGGGTATTTTGGTTTATTTTAAGAATAGGGTCCGCACAGGCGGTGGTGGCGCACGCCTTTAATCCTTAGCACTTGGGAAGGCAGAGGGCAGGCGGATCTTTGTGAGTTCAAGGCCAGCCTGGTTCCTACATGATCGAGTTCCACAGGCAGCTGGGCCTCACAGAGGGAGACCCTGTCTAGAACAGACCAAAAAAAAAAAAAAAAAGATAGGGTCTCGCAATGTAGCTCTTTCTGCCCTCACACTTGTAATGATCCTCTTCCCCTCCCAAATGCAGAGAGTACAGGAGTGAGTCACCACTCTCAGCTCTATGATAATCTTATTTTAAAATATTTTTATGTAGGGGCTTGGAGAGATGGCCTAGCAGTTAAGAGCGCCGACTGCTCTCACAGAGGACCTGGGATCGATCCCCAGCACCCACATGGCAGCTGAGAACCATCTTTGACTCCAGTTCCAGGGGAATCCAACGCCCTCTTCTGACCGCTGTGGCATTGCACAATACAGGTGCACCAACCTACATGCAGACAGTACATTCATACACATAAAATAAAATTTAAAAAATGTTTAAAAAAAATTTTTTATGTGTTTGAGTATATTGCCTGCATGCATGCAAGTGCACCTCTGTCATGTAGTGCTTGCAGAGGTCAGAGGAGGGCAGATCGCCTGGAAACTGGAGTCACAGTTGGCTGTTAGCCACCATGAGGGTGCTGAGAATTGACCCAAGTCCTCTATAAGAGCAGCCAGTGCTCTCAACCACCAAGCCATGTATCTAGTTCATGATAATCAACCTTTAAGAGAAGAGGAAGGCAGAAGAAGGAACATTGGTCCAACAGATCCACTTTAGAGCTGTCCAGGGTGAGAGTGAGTTAGCCCCACAAGGATACCTAGGCAATGAACACAGCCCTGTCTCTCACTCTGACAGAGTGGCTATCCCACAGCAGAGAACCAGGCAGAGGCTGAACAAGCCCTGCAGGAAATGCGGGACCTTCTTTCAAACTTGGAGCAGGAGATCAGCAGAGCCTGTGAAGACAAGAAGAAGCAGGGTAAAGAGGAAGCCCAGGCCAAGCTTCAAGAATCACAGGTGCAGCAGGGGCCAGGGGCCCCCACACAGCCCTCAGCGCCCAGCCAAGGTTCAGGAGGGACACAGAATGAAGGTGGGTGTTGTTGGTGCAGTGTAGACCTTTAACTCTGGTAAGCTTCAGAATGTAAGTAGAAATGAGACTGTTTTAAGCTACAGGGTAGGGTGGTCTAGTTAATCGGAGCTTTACATCATGTGTTGCATGCAGCTTTGGTTGATGTGGAACTGATTCCAGACCTGAATACTTTGCTTGAAGACTTAAAAGACTATTTCACTCCAGTAGCTGCAGCTGTATCATTTCAAATGTTCTTACTGAATATTTTCAATGATGTCTACAGATATGTTAATTTAATATATTTGAGGGTGAGCACAGCAGTGTGTTTGAGTTTGTTGCCAGATAGTGGGAATCAGTTTGTACTTGCCGAAGCAATGTGACTTAGGAAAATGACCTTTCCAGCCCTGTCTCTGTGCTTATTAATGGAAAGATCAGTAGTATCTTCCTCATTGATTTTGGCCCCTAAAGCAGCCTGTCTATAATACAGTGATTAGAACTGCTCCTGGCTCAACTGCATGCTCGGTGCTGACCAAGCTGCCATTAAAGCCTGTCTGATTCCTTAGATCTCCAGATAAAGGTACAAGACAGCACGATGCAGTGGTACCTGCAGCTACAGGATGCTTCCGCCAAATGCGTTTTGGCTTTTGAGGGCCTGACCAGCAGCAAGGACAGTCAGGTAAGTTCAGGTGGGTGGCGAATTCTGATGGTGTACCCTGCAGCCTGATATCCCAAAAGAATCTACTTGTGTCATTAGGTTGTGCCTCCACCTAAAGGCATGTACTCAGCATTCTCAGCACCATCTGCCTTGTCACTGTTCTCTTCTGGCAGGCCAAAAAGATAAAGATGGACTTGCAGAAGGCTGCTACCATCCCAGTGAGCCAGATCTCCACCATTGCAGGTGGGTCAGAGGGTCAAGAATGTACGATTCCAAATCTACTTAGACGAAAGGTTCTACACTAAGGATATGTTCAGGGCCGGGGATGTGGCTCAGTAGCAGAGCACTTACCCAGCATGTGCAAGGTCCTGGGTTCCATCTCCACTACCAAAAAAAAGTATGTTCAATGTGTCATAACACATCCTGTCTTCCTTCTTTTATGTCTTTTTTGTTTGTTTGTGGGGTTTTGTTTTGTTTTGTTGTCTTTTTGAGACAGGGTCTCCCTGTAGCCCCAGCTGTCCTGGAATTTGCGTCACCACGCCCGGCTGCTACTGATTCATTTTTAATAAGCTATATATTAGTAGTAAATTATTTATAATGGCTAAGAGAAAGGGAAGGAGGGAAGAGAGCGAGAATACTAGCCTAGTATGTTGTGATCTCTGCTTTCATCTTGCATTAGCTTTTCTCTTTTTTTTAATTTTTTTTTTAAATTTTATTTATGTGTATGTGAATGTACTGTCCACATGCAAGTTTGTGCACCCGTGTCGTGCAATGCCGCGGAGGTCAAAAGAGGGTCTCAGATTCCCCTGGAACTGGAGTTGTCCTGGAATTGGAGTTTCAGACGGTTCTCGGCCGCCATGTGGGTGCTGGGGATCGAACCCGGGTCCTCTGCAAGAGCAGTTGGCGCTCTTAACCGCTAGGCCATCTCTCCAGCCCCTCTTTAGCTTTTCTAAATCCCAAGCCTCACATGTTGATATTCTGCCCTCCAGAGCTGTAGAGAACAGGACCACACAGCTGTCCTGGAACTCACTATGTAGACCAGGCTGGCCTTGAACTCACAGAGATCCGCCTGCCTCTGCCTCCCATGTGCTGTGATTAAAGGCATGCGCCACCGAGCCTTGCAAAAGACCCTTCTTAAGAACCTGAGTTCTGTCTCAGAGTTCTGTATCATTGAGAGCAGGAAGAACGTGCACATTAGATTACTGCTTTTGCTTACTATAGGCCCTAGTGCTCATTTACTTGTTGCTGAAAACACAAGAATGTTGCTGAGTGGGCCCTTAAGAGGCCAGGTGACTGAAGTAACCTTTTGTTGCCTGAAATTCTTTCTGGAAGAGGTCAGTATAAACAAACCTGGCTATCATGGAATTTAAAGTGCTGCTCAGGCATCATGTCAGCTCCCATAGACGGTAGCAAGACCTAGCACAGGCCCTGGAATTAGTGCTCAGTAAGGGTTGAATGAGTTAGAGGAAAAATTACCTCATTCCTGTGTCAAAAAAAAAGGCAATATCCCTGAAGTTCGAGGTTTAGTTAGGGACAGTCTAGGTGTGGACATAGGCTGATGTGTTTTGGGTTTTTTTTTCACCTTTATTTTTTTAAGGGATTCTACAATATAAGAACACAGTAGTTTTCAGATCACATTGACATTACTCAGTTTGCCATACAATTAGGTAATTGGTTCTAGCATCCACAGATGAAGGATACCATTCGTTGTTTGTTTTTCTGTGACTGTGTTACTTCACTCAGCATGATATCTTCTAGCTCCAACCATTTACCTGCAAAGTTCATGATGTCATCTTTCTTTACTGCTGCATAGAACTCTATTGTGTTGATGTATCACATTTTCTGTATCTACTCATCAGTTGAAGGGCACTTGGGATGGTTCCAGCTGCTTGCTATTGTGAAGAGAGCTGCAGTAAACATGAAGGGTTGGTTTTCCGGACATGTATTCTTTCATCTTGTTTATGTCATGGAAGATTTTTCTCAGTCCTTCATCTATAATCAAAATTTTTGCTGGGTATAGTAACCTGTGCTTCAGGTGGTTTTGGGAAATCCCCGATCTCATGTCCAGGCTGGTGTGTTTCATGGGCCATGTCAGGCATGGGGTGGAGAGGGGCTGGATGGGGGAGTCAGCAAGCGGGGCCCTTTGCAACCATTGCTGGTCAGTCGCAGTAGAATATGATTTGGCAGGAATGTGAGTGTGGAAGTAGACACATCTGAATAGCTCAGTAAGACTCTGGTTTTCTGGACTTACTGTCTTGGGGTTTCTCTGCTGCCTTATTTGACTCTTGGTTTCTTCCTGCATCTCTGGTTTGGGAGGCTAAGTTTTTTGTTTTGTTTTGTTTTTAAATTTATTTATTTATTTATTTATTTGTATGAATGTACTGTCTGCATGTAGGTCTGTGCACCTGTGTCGTGCAATGCCGTGGAGGTCAGAGGAGGGTCTCAGATTCCCCTGGAACTGGAGTTCTCCGGGAATTGGAGTTACAGACAGTTCTCAGCTGCCATGTGGGTGCTGGGGATCGAACCCGGGTCCTCTGCAAGAGCAGTCAGTGCTCTTAACCACTAGGCCATCTCTCCAGCCCCCATTGGGAGGCTAAGTTTAAACATACTTGCCACACCTCTAAAGCAATTGGGCACTTGCTAAAGTTCTCATTTAGGATGCTGTATTAATTACAGCTTTGGCTGCACTACAAATCCTGGAGCAATGAAAACTAATTCAGATTCAGGAAGAATGATGTCTGTCCTCCAGATAAAGGGACAGTTCAGAGCCCAGTGGCAGGAATGTGGCTAGGGGTGTCTCAGGAAGTTTAAAAACCTGAGTTACCCTTCTCTCCCTCTGGTCTGCCTCCATCTCCATTTTATAGATTACTGATCTCGCTCTGTGGGTGAGGTCCAAGGCTCCACACTACCCCATGAGGCTGTGTTGTAGGAACCACACTTCAAGAAACCAAGTACTCATAATCTAACTGTAACTGAAGTGCAGCATGGAGCACACAGCTTTCACAGGCATATACCTGCTAGGAACTGTAAGAGTTAATTTTCCATTCCTGTAACAATCTTGTGAGGTTCTAAGTTTATAAAACGCAAGGTTTTTTGCTTTTGTTTTTCAGTTTTGCCTTACAAGTAGGTAGTTGGTACTTGCATCCACAAATGAGGGATACCATTTGCCATTTGCTTTTCTGGGACTGTGTTACTTCACGTAGCAAAATATCCTCTCTCTCTCTCTCTCTCTCTCTCTGTTACTTCACTTAGAAAAATATCTTCTCTCTCTATTTATTTATTTACTTTATTTATTTTGGTCTTTTTGAGACAGGGTCTCTCTGTAGCCCCAGCTATCCTGGAACTCAGTATATAGACCAGGCTAGCCTCTGCCTCTGCCTTTATTTAATTTTATTTATTTCTGTATGTGTATGAATGTACTGTCTGCATGCAGGTTTGTGCACCCATGTCGTGCAATGCCTCGGAAGTCAGAAGAGGGTGTCAGATTCCCCTGGAACTGGAGTTCTCCTGGAATTTGAGTTTCAGATGGTTCTCGGCCGCCATGTGGGTGCTGGGGATCGAACCCGGGTCCTCTGCAAGAGCAGTCGGCACTCTTAACCGCTAGGCCATCTCTCCAGCCCCTCTGCCTTTATTTTTTATACAAGATTACATTACAAATCAAATCGAGACCCGTACCCACCTTCCTACCCCCATCCCACCAGAGTTCATTCGTTCTGCCAACATGTTTGGCTTTTGGCCCACCGTCTGAGAGGCTTCAGTTATGATCCAGTCACCACTTGGCTTTTGGCACATCGTGATGGGAACAGCCTACATGGTAGAATTGCTGACTTGGCAGCCAGCAAATGCAAAAGGGCCAATGCTGAAAGTGCAGGAGCTCCTTGAGGTCCCCGGAGTGCCGTGCTCAGGCCACGTCCTCAGAGACCTTCAGGGAACACTCAAAATCCAAACTGTGGCCGGGTGTGGTGGTGCACGCCTTTAATCCTAGCACTTGGGAGGCAGAGGCAGGCGGATCTTTGTGAGTTCAAGGCCAGCCTGGTCTACAGAGTGAGTTCCAGGACAGCTGGGGCTACAGGGAGACCCTGTCTCAAAAAGACAAAAAAAAAAAATTCCAAACTGTAACAAGAATCCACTGCTGGGTCTCTGAGATGGAGAGCCAGCCCTAGAGAATGGGAACATTTGCCAAAGCAGGGAACACCCTTAGAAGGTTCTAGAGGAGCCACTGACTGACAGCCCTGAGCTCTGTAATACTTTTAACACCTTTTTCTTTGCCTCAAGATTCAGTGTATTTTTACTTATATGTATGTCTGTATGGGATGGGGGTATATACACCTGAGTAGAAGTGCGTGAGACTGCCCGAGGGCGCTTTGGATCCCCTAGAGCTGGATTTAAAGGTATTAGGAACCAACCAACATGGGAGCTTAGAACCAAACTCCGTGTGTTGGGGGAGGGTATATACACATGAAAGCAGATGCCTGCAGAGGCCAGGGGCTTTGGATCCCCTTGGAGTTGGAGTTACAGGCTGTTGGCAGCCACCTGTTGTGGGTGTTGGGAATCAAACTTGGGGCCTTTGCAAGAGCAATACATGCACTTAACCACTCTAGCACCTCCACCTTATTATTTAAGACAGGGTCTGTCTCTGAACCTGAAGCTCACCATTTTGACTGGACTGGTTGGCCAGCAAGTCCCTAGGATCTGCATGTCTCTGCCCTCCTGGTGCTAGAATTACACACACACCAGCAGAACCCTACTTTTAAATGGGTGCTAGAAGGTTAAGAGCACGGACTGCTCTTGCAGAGGACCCGGGTTCAATTCCCAGCACCCACATGGCAGCTAAGAACTGTCCTTAGTGCCATGTGTGGTGGCACACACCTTTAATCCCAGCCCTTGGGAGGCACAGGCCAGTGGATCTCTGTGAGTTGAAGGTCACCCTGGTCTACAGAGCGAGCTCCAGGCCAGCTCGGACTAAAGGGAGACCCTGTCTCAAAAATATCAATAAACCAATGGGTGCTAGGGATGCCAGCCCAGGTCTTCATCTGGGTGAGCACTTTGCCCTCTGAACCTCCTCTGCAGCCTCTTCTATATTCTTATATATTCTTCTGTACTAGTTTTAGGCTTAGATTCTGAAATGCTACATGGCAGTACATAGCCACGGCTAGCTTTGAGTTCTTGATCTTTTTTGCCATTACCTCCCAGGTGTTGGCATTGTTACAGGTGTGCACAACCATGCCCAGCTATACTTGTATCTTTTTACCAACCTGTTTTCTACCCAGGTTCAAAGTTGAAGGAGATATTTGACAAGATCCACAGCCTGCTTTCTGGAAAGCCTGTCCAATCTGGTGGGAGCTCTGTGTCTGTTACCCTTAATCCACAGGGGCTGGACTTTGTCCAGTACAAACTGGCAGAGAAATTTGTGGTGAGAAACCTTGTTGCCAGGGGTATGGGAACTGGTGGACAGTGTTCGGCCTTGCTGTAATACTAATTTAAAATGGTGCCCATCTTTGTGTTCCCAGAAACAAGGTGAGGAGGAAGTGGCCTCTCACCATGAAGCAGTGTTCCCCATTGCAGTGGTGGCGTCTGGGATCTGGGAGCTCCACCCCAGAGTGGGAGAACTCATCCTTGCTCATCTCCACAAGAAGTGCCCGTACTCTGTTCCCTTCTATCCGTCTTTCAAGGAGGGAATGGCTTTGGAGGACTATCAGCGGTGAAGTCTTTCTCCTTTCTTACTTTTCCTTGGAGACAGTAATAGCTTATCAGTAGACTTGGCATTGTTCCCCTTTATCACAGCTCCTGTGTACTTTGAAATATAATGTTTTGAACCCTGAATGGTATTGCATGCCTTTAATCCCAGGATTTAGGAGATTGAGGCAGGAAGACTGAGTTTCAAGCTAGTCTTGGCTACATAGCAAGACCCCTGTCTCCCCTGCTAAAGGTAGTAGTGGTGGCGGTGGTGGTGGTGTCTGGATTATGCAAACCGGGCAGCTTTGGGATTTGTGGGTTTAGGTGCTGATTATCATGCTTACTAAAAAGAATACTGGATCTGGAATAGAGGAGTCTTGGAAATTTATTCTTGTTTTTTATCTAACAGCTTTGTAAAATTGAGTAAATAATTTTTTTTTAATTATTTATCTTTGTATGTGTATGAATGTACTGTCTGCATGCAGGTCTGTGCACCCGTGTCGTGCAATGCCGTGGAGGTCAGAAGAGGGTCTCGGATTCCCCTGGAACTGGAGTTCTCGAGGAATTGGAGTTACAGACGGTTCTTAGCCGCCATGTGGGTGCTGGGGATCGAACCCGGGTCCTCTGCAAGAGCAGTCGGTGCTCTTAACCGCTAGGCTATCTCTCCAGTCCCCTGAGTAAATAATTTAAACTTCATTGAGAATCAGTTTCCTTATATGTGAGTTTACCTTGCAGAGCTTTTATAATTATGTAAAATTTGACTGTGGATATGAGTGCTTTGTAAACAAAGTATTCTGCAGATATAACTTTAGCCATAAAAAGAAATCTGCTCTGTCCCCCTCATTTTGGCCATGTCACATTGAATTTTCATCTTCACACATAGGATGCTTGGCTACCAAGTAACGGACTCTAAAGTGGAGCAGCAGGACAACTTTCTAAAGCGCATGTCTGGGATGATCCGTCTGTACGCTGCCATCATCCAGCTCCGGTGGCCATATGGAAACCGACAGGAGGTGCGTAGGAAAGGCTCGCTGCTGACAAGGAACTGTTAGCCCAGAGTCCATGTTAGAATCGCCGTCCACAGCAAAGAAATTCAGCTGTTCTGTTAACGAGCTCTGTTACTATAGTGAAATGGCAGAAATAACACTTAAGGTGAAGCAAAATGTCGGGCGTGGTTGCACATGCCTTTAATCCCAGCACTTGGAGGCAGGAGCAGGTGGATCTGTGTGCTCTTGGCAGCTGGGAAGTGAGAGAGCGAAGGAGAAGGAGGTGGAGTCCTAACATCCCCTTCAAGGATGTGACTTAAATGACCTAACTTCTTCTAACTGGGCCCACCACCTCCCAGTTGTGCCACAGGCTGTCACCAAGCCTGGAACACAACCTTTGGGAGTTTCGAGACTGTCCTATGGAGACTGTCTTGTGCTGCAGAATGATAGGGCAGAGTGTATGGCCTCACTAGTGTTTTTTTTTTTTTTTTGGTTTTTTTTTTTTTGAATAATTATATATGTAAGATACACTTACATACATGCAGGCAATACACTGATATACATAAAATAAAAATAATAAATGAAATGCTAAAAAAAATACCAAGACCAAACAAGGAGCCAGACATGGCCATCTATGCCTAAACTGTCCTGGGAAGCTGAGCCAGGAGGATTCTCATGACCTTGAGATTAGTCTGGGCTACAAAGTAAGACCCTGTCTCAAAACTCAAACAGAAGTCAGTAATGGTCTTGGCCTGTGAAGTCCCTGTCTGTTAAATTGACACACATCAGAGGAACAGTGAAGAATAAGTAGATCAGAACAGTTCAAAACAGAATTTCCTTAGTTTCTGTTCTTTCTGCCTTGGGCAGGTGACCTTGGGGTTCCTGTTCATGTGGTGGTTGAATGATAACACTGGGAGTTTATTTCTGGAAATAAAAGGAGATCAAATCATGGCCCACTTCTCTCTAGGCTCATCCTCATGGCTTGAATCATGGCTGGCGGTGGTTGGCACAGATCTTAAACATGGAGCCTCTGTCAGATGTGACAGCCACCCTCCTTTTTGACTTTTTAGAGGTAGGTACCATACATGAGAACACTAGTGGTTGAGGTGGCTTCAGGACATTGGGTGCATGAAATGGAAGCAGTACTGAAGCAGAGCCTCGTATTCTAGTGAGCAGCATATGGTTGCTGTCACAGCTTTCCCAGCCGTGAGACAGACCTGCCTTTCACTTTCATTTCCCCGGGGTCTTGATTTCCTTTTCCCTTGAACTAGGATGTTCCATTTTCTTTTTTTAATCATTTTTATTCTATGTGTCTGCGTGTATTGCCTGCATGTATCTAAGTACACTACATATCCTTCAGTGCCTGCTGAGTCAGAAGGTGTTAGATTCCCATGGAACTGGAGTTTCAGGTGGTTGTTAGCTTCTGTAGGGGTGCTGGTAATAGAACCCAGCTGGTCTACATAGCGAGTTCCAGGCCAGCTGAGGCTACAGGGAGATCCTAATAACAAAAAGAAACCTGGATTTTTTTTTTTTTTCTTTTAAATACCAAGGATAAACCCAGGGCCTTGTGCATGCTCAGTGATCCTCACAAATGAACTGGACCTGCTGCCTGGAAAGTTGGATTTTTTTTTTTTCCACTCACTTCCTGGTTAGCTAAATTGTGCTGTGGCTGAAGTTTTAAAACATATTTTCTTGCCGGCCTTGTGCCACCATGCCTGGCTATGGGAAACTCTTTATGTGTATGAGTGTATTGCCTTCATATATTTTAGTGCACTCGTGTCCTGCAGTGTCTGAGGAGGTCAGAAGGGGGCATCAGATCCCCTGGAACTGGAGTTACACAAAGTTGTTAGCTACATGTGTGTGCTCAGAACTGAACCCAGGTCCCCTGCAAGCACAGCCAGTGCTCCTTACTGCTGAGACCTCTCTTCAGCCCCCAGTGGCTAAAGTTTTTTATGGGAGTGACAGCAGAGAGGGTGGACTGTGCTTCTCCCATGAGCCGGCTTCTGCTCTCTCTCTCTCACAGCATTTACTTTTCCTGTAGGTGTGTGGGAATGCCCTCATGAAGCAGTACCAGGTCCAGTTCTGGAAGATGATACTTCTCATCAAAGAGGACTACTTCCCTAGGTATAAGGCTTGTTGAACAGAACACTGGGGAGCTAGCTCATACTCGGGAGGCAGGCATCCTGCACCCTTGTGTGCTAGGGCATACTGGTTTTAAAAATTACATTTATTTATTTACTTTTTTTTTTTTTTTGTTTTTTTGGTTTTTGAGACAGGGTCTCCCTGTAAGCCCCACTGTCCTGGAACCGCTCTGTAGACCAGGCTGGGCTTGAACTCACAAAGATCCGCCTGCCTCTGCCTCCCAAGTGCTAGGACTAAAGGCGTGCGCCACCATGCCCGGCTTATTTATTTACTTTTAGTGATAGGGGACTGAGGGGGTAGAGGGATGGGTATGTGTGTTAGCGTGTACATGTAGAGGTCAGAGGATGACTTATAGGAGTCAGTTCTCCTTCTGCCATGTGGGCTCAGTGGCTTGAACTCCAGTCATGAGGCTGGTGTCAGCTTCTTTTTTTGAGTGTGTGTCTATATGTTTGAGACAGGGTCTCTCTATAGCCCCAGCTGGCCTGGAACTTATTATGTAGACAAGGCTGGCTTTGAACTCACAGAGGTCCGCCTGCCTCTGCCTCCTGAGTGCTCAGGATTTACAGGCATGCACCACTACGCCCAGGTTGTGTTTTTTTTTTTTTTTTTTTTTTTTTTTTTTGTTTTTTTTTTTTTTTTTTTTTTTTTGCTTTTTTAACTTAGATGAAAAAATGCCTGTATTGGGTTGGGAGTATAGCTCAGTAGTAGAATTTCTGCCAGCCATTTACCTGCACAGATCAAGGGTCTAGGTTTGATCCCCGTGATTGGGGGTGGAGAGGACACCACGGGACACAGGACCAGCTCATTCTTCTCTTTGATGTTTGAATAAATGACTTCAAACTCCAATGAGAATATATTTGTTTGAGACAGTGTCTTCCTGTATTTCCAGCTGGCCTGGAACTCAGCCTGGTCTTGATCTCACTGAGATCTGCCTGCCTCTACCTCTGAGTGCTGAAATTAAAGGTGTGAACCACCACACCCAGCAATAATATTCTTATTGTTCTTCTTTTTTTTTTTTTTTTTTTTTGTCTTTTCCGAGACAGGGGTCTCCCTGTAGCCCAGCTGTCCCGGAACTCACCTTGTAAACCAGGCTGGCCTTGAACTCACAAAGATCCGCCTGCCTTGCCTCTCGATTGCCAGGATTAAAGGCGTGTACCACCCCCACGCCCGACCAGCAATAATATTCTTAATAATTGTTTGTTAAACAAAATTACAAATTAGGATTTGGGTTAAGATACTTGCACTGGGTATGGATGTTAGAGCACCTGTCTAGCCCTGTGTTCAATCCAGTACATACACACCCACACACACACAACACACACACACACACACCGTGCACGCGCGAGCAACGAGATACCTGGCTTTTTTGGTAGGAGGCACTGAAGCAGGGTCTCACACTATAGCCCTGGCTGGTCTGGAACTCAAAACAATCCCACCTGATTTGAAAAAGCTCCACAAGGGGTGGTGCTCCTTCTTTGTCCTTCTTGGAAGAAAGGCAGCATCAGCCTTAGCCTAGAAGAGTCACTGGATATAGCTTTAACCTCTCCAAAGACAGGCAGGCATCGCAGGCAGTATTCACAGTCTCTCCTTCCTCTATAGAATTGAGGCCATCACAAGCTCAGGACAGATGGGTTCTTTCATACGGCTGAAGCAGTTCTTGGAGGTAAGATGTCCTCATCCCACCACCTTCTTAACTGTTCTCCTGGACACACCTGCGTCTGACAGGGCTTGGAGGCAGTTTCTTCCTGTTCATTTTCCCACACCCTGCTTTCTATTCATCCTTGCTTGCCCTGTAGACTGAGGCTGCCCCTTCTCCCTACACACCATTTTCCACACTGCCTATCAGGCAGCAGCCTAAAAGATGAGTGCATAGTAGGGTCTAGGCAATGAATCTCTCATCTAAACATTTTGTTTTTGCTTATCAGACAAGTTTCCTTTCTCAGTTTTGGATCTCAGAACTGTTAAGTGTGGCCACTTTTCTAATGATAATAGACTGTACTTTAAGACTCTTCCTCAGCCAGGTGTGGTGGCACATGCCTTTAATCCTAGCACTTGGGAGGCAAGGCAGGCAGATCTTTATGAGTTCAAGGCCAGCCTGGTCTACAGAGTGAGTTTCCAGGACAGCTTGGGGCACAGAAGACCCTGTCTCAGAAAAAGACCCAAAAACAAACAAAACAAGAACAACAAAAACCCTCTTAAAGTGTCCTGGTACTTAGAGGAAAGAGTCCTTTTTTTTTTTTTTTTTTTTTTTTTTGGTGATGCAGATCAGGCTGGCCTGGAACTCCGAGATCTACCTGCCTCTGCCTCCAGAGTTCTGGAATTAAAGGCATGCACCCCCACACCTGGCTTAAGAGGTTCATTTTGGCAGGGCATGGTGGCACACACCTTTAATCTTAGCACTTGGGAGGCAAAGGCAGATGGATCTTTGTGACTTTAAGGCCAGCCTGGTCTACAGAGTGAGTTCCAGAACAGCTGGGGCTAAAGGGAGGCCCTGTCTCGAAAAGACCAAAAAAGGGCTGGAGAGATGGCCTAGCGCTTAAGAGCACTGACTGCTCTTGCAGAGGACCCGGGTTCGATCCCCAGCACCCACATGGCAGCTGAGAACTGTCTTTAACTCCAGTTCCAGGGGAATCTGAGACCCTCTTCTGACCTCTGCAGCATTGCACGACACGGGTGCACAAACCTGCATGCAGACAAAAATAAAAATTTTAAAAAACGTTCATTTTGACAAACCATCCAGAACTCAGTTTTAGGTCTGCCAAGGTTGCCCTTGGACTATCAGATTCCAGGAGCACATCTGGATAACTAGTATGGGTGACAACTGGGGCCAGGCTATGGGGAGGCCAGGGTGGGACAGGCCTGATGATAATACTTCATCTCTCTAGTCTCCCCAGACTTAGAAAGCTGACCTGCAGGCTTTTTCCTTCACCGGACTCTGAGTGACTTCACCTTCAGAGAAGGTGTTAGAAGCAGCAGTTTTATCAGTAACTCATCCTGTGTTCTTCTCTTTCCTGGCCCAGAAATGTTTGCAACGGAGGGAGATTCCTGTTCCCAAAGGCTTTCTGACTTCTTCCTTCTGGCGCTCCTGACATCCTGTGTTACCGGCCATCACCATCATATTGCAGGGAGACAACAATACAGCAACTGAAGACCCACAGTATTTGGAAGAAATCATGTCAGATTTGTAAATTTGTCAATGTGTTTTTATATATTTGTACTATGTGACTAAGAGATTTTCATGGTCACAATGTTTTGGCAATCTCTTAGCAGACTCAGTGGTTCCACAGGTACCCACATGACAGAGTAAATGGAACTGATCTTTCTAACTCTCACAGGAAGTTGTGACACTTCGGCCATTTCACTCTGACCTGGAACGATGCCAGCAGTTCACTTCCCTCCTGCTCCATCCTGCTCACCTGCTTCCTAGAAAGCAGGAAACCAAGGTTCCCCCGGAAGTTCATGTAATAGGGCCTAGTCTCTCCATCAAGTATGGGTTACGGAAATAGACATTTTACACTTTAGGGCTTGTAAAGTGCTTGTAAAGATAGTGGACACACATGATGAGGCATGGACTGAATCTCAGAGTGCCTCAGAGCAGCTGGGTGTCTGAAAGGGACTAGAAGCATAGGGCTGTCAGTGCTCCTTGTCACCTTCCTTTGTTCCTTGGTCCCTGCATGGCTAGGGGCACATGAACTAGATGGGGTCCTTTTGTTGTTTTCCATCCAAATTAAGATGAGCCAAGATACAGCTTGCCATATTCCGTGTGATCTGAACAGCATAAGCAGTGAATTGGTGTTGGAGGAATGGACTCTTGAGATAAAAAAAGATTATGTTTGAGAGGCAGTGGCCACAGATCTATCCCGTATGCTAAGTGCCTTGTGTGGCGGGGTGGCCACTGGTACTCTTGAATTGCTTGAAGCAATCCATTCTATTGACTACACTGACAAAACAGAATAAAGCTTGAATTTTAAGAATTCTCACTGGTATGTAGTTGCCTCAGTTTGACCAATTTCCTGTACACAAGCTGTGCCGTTCATGAACACAACCATGTGCAGCTCTAGGAATAGAGAGGGACATGTGTGCAGTTCATGGACACAGCAGGGTGCGGGTCTAGGAATAGAGAGGGAGACGTATGTGCAGTTCACAGACACAGCAGTGTGGGTGTCTTGGAATAGAGATGGACGTGTGGCAGTTCATGGACACAGCAGTGCGGGGGTCTAGGAATAGAGAGGGATGATGTGTGTGCAGTTCATGGACACAGCAGTGTGGGTGTCTCGGAATAGAGAGGGATGTGTGTGCAGTTCATGGACACAGCAGTGTGCGGGTCTAGGAATAAAGGATGTATGTGCAGTTCATGGACACAGCAATGTGGGGGTCTAGGACTAGAGAGGGAGGTGTATGCAGTTCATGGACACAGCAGTGTGAGGCTCTAGGAAGAGTGGGGGATGTGTGTGCAGTTCATGGACACAGCAGGGTGCAGGTCTAGGAATAGAAAGGGACATGTGTGCAGTTCATGGACACAGCAGGGTGCAGGTCTAGGAATAGAAAGGGACATGTGTGCAGTTCATGGACACAGCAGGGTGCAGGTCTAGGAATAGAAAGGGACATGTGTGCAGTTCGTGGACACAGCAGTGTGCGGGTCTAGGAATAGACAGGGACATGTGTGCAGTTCATGGACACAGCAGGGTGCAGGTCTAGGAATAGACAGGGACATGTGTGCAGTTCGTGGACACATCAGTGTGCGGGTCTAGGAATAGACAGGGACATGTGTGCAGTTCATGGATACAGCAGTGTGGGTGTGTCGGAATAGAGAGGGACGTGTGGCAGTTCATGGACACAGCAGTGTGCGGGTCTAGGAGTAGAGAGGGCCGTGTGTGCAGTTCTTGGGCACAGCAGTGTGTGGGTCTAGGAATAGAGAGGGCCGTGTGTGCAGTTCTTGGGCACAGCAGTGTGCGGGTCTAGGAATAGAGATGGACGTGTGTGCAGTTCTCGGGCACAGCAGTGTGCAGGTCTAGGAATAGAGAGGGACGTGTGTGCGCTTCATGGACACAGCAGTGTGGGAGTCGAATAGAGGTGGACGGGGGTGCAGTTCATGGACAAAGCCGTGTGCGGGTCTAGGAATAGAGGGCGACGAGTGTGCAGTTCAATGACAAAGCAGTGTGGGAGTCGAGGAATAGAGGGGGAAGTGTGTGCAGTTCATGGACACAGCGGTGTGCGGGTCTAGGAATAGAGAGGAAGTGTGTGCAGTTCACGGACAGCAGTGTGCGGGTCTAGGAATAGAGATGGACGTGTGTGCAGTTCATGGACACAGCAGTGTGGGAATCTAGGAATAGAGAGGGATGTGTGTGCAGCCCATGGACACAGCAGTTTGTGGGTTTAAAAACGGGCACGTGTGTGCAGTTCATGGACACAGCAGTGTGAGGATCTAGGAATAGAGGGGGACATATATGCAGTTCATGGATACAGCAGTATGGGTGTCTTGGAATAGAGAGGGCCATATGTGCAGTTCATGGACAGAGCAGTGTGCGGATTTAGGAGTAGAGAAGAAGTGTGTGCGGGTCTAGGAATAGAGGGGGAAATGTGTGCAGTTCATGGACACATCAGTGTGTGGGTTTAAATATAGAGGGGGACGTGTGCAGTTCCTGGACACAGCAGTGTGGGAATCTAGAAATAGAGGGGGACGTGTTTGCAGTTCATGGTCACAGCAGTGGGGGTCTAGGAATAGAGAGGGAGGTGTGTGCAGTTCATGGACACACAGTGTGCGGGTCTAGGAATAGAGGGACGTGTGTGCAGTTCATGGGCACAGAGAGTGGGAGTCTAGGAATAGAGGGACGTGTATGCAGCTAATGGACATAATAGTGTGCAGGTTTAGGTATAGAGGGGGATTTGTGCGCAGTTCATGGACACAGCAGTGTGGGAATCTAGAAATAGAGGGGGATGTGTGTGCAGTTCTTGGGCACAGCAGTGTGCGGGTCTAGGAATAGAGGTGGACGGGGGTGCAGTTCATGGACACAGCAGTGTGTGGGTCTAGGAATAGAGAGGGATGTGTGTGCACTTCATGGACACAGCAGTGTGCGGGTCTAGGAATAGAGGGGGACGAGTGTGCAGTTCATGGACAAAGCAGAGTGGCAGTTGAGGAATAGAGGGGGAAGTGTGTGCAGTTCATGGACACAGCAGTGTGGGGATCTAGCAATAGAGGGGGAGGTGTGTGCAGTTCATGGATACTGTACTGTGCAGGTCTAGGAATAGAGAGGGACGTGTGTGCAGTTCACGGCCACAACAGTGTGCGGGTATAGGAATAGAGGGGGACGTATCTGCAGTTCATGGACACAGTGTGCGGGTGTAGGAATAGAGAGGAAGTGTGTGCAGTTCATTTACACAACGGTGTGCGGTTCTAGGATCAGTGGGGGACGTTGTGTGCAGCTCATGGACACAGCGGTGTGGGAGTCAAGGAATAGAGGGGACGTGTATGCATTTCATGGACACAGCAGTGTGGGTGTCTTGGAATACAGAGGGACGTGTGGCAGTTCATGGACACAGCAGTGTGGGGGTCTAGGAATAGAGAGGGACGTGTGTGCAGTTCATGGACACAGCAGTGTGTGTGTCTCGGAATAGAGAGGGACGTGTGTGCAGTTCATGGACACAGCAGTGTGCGGGTCTAGGAATAGAGGGGGACGTATGTGCAGTTCATGGACACAGCAATGTGAGGGTCTAGGACTAGAGAGGGAAGTGTGTGCAGTTCATGGACACAGCAGTGTGGGGGTCTAGGAAGAGCGGGGGACGTGTGTGCAGTTAATGGACACAGCAGTGTGTGGGTCTTGGGCACAGCAGTGTGCAGTTCATGGACACAGCACGGTGTGAGTCTAGGAATAGAAAGGGACATGTGTGCAGTTCATGGACACATCAGGGTGCGGTTCTAGGAATAGAGGGGGACAAGTGTGCAGTTCAATGACAAAGCAGTGCGGGAGTCGAGGAATAGAGGGGGAAGTGTGTGCAGTTCACGGACACAGCAGTGTGCAGGTCTAGGAATAGAGACGGACGTGTGTGCAGTTCATGGAAACAGCAGTGTGGGAGTCTAGGAATAGAGAAGGACATGTGTGCAGCTCCTGGACACAGCATTGTGTGGGTTTAAAAATAGAGGGGGACTAACCGGGCGTGGTGGCGCACGCCTTTAATCCTAGCACTCGGGAGGCAGAGGCAGGCGGATCTTTTTGAGTTCGAGACAGGGAGACCCCGTCTCGAAAAGACCAAAAAAAAAAAAAAAAATAGAGGGGGACGTATGTGCAGTTCCTGGACACAGCAGTGTGGGAATCTAGGAATAGAGAGGGATGTGTGTGCAGTTCATGGACACAGCAGTGTGGGGGTCTAGGAATAGAGAGGGCCATGTGTGCAGTTCATGGACAGAGCAGTGTGCGGGTTTAGGAATAGAGAGGAAGTGTGTGCAGTTCATGGACACAGCGGTGTGCGGGTCTAGGAATAGAGGGGGAAGTGTGTGCAGTTCATGGACACAGCGGTGTGCGGGTCTAGGAATAGAGGGGGAAGTGTGTGCAGTTCATGGACACAGTGGTGTGTGGGTCTAGGAATAGAAGGGAGGTGTGTGCAGTTCATGGACACAGCATTGTGCGGGTCTAGGAATAGAGGGGGACGTGTGTGCAGTTCATGGACACAGCGGTGTGCGGGTCTAGGAATAGAGGGGGAGGTGTGCGCAATTCATGGACACAGCGGTGTGGGGGTCTAGGAATAGAGGGGCACATGTGTGCAGTTCATGAACACAGCAGTGTATGGGTCTAGGAATTGAGAGGGAGATTAGTGCAGTTCATGGACACAGCAGTGTGGGAGTCTAGGAATAGAGGACATGTGCTTCTTCCTTTATTTATTTTTTGGTGCTTTTGAGCCAAGGTCTCCTTATAGTCCCAGCTGGCCTGGAACTCACTCTGTAGACCAGGCTAGACTTGAACTCAGAGGTCCGCTGAGTTTGCCTACCAAGTGCTAGGATTAAAGGCATGCGCCAACATACTCAGCCTTCTTCCTTTTTATCAACATGCTCAGCCTTCTTCCTTTTTATCATCTGGACCTTTACCTTTAAAAAAGTTTGATGGTGGGCTGGAGAGATGGCCTAGCGGTTAAGAGCACCGACCGCTCTTAAAGAGGACCCGGGTTCGATCCCCAGCACCCACATGGCGGCCGAAAACCGTCTGAAACGCCAATTCCAGGAGAACTCCAGTTCCAGAGGAATCCGAGATCCTCTTCTGACCTCCGCGGCATTGCACGACACGGGTGCGCAAACCTGCATGCAGACAGTACATTCATGCACATACAGAAATAAATAAAATTAAATTAAAAAATTTAAAAAAAAAGTTTGATGGTGAAAACAAAACAAAACTATACAAAACAAAAATGCTGGGCATGGTGGCCCATGCCTTTAATCCTAGCACTAGGGAGGCAAAGGCAGGTGGATCTTTGTGAGTTCAAGGCCAGCCTGGTCTACAGAGTGAGTTCCAGGACATCTGGGGCTACAAGGAGACCCTGTCTCAAAAAGAAAAAAAAATAAAAAGGATGTGTGGTGGCGCACGCCTTTAATCCTAGCACCTGGGAGGCAGAGGCAGGCGGATCTTTGTGAGTTCAAGGCCAGCCTGGTCTACAGAGTGAGTTCCAGGACAGCTGAGGCTGCAAGGAGACCCTGTCTCAAAAAGACCAAAAAAAAAAAAGTTATGTGTTGCCAGGCATGGTGGCACATGCCATTATTCCCAGCACTCCAGAGGCAGAGGCAGGCTGATCTCTGTGAATTCAGAGTCAGCTTGGTCTACATAGCAAGTTCCAGGCCACCTGCGACTAAAGGGAGACCCTGTCTCAAAAAAGACCAAAAAAAAAAAAAAAATTATGTGTCACTGGGCGTGATCGGAATGCCTTTAACCAAAGCACTTGGGAGGCAGAGGCAGGCAAATCACTGCGAGCTCAAGGCCAGCCTGGTCTACATACTATGTTCCAAGAAAGCTGAGGCTACAGGGAGACTCGGTCTGAAAAAGAAAAAAATAATCCATAAACAAAATAAGGACTTTTCCCTATAGCTTTCATGATATGCCTGACAGCAGTCCTGGATAGACCCTCCCCTGGGGTCCTACACCTCCTCCCTCAGTATAGGCCTGTCTGTCAGGGTGCTAGAGGTGAATCTTCGATTGTTGCAGATTGTGCTTGCTGTTCACTACCTGAGCCTTGTAAATGGCATCGTTTTCCTCAGATTGTGGTAGGGGACAGGGTGAGATACACAGCCTTCATGTAAGAGTAAAGTTGATTTATTATTTTATGTGTCTGCGTGTATTACTTGCTTGTATGTAAGTGCACCCATGTTATGCAATGCCCATGGAAGTCAGAAGAGAGTGTTGGAACCCCTGGAACTGGAGTTATGGACAGTTGTTAACCGCCATGTGGGTGCTAGGAATCAAACTCGGGTCCTCTGCAAGAGTAGCCGGTGCTTTTAACTGCTGAGCCATCCCTCTAGCCTGAGAGCACAGGTCTCAGGCCTTCTCCACTCAGGAAATGACATTCCTGGGCTGGAGAGATGGCCTAGCGGTTAAGAGCGCCGACCACTCTTGCAGAGGACCCAGATTCGATCCCCAGCACCCACATGGCGGCCGAGAACCATCTGTCTGAAACTCCAATTCCAGGAGAACTCCAGTTCCAGGGGAATCCGAGACCCTCTTCTGACCTCCGCGGCATTGCACGACATGGGTGCACAAACTTGCATGCAGACAGTACATTCAGACACATACAGAAATAAATAAAATTAATAAAAGAAAAAATTTTTTTAATGACATTCCTTCTATTACCTCTGCCCTCTGCTAGAAAATTGGCCTGTTAATGATCTACAGTTCTAACTGCATGGTGCCCACCCAAGCCACACAGTTCACATTCTGCACAACCACTAAGTGGGGGGCCCTAATGCTAAATTTGTGTCTCTATGTGTGGACTTCTATGTGGGATAACACATGAATGGAGAGTTTCACCTGTCAGAATAAGAGGAGATAGTGGGTGTGGTGGTGCCTGCCTGCAGTCCCCAAGCTTGGGCAACTGAGAAGGAGGACTGAGAAAAATGGAGGTTGGCCTGGACAATATGGAAGGAGCCAGGCTGAGCCGGGCTACACAGTGAGACTGGCTTAGAAGCAGAAATAAATACAGTAAAATGTGAAGTTAGGTGTGTTAGCATGTATGACAGTCCAAACTGCTTAGGAGGCTGAAGTAGGATTGCTTACTTGAGCCTGGGAATTTGCAGCAGCCTCGACAACACAGTGCCTCCCCCCATCTCTCCCTCCCCCTCAAAGCTGGGATTACAGGCTTTTGCCGTCATTGCCAGCTTGCTATCTCTTCATCAATGTTTTTTTGAGACAAGGTCTTACTATGTACTCCAGGACTAGAACTTGCTGTGTAGCCTAGGCATGAGCCACCATGCCTGGCAAGACTACTACATCTCTTAAATGGGAAAGAAAAAAGATAGAACCTGCAGAATGACTGGGGCCTCATGGTAGTTTTAGCAGGAATGTGTGCCTAGTATTTGGAAGCCCTGTCCTGTAGCTCAGGCTGTTCTGGAACTCTCTAGTCTCCTACCTCACTCTCTGAAGTGCTGGATTTACAAATGTCCACCACCACATCTGGCTTAGGATTTCTTTTTAATTTTTTGAGACAGTGTCTCCCTGTACCCCCACCTGGCCTGGAACTCACTATTTAAACCAGGCTAGCCTTGATTACACAGATCCACCTGCCTCCGCCTCCTCCTCTGCCTCCAGAATGCTGGTATTAAAGGCATGGACCAGCCAGGCGTGGTGGCGCACGCCTTTAATCCTGGCACTGGGGAGGCAGAGGCAAGCGGATCTCTGTGAGTTCAAGGCCAGCCTGGTCTACAGAAATAAATAAATAAATAAATAAATAAATAAATAAATAAATAAATAAATAAAGGCATGGACCACTACTGGCCACAAAATACCTTTTTTTTTTTTCTTTTGGTCTTTTCGAGACAGGGTCTCCCTGTAGTCCCAGCTGTCCTGGGACTCACTCTGTAGACCAGGCTGGCCTTGTACTCACAAAGACCCGCCTGCCTCTGCCTCCTGAGTGCCAGGATTAAAGGCGTACGCCACCATGCCCGGCACAAAATACCGTTTTATAAGTTATTTCAAAAAAAAAGTTATTATTTGGGAGGGGGGATGCATATGTGCCAGAGATTGCCTATGGAGGTCAGAGGAAAACTCCAGTGCAGTTAGTTCTCTCCCCATTTACATGGGTTCTGGGGACTGAACATGAGTTGTCAAGCACGCCCACAAGCTAACCTACAGGGCCGTCTCTGCTGCCTAGAAATAACATTTTATAGTTACTTTAATGTTCTTCCTGTGGATGTGTTTAGCAGTCTCGTGTTTGTCATTCAGTGCTAGTTATCCTAATGGGTTCCCAGAGGTAAACACAGGAGAGCATTGAGAGGCCAGGATGCTGATACCTACTGACCTGCCACCTCAGAAGTGATTGCCAGCTGATGGATGCAGCTCCACGCAGGTCCTCGTGTCGGATTCCTTACCACAGAATGGTAAGGGCTGCGCTCACTCTTCAGCCCCAGTCCTCACTTGTCTACCTGCTTTCTCTCCAGCTTGACCTCATTTCCCAGGCTGAGTGTCCACATTTTCGTCATACCATCTCAGCACAGATTTCATGATGTGCTGAAAATTCCAGTAGGCTGGGAACTCTGCAGATCCGATGTACAGAAGAATGGAGCAGCTCTGGGGTCTTCCCATGGCCTGCTGGGAGCTCACTCCTTGGCCTTCCTGTCCTGACTGCACTGATGCAGTGAAGTTAATATTCTCAGTGCAAGGACAAGTGTTCCTTTAGAACCACTGAGGTCCTGTCACACATCTGGCCATTTCCCTTCCCTTTTCGCTGTCCCATCTATCGAATTCCAGACACTAGATCTCCTGTGGGCTTCCAGCAATGTGATGCACTTACAAAAATACCCATTATATCGCTGGGCGTAGTGCCACACACCTTTAATCCCAGCACTTGGGAGGTAGAGCAGGGCAGATCTCTGTGAGTTCAAGGCCAGCCTGTTCTACATACATTTCCAGGACTTCTGAGGCTACAGGGAAACCCTGTCTCAAAAAGACAAAAAAAAAAAAAATATAAAGGGGGTTTATGTGTATAAGTGTATTGCCTACATGTGTGTAAGTGCATCTGTATTAGTCACTTTTCTGTTGCTGTGATAAAACACCATGAACTTATAAAAGGAAGAGTTTATTTGAGCTTACGATTGATGGTTCCAGGGAATTAGAGTCCATTGTGGTGGGAGGCATGGTGGCCGAGGCTGGAGCAGCAAGCCAAGGGTCACATCTTGCAATGAGCACAGGAAGCAGAGAGAGAGCGACTGGAGTCTGCAAGGCTTGTTAAACTCACTAAGCCTGCCCCCAATAACATACTTCCTCTAGCATGGCCACACCTTCTAAGACCTCCAAGAACAGTGCCACCAACTGGAGACAAATGTCTGAATACTTAAAGCCTATGGGGCACACTCATTTGTTGGCAGCCTGTCACACTGCTAACAGTGTGGCTCTATGTCGCGCCTTAAAGATGGCGCCAACTTCCTGAGATGGCTAGAGAACAACAACTAGCCACCTTTTCCGCATGTAGCCACCTCTTCCGCACTAGGGCAAAACTGCGCATGACTTTGAGCCCGCACACCTAATATTCTAATGAGGCATTGGCCCCTGTTGCGCTACGAGCCCATGCATTGGACATGCAAATGAGGCATCGGACGGTGCACCAATCCGAGATCAGACCCGAACCCTCTTGGACTGCTATATAAGCAGTACCTCTTCCCCATTTCGGGGTCGTTCTCACAAGAGAGCTGTACACAATAAAGTTTGCTGAAGAAGAATCCTGTTGTCTGCGTGAAGTTCTTGCCGGCGAGACTGCGGCGCGCGACAAGTGGTGCCGAAACCGTTCCTGAAAACTTGCCAGCATCGGTCCACATCCATCACACCCTCAAAACTTATAGTATTAAACAAAAAGAGGGATTGGAGAACGTTCCCCTGACAACAAAAACAATTGTAGTCAGTGACATTATTTACTTCTAATTTTTAATTTGGATGCTCAAGGCCGCTCTGCGGCCGAGCGTCACAATTCCTGGCCCACAACACAAACGGAATTAGTAAAATGGAAAGATATCATATCTGGAAAGTGGAAAGGCCCGGAGCCTATTTTAATAAGATCCAGGGGAAGCTATTGGTTTTTCCACAGGAAGAAGAAAATCCAATTTGGGTTCCTGAGCGATTAACAAGAAAAATAGAACATGAAAAGACCAGTGATCCAGTTGCTGTTGATTCTCATGATCAGCCTCTGGATGACTCGGGCGGAGCCACGATGGGGGATCCTGTCAGTGTTCCCAAGACCAATGACAATTCATCATGATAGTAACTGGAGTGGTGAATTTGACAACTTGAACCAGCTTCGTATGGCCGTTACTGTGAATTCTACCAGAATGGACACCTCCCTTGCTGAAGGACTGGCTTCCTGGATTTCCACCGCTGTTTCACACTTAAAAGAATGGGCTGGGGTGGCAGGATTTGCTTACGCTTAGGTGGAGGGATTCTACGTATGCTCTGGATAATGTGTATGCTCCGTGCCCAACATCAGCACGATAAGGTAGTCATTGCACAGGCCCTTGTAGCTTTGGAAGCAGGTTCCTCCGCTAAAATCTGGCTTAGTATACCTGGGAGAAGGGTAGTCATGACGGGTAGACCTACTGCTGTAGTTCCAACCTGACAGTGGGCAAATCAGCACTCATAACGGTAGAAGCTCGTAGAACGCTTCACAGTTTTTACCGCTAAGGCTGTCATCGGTGGGGGTTCATGGGATGCTATGGACCCTAACCTGTTTGACGAGCTGTTTGTCTACCCCATGACTGGTAAGGAATACCTCTGCAGTGGCAACCTAAGATAGACATTCTCCCAGCCATATAATAGATAAGGGGGAACTGTTTGTAGCCTGCACGAGTGTGCTTTGTCGCTCGCGACCACACCTTTAAAATGGCGCCGACTTCCTGAGATGGCTAGGGAACAACAACTAGCCACCTTTTCCGCATGTAGCCACCTCTTCCGCACTATGGCAAAACTGCGCATGACTTTGAGCCCTCACACCTAATGAGTCTAATTAGGCATTGGCCCCTGTTGCGATACGAGCCCATGCATTGGACAGGCAAATGAGGCATCGGACGGAGCACCAATCCAGAGCATACCAGAACCCTCTAGACTGCTATAAAAGCAGTGCCTCTTCCCCATCTCGGGGTCCTTCTCACAAGAGAGCTGTACACAATGAAGTTTGTTGCAGAAGAATCCTGTTGTCCCCGTGAAGTTCTTGCCGGCGAGACCGCAGCGCGACACGCGATGCAAAAACCACCACAGTCCACTCCCTGGCCCCCATATGCTGCTGACCATATAAAATGCAAAAATGCATTAGTCCAACTTAAAAGTCCCCATAGTCTTGACCAGTGTCAATGCCATCCAAAAGTCTACAAAAGGTCCAAAGTCGCTTCTGAGACTCAGGCAGATCTCCTAAACTGTAAGTTTCCTATGAAAATCAAAAGGCAAATTATATAATCCCAATGTACAGTGGAACCGAAGACACATTCCCATTCCAAAAGGGAGGAATAGAGAGGCATAGTTGAGGAAATAACTGGACCAAAACAAACCGAAAACCTGCAGGGCAAACACCAAATCCATACCAACCGGTCCATTTGCGACTTCTGGGACTTGACTTCCAAAGGCTTAGATGGCTCAGCGCTTCCCCAGCTTTGCTTGCAACTAAATCTCTTTTTTTTTTTGCTTTTTCGAGACAGAGGGTCTCCCGGTAGGCCCCAGCTGTCCTGGAACTCACTCTGTAGGACAGGCTGGCCTTGAACTCACAAAGAAACCCCACCTTCCTCTGTCGCCCAAGGTGCTAGTATTAAAGGTGTCCCTGCCGACAATGCCGCAGCAGAAAAGACTTCCTAAATCACGCAGCAGCTGTGCAAGAATTAGGGTCGACAACTGACAAATGGGCCTCAGGAAACTAAACGCAAAAGCTTTCGGTAACATCAAAAGAAAACAAGAAGTGAAAGAGAAAATCCCCCATATGTGAGTAAACCCGTACAACAGATACATCTCGTGGACAAATCATTGATTTCCAACGTAGATAAACTACTCAAAAAACAAATAAGAAAAAAATATTTTTAAAAAATACCAAAAAAAGATGGATTCAAAGAACTGAACAAGACTTAACATGAGGAATAAGAAATGGCTGATAAACATCTTTAAAAATGTTCATCTTTGGCCGGCTGTGGCGCAACGCCTTTAATCCTAGCAATTGGGAGGGCAGAGCAGGCGGATCTTTGTGAGTTCAAGGCCAGCCTGGTCACGTAGTGAGTTCCAGGACAGCTAGGGCTCCAAGGAGAACCCTGTCCTCCAAAAAAGACAAAAAAAAAAAAAAAAGTTCGCCTTTAATCCTAGCAACTTGGGAGCATAGCAGGCAAGATCTTTGTGAGTTCAAGGCCATCGGTCTACAGAGTGAGTTCCATGACAGCTGGTACTACAGGGAAGACCTTGTCTTGAAAACAAAAAGTAAGAAAAAAAAAAAAAATTTTCAATGTTGCTAATAATTAAGGAATGCAAATTAAAACCATTTAAGATATCATCTCAACTCTGATAAGCTGGCTTAGGATCAAGAAAACAAATGAATACCAAGTGGCTGGAGAGGTTGTGGAGAAGGAGAAAACACTCATCCATTGCTGGGGGGCATGTAAAACTTGGTACAGCCACTATGGAAAGGCAGTGTTGGAGAACCCTTGGAAAACTCAAAATAAGCTTACCACTGAGCCCAGTCATACCACTCCTGGGTATATACCCACAAGACTCTTCTTACCACAGAGATGACAAATGCACAGGCATGTTTATTGCAGCTCTGTGCACAAAAGCAAAAACCTGGAACCAACACAACCCAATGCCCCGCTCAGCTGACAAGTGGAATAGAGAAAAGGAGGGTCATCCTACACAATGGAGTTCTTTGCAGCAGTAAAAACAAACAAACAACGAAACAAACAAAAAAACAACATCATGAACTTTGGCAGGTAAATGGATGGGAACTGGGAAATATTAAGTGAAAGTAACACAGTCCCAGGAAACAAACAGACGATGAATGGTACCCTCATCTGTGGTGCTCAGCACCATAACCTGTTGGTAAAATTTCTTGTTGGTGAGCGGAATCAGATTGGAAAGAACAACAACCCCATCAGACAGAAAACTGCATTAAAGAATTGACTGAAAGGGTGGATCGGGTGGGTGTGGGGGGGTTCGTGACCAGGAACACGGTGTCTATGATTCTATTTGTACCATAACTTGTACAAAACACAAATACTGTAAAACAATAAATCAAAAAAAAAAAATGCCGGTGTGGTGCGCTTGCCCTTTCATCCTGCCTTGGGAGGCTGGAGCAGGCGGATCTCTGTGGTTCCATCAGCCAGCTTCTGCTCCCTATAGCAGAGTGCGCTTCAGGCCGGCTGGAGGCTTCCAGGGCATGTCCTGTCCTCAAAAAGAACCAAAAAAAAATTAATTAATTAAAATAAAATAAAAATCAATCATTTATAATAGTTAATATAAGAATAGATATATATTGTTTAAAAAAAGTTAAAAAAAATATCAAAAAAAAAGAAAAAAAAAAATAAATAAAAAAAAAAAAATTGTAATATATATATTATATTTATATATAAAAATAAGGGGGGGGGTGGTGTTCATGCACATGAGCACTTTTCTGGGTTCTGCAGATCTTTGACATGAAATTTTAGCAGAGTACGTCCAGCACATGCCATTAACAAAAGAGCATAGAAAAAATCCCAGGAAAACGCACAAGTTCTGTCCACTTGTTGTGGCAATCGAACCATTTTCTTTTTTATTAGCTTCTCAATCATCACTGGAAAGAACAACTTCTGAGTAACACCATTAAAACAGCTCTGATAAAGCACGGTCACTACTATGCGATCATAAACAGGTACCCAAGATAGTTTACTTCAACAAAGGTAGTGATACAGTACTGGTCCTATATCTCTATACATAAAGGGATACAATTTAAATGGTCAGGCTGGAGAGATGGCCTAATAGCGGTTAAGAGCATTGGACCTTGTTTGAGAGACCTGAGTGTGATCCAGACCACAGGGGGTGAGAACGTCTTTGACTCCCAGTTCAGGGGAGTCCGACCCCTTCTACCTCCGTGCGATTCACGCTACTGGGTGCCAAACCTACATTATAATGACGTAAAAACCTTCATACATCATATCAAAATAAGTAAAATAAAAAAAAAAAAAAGTTTAACATCTTTTTTTTTTTTTTTTTTTTTTTTTTTTTTTTTTTTTGAGACCAAAGGCTCTTCCTCCCTGTAACCTCTCTGTGCTGTACTGTAACTCACGTTTGTAGACCAGGCTGGCCTTGAACTCACAGAGATCCGCCTGCCTCTGCCTCCCAAGTGCTAGAATTTTTTTTTCCAAGTGCTAGAATTAAAGGCATGTGCCACCATGCCTGGTGAAAGGTCTAACATTTTTTTTTTCTTTTTGAGACAGGGTCTCCCTATAGCCCCAGCTGGCCTGGAACTCACTCTGTAGACCAGGCTGGCCTTGTTGATGATTTGTAGTGCTTCACATCTGCTAGGTAAATGTTCTACCAAATGAGCTACACTCCCAGAAAGTACCACATTTGGAGGTAAGTAAACATAGGTATGTGGAGCAAAGCCCAAGAACTACTGTGGAAATAGACAATGAAGGTCTGGCATGACTGCTTGAATAGTCTGAGCTATTCTCAGGACAATGGAAAGCTGCCACAGAGTTTTAGGGATGGGTTGTTTTATTTTTTGAGATCTGACAGGGCTTATGAAACTGGTTTTAACATGTTTAACATAAACAGGACACCTGGATATGGTAGTGCCACCTCTGCCATCACAGCACTCAGGAAGCTGAAGCAGGGTTCCCATGAGCAGACTAGCCTAGGCTACAGGATGAGGCCCTATCTTAAAAGAAACAACAACAAAAAGATAAGCCTTGGGCCTTGGAGATGGCTTAGCAGGTAAAGGAACTTGCTACTAAGCCTGATGACCTGGTTTGATTCCTGGGACCCACATGATAGAAGGGAGGAGAAGCAGTCTCTCACTCCTCCACCAGTCTCTCACTGCCACATTCGCCCTGTGGCACAGACACACATCTAAGTAAACAGAATAGTTTTAAAAATATTTAGCTATTTTTATGTGTGTGAGTATATTGCCTGCATATATGTAAATGACCTTGGGAGTCAGATCCCCTGGAACTGGAGTTACAGGCTATTGTTAACCACCATATGAGTGCTGGGAATCCAACCTGGGTCCTCTGCAAGAGCAGTCTATGCTCTTACTGCTGAGACATCTCTTCAGTCCCAGATAATATTTTTTTCTTTTCTTTTTTTTTGGGGGGGTATATTTTTTAAAAAAAGGATATTCACACCAGGCATGGTGGTGCATGCCTTTAATCCTAGCACTCAGAGGCAGAGGCAGGCAGATCTCTGTGAGTTCAAGCTCAAGATCAGCCTGGTCTACAGAGCGAGTTCCAGGCCAAAAAAAAAAAAGGATATCACAATGGAACAACAGATGTACAGATCACTAGCCTTGAACTCTAGAACTTTTTTTTTTTTTCTTTTGAGATAGGGTCTCCCTATAGCCCCAGCTGGCCTGGAACTCACTATGTAGACCAGGCTGGCCTGAACTCACAGAGATCCACCTGCCTCTGCCTCCTGAGTGCTAGGATTAAAGGCATGTACCACCATGCCAGGTTAGAACTTTTTAATTCTAAGTAGAAACTGCACCTAGGAAACAGGAACACCTCTCTCACTGCCTCTTCCTAGTCCCAGGCAGACAGTGCTCTACTTGGCCTGTCTCTGACAATGGCAGGGTTCTCAGGTGGGCAGTGTCATGTAACACCTGCCCTTCTATGGCCAGCTTATCTCACAGTTTAACATCCTCACAGTTTACATCCTGTGTCAGGAAGATTTGTGTGACCTGCCTGGCAGCTCTGACACTGCAGGCTGGCATCTGGGAGGAGGTACAATCCACTTGCCAGCATGATTCTTCCCAATCGTTTTTTTTTTTTTTTTTTAATTTTATTTCTGTATGTGTATCAATGTACTGTCTGCATGCAGGTTTGTGCAACCGTGTCATGCAATGCCGCGAGGTCAGAAGAGGGTCTGTCTGGATTCCCCGGGAAAGAGTTCTCCTGGTTTGGAGTTTCAGACGGTTCTCGGCTGCATGTGGGGTGCTGGGGATCGAACCCGGGTCTTCTGAAAGAGCAGTCGGCGCTCTTAACCGCTAGGCCACCTCTCCAGCCCCCCCAATCGTTTCTTTAGAGAGGAAAAAATAAACTGCAGGAGATACAAGATGGGGTAGACAAAGTGGTCAGGCAACAGTCCATGGCTGTAACATGTGAAAACATTAGAATTAGTGTGTTTTCCAGCCAATGGTTGACCTTTTGAACAACTTGAGAAGGTATCCAAGTACCTAGGGCTTAAGGCCCAGGGCTGCAGGAACCCAGCTGAGAACTCAGTTGGACTCTGCTTCTCTGGAGGCCAGGAGAGGAGTGGCCAGAACCCAGAGCTGATAGGTTACCAAGCTGCCACCCTGTGGTTTGTCTCCCACCCCAGTTCTCTTAAAAAAACAAGGCTATTATCTGCTTCATCCTCTCCCTGTCCACATACCTAACAGAGCATGTGGCATATGCTGAAAGTGACGAGGGAGGAAGGCAACAATAGAACCCGTGTAGACTGGCTTTTCAATGTCTTATTTCTAGTTTCAAATGAGAACATGGTGGGTGGGTGTGTGGGAGCTTGAGAAGGCTGGGTATACTGTTATCTTGGCCTTCTTCAGATCAGAGAAAGGATCAACAAATAAGATTTTTAGTTTCTGTATCAAAAAAGCTTTCTTTAGGTCTCCAGCATTTGGGACAGTAGTAAAATCCATTTCTGTATGAGACCTGGTTGATTAAAAGCCCACACCCCTTGAAAAGACAAAAAAAAAAAAAAAAAAAAAAAAAAAAAAAAAGCCCACCGCCCCGAGACCCATTCTTGTTAGAGCAGAAGGGTTTGGAAATTTTGGAGTTACAATTATGCTAGCCATTTTGAACCCAGGGTTGAATATCTGCTTTAAAAACTTGCTGGTACTGGCTGGAGAAGAAGCCACAGCCGCCATCAGATGTTTCCAGAAATGCACACTCCAGGGAACAGCTTCTTGAGCTGTTTTCTCTGCATGGAAGACTGCAGGAAATGCCTCTCAGCTCCTCCGTTTTTCCTCCGGATTCTGTAGAGCTGTTTCTGGGGTGTGGCCACTGCTTTCTGTCTCTCCACTCCAAGGAAAGGGAGTAGGAATTTTCCCTCACTGATTTCTACTCTGCCATGCCAACAGCCATGGCAGATTTGAAATCAGATTGCAGATCTCTGCCTAGGGAAAGGAGGCAGACTGCAGAGGGACAGGAAGCTCAGACCTGGGACCCAGCCCAAGTTCTGGTGCAATGCTCAGTGCTTTTATATTTATTTAAAATATAAAAGGAGGGGGGCTGGAGAGATGGCCTAGCGGTTAAGAGCGCCGACAGCTCTTACAGAGGACCCGGGTTCGATCCCCAGCACCCACATGGCGGCCGAGAGCCGTCTGAAACTCCAATTCCAGGAGAACTCCAGTTCCAGGGGAATCCGAGACCCTCTTCTGACCTCCGCGGCATAGCACGACACGGGTGCACAGACTTGCATGCAGACAGTACATTCATACACATACAGAAATAAATAAAATAAAATAAAATAAAAATATATAAAAGGAGGGCTGCTTGGTAACCAAGCTAATGCCTGGGGGGTGCTGCAGAATTCCCAGTCTGCCAATGAGCTGGATGCTACTCCCAAAGCTTAGGCCCAGCTGTCACTGAAGTGGGGGAAGGGAAAGAGAAAGACTGGGCTAGTTCACCTCGACCTTATGGGACAAAAATTGCAGGAATCTTGACTTCCACGTCTCAAAAGCCCAGCATCCACCTGCGTAACTGCTTTGTGAGCATTTGTAAAATGGGGAAACATTTCATAAATTGGTACAAATATTAAAATATCAAAAAGGTAGCACACACAAAAGGCTTAGCCAAGTGAAACTGGAGGGAACCCTTAATGTCTTGTTTATGAACTGGGTCTAATGCACCGAAGAGATATTTTTTGCTGTACTAATGTAAGGCTTCGGGCTTGATACTGGCTTAGCAGAGAGGACCCGGGGTCGATTCCCAGTACCCACATGGTGGTCTGTAACTCCATCCCAGAGGATCTGACACGCTCTCTGATCTCACCAGATATTGCAAGACACGAGTGAACCCACCACCTACATGCAGGCAATAGACTCAAACATAAAGAAAAAATTTTTGGTCTTTTTTTGAGACAAGGTCTCCCTGTAGCTCTGGCTGTCCTGGAACTCGCTATGTAGACCAGGCTGATCTTGAACTCACAAAGATCCACCTGCCTCTGCCTCCCAAGTGCTAGGATTAAAGGCATGCGCCACCACGCCTGGCCTAAATATAAATTTTTTTTTAATGTAAGACTTCTCCAAATCCTACAAATCAGTCTTTTTTTTTTTTTTTAAATCAGGATTCAATCTTTATCTTACCATCTCCTCAAACTCGGGGCCCCAATCTTTCTGCTTTTCTTGAACCCATCCCCCACCGGAGCAGGCTGATTTGGGTCACCAGCCCCCTCCTGAAGGTGGACAGGAAGAGGAGCATTCGGGTGATCTCACCCGGGAGGGACCGGGCGTTTTTCCGGCCAGCGCGCAGCATCCCCAGCCCGACTGACTGCAGCGCTGCCCCCGCCCCGCCCTTCGCCGCAGTCCTGGAAGGGCTCCCGGGGTGCAGGGCGCGGTGCAGTCTCCGCAGGGCGGGCGGGGCAGGGCGGGATTGGAGCGCCCACGCTGAGGGGAGGGCAGCCGGTGCGTCAGGGTGGAGGCAGCCGCTCCACCGGCCCGCGCCCCGCAGCCTGCGCGCGCACGCGCCCCGGCGTCCCAGTCTTCGCCCTCCGCCCCGGCGCCTTGGCTCCTTCCGGAAGCCCTCGGCCCTTTTCGGCTGGCGGTCCCGCGCCAGGCCCCGCCTCCTCCGCGCGGCCGCGCGCGCGCTCCCCCGCGCATCGCGCTGTCCCCAGGGTGCGTCCCTCGCGCGCGCGCTCCCGTGACCACCGCCCTATAAAAATAGCGCAGTGCGCGCGTCGCCGCCAGTATCCGCTGCGGAGCGAACAGCGTGGGGCGGAGGCCGCGGCGTCGCATCGCTTTCCTCAGCAGCCCTCAGCCCGGCGACCCACGCCCCTCACCTCACCCCGAGAGCCGGTGAGAGGCGGCGGCAGGCAGCCGGGGGAGGCCGGGGGAGGCGGGTGGCCCGGGCCGGGAGCGGGCCGAGGCGAGGCGGGGCGGGGCCGGGTGGACAGGTGAGTTGGCTCGGCCTCGACCCCGCGGCCGACCCTGACGCCTCCGCCTTTGTGCGCCTGGGATGAGGGGCGCGGCCGAGCCGGGCGGGAGACGGTCACGGACAGGAAGGGGGCGCCAGGCGTGTCCCCGGGGGTCGGGTCCGGGCTCAGCAGGTGGCGGGGGTCCTGGTCGCAACCCCCTCACCTCCGCCCTGCAGCTGTTGCTCCCGGAGCCCTGCACGGACTCCATCCTGCAGGGCGGGTCGGAGCCTCCAGCAGCTGCAAGGTCGGAGATGCGGAGTCGTGTCTTAATAAAGGTCTTTTCTCCCCGGTATTGATCTGATCTGTTTGGTAGGAGATGTACATCGAGTAATTTAGCTTAGACTCCCGTCCCCATCCCTTTTTCCCCCCCCTTTAAATTCGAGACTAGGTATTTGTTGAAGTCGAGGACTGTATATTAATCAAAAATTCTACCTCCATACCGGTGTGGGATGACAGAGCAGTCTTTTGTTTGAAAGCCGTCCCTGCGAATTTAATGAAATGCTTCTCAACTAAAATTGATTTTTTTTAATTAAAATCTTCAAGTCCTGGAATAAAAGATTTCTTCAATAAGGGGGCTTTTTGAAGGCAAGGTTGGTTGTGTTTTAGGTGAAAAACATGAACAGCCCAGAAAGCTGGGGAGAGGTGATTTTGAACTGCTGCTGCAACACCTTCCCAGGTTTCTAAAAAAATTTATTTACCCTGCTCCCCCCCAATCTCTCTTCCTTGACAGGGTCTTATGTACCCCAGGCTAGCCTAGAATTTGCTGGTTAGCCCAGGCTGATCTCAGGCTCATGATCCTCAGGCTCCCAAATGATCAGATCTTTCTATACATATTTATCTATAAAATATTGATATATAAATCATAGATTCTAAGGTACTTAAGTCCTTTGTTCTGTCTCTTTTACTTACTCATCATGGCTGTCAAGAGAGACCATATGAAATTTTCATAATGTGTTAAGAAACTGCATCGTCGTCATAGCAATTGGACTTAAGTAAAACAGGATGTATCAAAGATGGGAGGGTGGGGGTGTCTTGCAGCCAGGAACAAAATCTTAATAGCATCAGGAGCAGTCAGTTGTATGAAGCCACTGTGACAAGGTTCTCATTGCTCAAACTAGTCAATAAATTTGTCCCTTTCTGTGCAGCTAATGTCAGAGATTTTAAAGGTCAAATTGAAGTCAAAGTTTTTAAAATGTGCTGCAGTATGGGCCTCTGCAGGAAATTAACAATAAGCCTTTTTTAGTAACTGGGACATTAATTACTCAAAGGAACCCTCCAAGTGTGTTAACTGTTACCCAGGGACCTTGATGAAGAGAACAGAAAAGAGGATTTTCCCTATACCAGGCAAGGGTGAGGCAGTTCTTAGGGTAACCTGTAAACCTAGTAACTTATTTTCTGATGACTGGCTATGTAACTGGTTCAAGCTGGCCTTGAACCACTATGTTCTACCTCTGCCTCCTGCCAACAAGCCTGCCTTTTGCGCTTCTCTCTCTCTCTCTCTCTCTCTCTCTCTCTCTCTCTCTCTCTGTCTCTCTCTCTCTCTGTCTCTCTCTCTGTCTCTGTCTCTGTCTTGTGTTGCCTCGAACTCCTGAGCTTAAGCTTATCCTGACTCCCTGGCCTTGGCAGCCTGCTTCGTAGTAATCTAATAATTGGAGAAATTTGATGTCATCGGCTCCAATGTAAGCCTGATGTAAATGATCTAAGCAGGTTTAAGAGGGAGAGCACTGCACTAAGTAGATCTTTCGGTTTCCTCAGAATTTTCCTTTTCCTGCCTTCATCTCAAAGGGTGGGGCTGCTGCAGCTGTTGAGAGATGGCCCTTAGGATTATTAGCTCCCCTCTTCCTGCCATTGTGGAACCTGCAGTAAGGACAAAGGGTCCAAGGGCAGCCCTTCTTTGCAATCAGTCCTCTGTGGGCTCTCTGAGAACGCAACTAGCTATGCATGCATCTAGATCTGCTGCTGGCCTTACAGGAGAACACACTTCTCTGATGGCAAATGCTGACACCAGGAATGCAGAGGGACTGCATAGCTGACCACTTAAAACCAGTTGACTAGAACAGCTGTGCAGTGAACCGTCACCTTGTCCATCCATCTCTTTTGCACATGCCTCTTGTTCTAGTTTTGAACAGGAAATAGTATTTTTTAACATTTTAATTTCTTTTTTTAATTTCTTTTTAATATTTTATTTTATGTGTATGAGTGTACTGTCTACATGTAGGTAGGTGCACCCGTGTGTGTCATGCAATGCTGTGGAGGTCAGAAGAGGGTGTTGGATTCCCTTGGAGCCTGAGTTAAAGACATTTCTTAGCTGCCATGTGGGTGCTGGGAATCAACCCCGGTCCTCTGCAAGAGCAGTGGACGCTCTTAACCGCTGAGCCATCTCTCCAGCCCCAAACATTTTATTTATTTATTTATTTTATTTTATTTTATTTTTTGTCTTTTCGAGACAGGGTCTCCCTGTAGTCCCAGCTGTCCTGGAACTCACTCCGTAGACCAGGCTGGCCTTGAACTCACAAAGATCCGCCTGCCTCTGCCTCACGAGCGCTAGGGTTAAAGGCATGCGCCACCACGCCCAGCTCAGCCCCAAACATTTAAAATTATTTCTTTACACATAAATGAAAGTGATGTTACAGTACATGAGTTATTTAGGAAGTAGTATTTTGTTTTGTTTTTTTGTCTTTTCGAGACAGGGTCTCCCTGTAAGAAATAGTATTTTGTTTTTTTTTATTTATTTTTTTATGTGTATGAATGTACTGAGAGGGTGTCGGATTCCCCTGTAACTGGACTCAAAGACGTTTCTCAGCCACCAAGTGGGTACTGGGAATCGAACACCGGTCCTCAGCAAGAGCAGTCAGCACTATTAACCGCTAGGCCATCTCTCCAAGGAAATAGTATTTTGTAAAGGAAGTTGAACCAGCATACCAGACCGAAATTCAGTCTTTGTAGCTTGAGTTCTTTGTGCGTGCATGCGTGTGTGTGTGTGTGTGTGTGTGTGAGAGAGAGAGAGAGAGAGAGAGAATCTCCCTGTAGCCCCAGCTGGCCTGGAACACACTCTGTTGACCAGGCTGGCCTTGAACTCACAGAGTTCCGTCTGCCTCTGCCTCCTGAGTGCTTGCTGGGATTACAGGCCTGCGCCACTACACCAGGCTCTAACTTTTTTTTTTTTTTAAGTACATTCAGTATTGAAAGTTTGACACTTGGGGAAACTAAGATCCCAGAAATACGTGACTTGGCCAACCACATTTCAGTGATGGTACTGCCAGGACCTAGGAAGCTTCATTCTCCTAAATTTTGGATTCTTGGTGGGATGGGCACACTGGAATCTCAAAGAGAAGGCCCTGGAATTTGATTATTACCTGTGTTTGTGTGTTCACAGAACTGTTCTTTTTACTTGGAGGTGATTCTGTCCTACTTGCCCTTAGAATTTATCTTGTTCTTCCCCTCCCCTTTAGACTCCACATTCCTCCATCATGTTGTCATCGTTTCGTAAACGCAGAGTCCAGGTATTTGACCTGCATGCAGAAAGTGTTGCCTTTTGGGTGTGCCTGGCTTGCAGTGTCCAGGAGGTTGATTGATCCAAAGCAGGGGAGACCCTGCCTCCACAACCTTTCTGTTAAGTAGAAAGGTTGGTGACAGTCTTTTGGGGACTTCTGGTTACATGATCAGAAAACTTAGTATGTTTAAAATTTCCAAAGCCGCCTGTTTTCCTACCCTCTCTTTAAGGCATGAATATATTAATTTCCCATTTTCATGTTTGCATGTAGCGTTTGCCTATTTTTAATTGATGGCTACTTGGTTCTTAAGAATCAAGGGACTAAGTTTTTTAGATAATTTGGAAAAATTACCTGGAAACTTATTACATGTAGTATAAATAGTATTTTTTAAATTCTACACTATAAAAAAAATTCGACTCTATAAACTTGGGTTTGTCTATCTATTTATTTTTATTTATTTACTTATTTATTTTTCTTTTTGAGGCAGGGTCTCCCTTTAGCCCCAGCTGGCCTAGAACTCACTATGTAGACCTGACTAGCCTTGAACTCACAGAGATCTGCCTGCCTATGCCTCCTATGTGCTTGGATTAAAGGTGCGAGCTACCATGCCCGGCTACATTTTCTTATTTAACAAAACAAAACAAAACAAAACAAAACTGGGGGCTAGAGAGATAACTCAGGGGTTAAGAGCGCTGATTGTTCTTGCAGAGGACCAGTGCCTACGTGGCGGCTAGGAACCATCGTTAGTTAGTGCAGGGAGCGGTGGTGCATGCCTTTAATCTCAGCACTAGAGAGGCAGAGGCAGGCAGATCTCTGTGAGTTCAAGGCCAGCCTGGTCTATAGAGCAAGCCTCAGGCCAACGGACTAAATGGAGACCCTGTCTCAAAAAGACCAAAAAAAAAAAAAAAAGCTGTATGTTTATGTGTATAGTTTTTGAGTGTTTGTTAAAATTGAGCCTTTTTTTTTTTTTGGTCTTTTTGAGACAGGGTCTTCCTGTAGCCCCAGCTGTCCTGGAACTCACTCTGTAAACCAGACTGGCCTTGAACTCACAAAGATCCGCCTGCCTCTGCCTCCCAAGTGCTAGGATTAAAGGCATGTGCCACCACACCTGGCTAAAATTGAGCCTTTTTTAAAGGAAAACTTGCTTCAAGTTCTTAATCTTGATATCCTAAAATGGAAAATAAAAAATTACAGACTTTCCTGTGATGATAAATCCAAGGCAGGCCCTTTTATAAGTTAGACCAGTTAATTATCTTAAGGTTTATAAAAATGGGCAACACTGTCTTGAATCTTAATAATAATATTATATTTTAAATGCTTTTCATCTGAACTTTTCAGGTTAAAAGGTAAGTAGCAGCAAGATAGTGTGTGGGAATCATTCAGAAGTAAGTTTGCTCAGTGTTGCTCTACATCTCTGGGTTTTGATGCAATGCAGTATGAATCCTGTGCTTTCTGAAAGCTAAGTCCCTGCTCTCCTCTGCAGAGTTGCACTAACAAGTGGAGATGAATTAATCGGTTTGAAGGCTGACATGTGGAGCCACACTCCTGATGGGAATATGGTTTAAGCAAAAGTATTGACTGCATTCACAGTGCTGAAAGTCTTACTTGTTTGTCTTATTTACTCTTCTGCTTACCATCAGAGCTGGCACTAAAATCTTCACCCAAGCTCATTTTGAGTTGGTTTGTTTGATCTGAGAATCAACTGGTATATATAGTTTTATGGGTGCTAACAAAAAACCATTCCATATCTATGGATATAATTCTCTTGCTTTGCAAATCTAATACTTGATAGGCGGGCCTCATAAGCCACAGAAAAAAGTATTGTCAGTTCTGCACACTTGGGCTTTGACTAAGCAACAGAACCCAAACTGATGAGTGCTTTCTGTGACCTTTTGTCTTGCGTGTTTATGAATTTTTCTAGAGAGCCAACCAATCCATTATTCCTGTGAGTCCCTAAGAATGTTTCTTGCAAAACAGCGTCACTGGTATCTTGCCTGAAAAATCAGCATTCATTTTCTAGTATTTTAAGTGCCTCTGACTTCGAGCACGCTGGGCATGCTGCAAAAATGGCCAGTGCTGTGCTTGAAAACAAGCAGAGGGACTCCTTTCATCTTGTAAGGCTTGTATGTGAGGCTGTCCTAAATACAGATGCCAGGTTTGCAGAGTCTGAAGCGTTATGTTTGACCTTTGGTTTGAAAATGTTTTCATCTGGGGGCTGGAGAGATGGCCTAGCGGTTAAGAGCGCCGACTGCTCTTGCAGAGGACCCGGGTTCGATCCCCGCACCCACATGGCGGCCGAGAACCGTCTGAAACTCCAATTCCAGGAGAACTCCAGTTCCAGGGGAATCCGAGACCCTCTTCTGACCTCCGCGTCATTGCACGACACGGGTGCACAGATTTGCATGCAGACAGTACATTCATACACATACAAAAATAAATAAAAAATTAATAGAAAAAAAAAAACCTCAAAAAGAAAATGTTTTCATCTGCATTCCGTTGCTTAACACAGTATGATTCCTATCCACTGCCTCTCCCTGTTGGCGCTCTAGATAGGTGATGGCATATAACTGCTATAGAGTAAGGGAAGGCATTTTAAAATGCTCCAAGTACCAAGAACAGCTTTAAACAGCTGTTTGATGGCATTTGGCAGTCAAAGATTCTCATGTCTTGTTTCTTTAGGAATCCAGTTCAGCTGGTAATATGAACAAGTTTGTGTTCTATTTGAAGAGTCATTCTTAGGATTGCTGTATCTTTGGATTTAGCTAGAAATTTCTAGTAAAACTTCATGTCTTTAGAATCAGCTAGATCTGGCAGTATGGCAAGGATGCTGACAAGTCCTTTTTGTGTATTACAATAGAGGACATAGTTGCAATTCTTATGTTATCCCCTGAGATCAATTTGAATCACTCGCTGAATGATGCAGCTAATGCTTTGACTGCTGCATTGCAGCATCTGTCTTCTCTAAATGTGCAAAAACTATGAACGTCTCTTTTGGTTACCTTAAATAGATCAGTGTCCTTACAGAGAGTGCACTTAACACTTTGTTTCTCCATTAGTATCTGTATATGTAGACTTGATTGGCTGCCTTGATATGTAGTCAGTTAGCTGGCTCCCGGGCAGTCCCCTCTGTTGTGGTTTTAGGCAGGAAGATAGGTGATAAATTTGGAGATTGGAGATTGTTTTTTTAATGGCACATTTCCCAGATTCCTCCTTCCTAGAGATTTAAAGTGTTAATCTCATAAGGCTGGGAACAATCTGGAACATTCTCTGTGGAGTATGCCTTATCAGACTGCTGCACATTGCCAGGGTGGGGGGTAGGGCTCTTGTAGAATGCAGCCTCAGTCATGGAGAGAATGTGGTACATACGTACAGGCAGGGTCCCAGAAATTCCAGTAATGCTGACATATAATTTTGGTTTAGAGGTTGCACATCTTTGGGTGACAGTAGTTCTTGTTGTATTTATGAACTTTGTTTTTCATATTATTTGGAAATAATCATTTTAGGGGCAAAAAGAAAGGGGGAGTCTTCCGCTGAGCATAATCTCCTGTAATCATGCAAATGAAAAATCTGCAATGGGAGCATGGTGACTTTCCTGTGTCCTCCCCAGAGAGTCAATTGTCCTTGGCAGAGGTCCCACCTCCTGACATCAGCTGATCTACCGCAGGAAAGAAGAGTCCATTATTGCCTGACCAAAGCACTTGGTGTAGAATTGACTCGTTCTACTTCACTGGGGTGACAAAGAGCCTTTTAGGTTAGTTAGCTTCTTCGGGTCTTCTGGACGATTTCCTGGATTAGTAGGGGCAGTTGATGGGCCCATGTACGGAGGCACAGGCAGATTCTTTGGTGTTATGATGGAGACTCTTTGTTTTGTTCATAATGTGATTTTTTTACCCCCAGTACTGGAGGTGGGATCTAGGGTGTTGGACATACAAGTGCTCTACCACTCAGTTGCCTCCCCCCAAGCCCCCAAACACACCCAAAACTCACTCTCTCTCTCTCTCTCTCTCTCTCTTTTTTTTGTGTGTGTGTCTTTTTGAGACAGGGTCTCCCTGTAGCCCCAGCTGTCCTGGAACTCGCTCTGTAGACCAGGCTGGTCTTGAACTCACAAAGATCCCTCTGCCTCTGCCTCCCAAGTGCTAGGATTAAAGGTGTGCGCCACCATGCCCAGCTAAAAACTCTATTTTTTTTTTTTTTTTTTTTTTTT
>VZQC01013594.1:5825316-5851503 GCA_009823505.1 Rhizomys pruinosus
GGAAAAGGGTTAATTTGGCTTACATCTCCAGGGTTCATCTTGAGGGACCCCAAGATAGGAGCCTTCATGGCAGGAACTGGCGGCAGGAGCTGAAGCACAGGCCATGGAGGTGAAGGAACGCTGCCTACTGGCTCGCTCCCCTGGCCTGTGCTCAGTCTTTCTTTTTTTTTTTTTTAATTTTTTTTTTTATATTTATTTTTGTATGTGTATGAAATGTCTTGTCTGCATGCAGGTCTGTGCCACCCGTGTCCGTTGCAAAGCCGCGGAGGGTAGAAGAGGGTCTCGGATTCCCCTGGAACTGAGCGAGTTCTCCTGAATTGGAGTTAAAGACGGTTCTTAGCCGCCATGTGGGTGCTGGGGATTGAACCCGGGTCCTCTGCAAGAGCGTCGGTGCTCTTAACCGCTAGGCTATCTCTCCAGCCCCTCAGTCTCCTTTCTTATACAATATACAACAACCTGCCCAGGGATGGCACCACTCACAGTGGGCTGGGCCCTCCCACATCACCCTACAATCAAGAAACCTTATGGATATGGTCCACAGGCCAGTCCAATGGAGGCAATCCCCAATTGAGGCTCTCTCAGCCCACATGTGTCAAGTTGACACTAAAGCTATCCAGCACAGGATCTTTTTTTTTTTATATAATTTTATTTATTTATTTTCTATGTGTATGAATGTACTGTCCACATGTACGTTTGTGCACACGTGTCATGCGGTGCCACGGAGGAGTTGTCAGAAGAGGGTGTCCCAGATTCCCCTGGAACCGGGAGAGCTCTCCTGGAATGAAGTTACAGACAGTCTCAGCCGCCATGTGGCGCTGGGGATCGAACCCGGGGGTTCCCCTCTGAAAGAGCGGTCGGCATTCTCAACCACTAGGCCATCTCTCCAGCCCCCCAGCACAGGCTCTTAAGAATGCTATAGATCTTGTAATAGGAGACAGGACCAGTACTCATTGTTTCAAACCTGAAGATTTAGATATCTTTCAGGACTCAGGGCAGTAGAGTAGTTAGTTGTTCCAGATCTAAGTATACCTTCTCTGGAAAGTTTTGTAAGCAAGCAAATTAGGCACATCGTCTCTGCTGGTTTTTCATCTTTACTGTTTCCTGTTGGATAAGAACAGAGGCAGTAATATAAATAGTTTATTCTTTTTTTTTTTTTTTTTTGGTCTTTTTGAGACAGGGTCTCCTGTAGCCCCAGCTGTCCTGGAACTCTCTCTGAGACCAGGCTGGCCTTAACTCAGAAAGATCCGCCTCTGCATCTGCTCCCCAAGTGCTAGGATTAAAGGTGTGCCACCACACCCGGCATAGTTTAATCTTTGGTTTGGTTTTGAGACAGGGTCTTACTATGTAGCCAAGCCGGCCTCTTTTATTTATTTATTTTTTTTTTTTTGAAGGCAGGGTCTCCCTATAGCCCCCCTGGCCTTGACCTCAGAGATCTGCATCACGCCCAGCTTACAGACGGTTCTTAGCTGTCACGTTAGTGCTAGGAATAGAACCTGGGTCCTCTGCAAGAGCAGTCAGCGCTCTTAACCACTGGGCCATCTCTCCAGCCCCCAAGCTGCCTCTTAAGTCACCCTGAGAGTTCTCACATCTCTTAGTTGAAATCAAAGGCAAGTGCCAGGACACCTGGCTAGTTTAAGGACTTTTGAAGTCCATTTTAAGACTAGAAGGTAGGACAGGTGGGGAGGAGGGAGGGACAGAGTTGTTTTCAGTTACAGCTTCCTATGGAGGGTACAGAGTGGTTCCTTCCTGAGCTGTTTGTCTGGGTTCTACTCTGTGCTACTGAAGAGAACAGCTGTTTCCTCAGAGAGCATGCCAGGAAGCCTGTCCCAGATTGGTAATCCAACTCATTTTTTATTTACTCTTATTTGTATTTTTTTGGTCTTTTTTTTTTTTTTTTCCCATATATGTATGAGTGTACTGTCTGCATGCAGGTTTGTGCACCTGTGTCGCGCAATGCCGCGGAGGTCAGAAAAGGGCGTCAGATTCCCCTGGAACTGGAGTTAAAGACGATTCTCAGCCACCATGTGGGTGCTGGGGATCGAACCCGGGTCCTCTGCAAGAGCAGTTGGTGCTCTTAAACCGCTAGGCCATCTCTCCAGCCCCTATTTATTTCTTATGTGTATGAATGTACTGTTTGCATGTAGGTCTGTGCACCCGTGTTGTGCAATGTTGCGGAGCCCAGAGGTCAGAAGAGGGTGTCAGATTCGCCTAGAACTGGAGTTTAAGATGGTTCTCAGCCGCCATGTGGGTGCTGGGGATTGAACCTGGGTCCTCTGCAAGAGCAGTCGGCCCTCTTAACCGCTAGGCCATCTCTCCAGCCCCAAAATAATAAACTTTTGTTTCAAGATCTAACTGCCTCTGCCTCCCAAGTGCTAGGATCAAAGGCGTGTGCCACCAAGCCTGGCTTTAAACTAGGCACTTTTACATGAAGACAAGACCTGTTCATTGCCCAGTCTGAAGACTTGTAGAGCTGACTGACAATTCTTGGTGGTGGGGTCAAGAAATCAATTTCATGGACACTCCTTTCATTGATAACAAGCTAGATCTGGAAAGACAGCGTGAACTGAGGCCAGCCAGATAGCTTAGCAGGTAAAGACACTTCCCACTAAGCCTGTTAACCTGAGTTTGATCTCCAGACCCATTTGGTGTTACACACATACACATACATACAAATACAAATGGATAAGTGTGTGTGGTGTTTTGTTTGTTTGTTTTTTGGTCCTTTTGAGATAGGGGCTCCCTATAACCACAGGCTGGCTTTGATCTCAGAGATATCCAACTGCCTCTGTTTCTGGGATTAAAGGTGTGGGCTACTGAGCTTTGAGTGGGTTTTTTTTTAATTAATTATTTATTTATTTTTTGAGACAGGGTCTCCCTGTAGCTCCAGCTGTCCTGGAACTTGGTATGTAGGCCAGCCTGGAGCACATGAGACCTTCCCCCCTCTCTTTGATTTTTTGAGACAGAGTCTCTACCTCCAGCTAGCCTGGAACTCACTATGTAGACCAAGCTGGACTTGATCTCACAGAGATCTGTCTGCCTCTGTCTCTCAAGTATTGGGATTAAAGGCCTGTGCAACCATGTCTACTTTGGGAAATCTTGTCTTTTCTTTTTTTTTCCAAGTCATCCTAGTATCTACAAAATAAGATGCAAAAATTAAGATTAAATAATTTATTTTTTATGTGTATGTATGTTTTGCCTGTATGTGTGTAAGTGGACCATGTGCCTGCAGAAGCCCAAAAGGGCATCAGATCCCCTAGAACTGGAGTTAAAGACAGTTGTTAGCCACCACATAGGTGCGAGGAACCAAACCTGGATCCTCTGCAAGAGATGCTCTTAACCATTGAGCCATCTCTCTGGCCTCAGATTAAAGGATTTTTTGAATGGATATATCAGTAATTTTTCTAAATATCAACATTAGCATTTCCTTTGACTCTCAAAGCCCTTGTAGAAATAATATAAACCTAGTTATTCTGTCTCCCACTTCACCTTGGTTTTGTTTGCTGTGTTGGCTGGGCATCCTCTGAGGGGCCCAGGTAGGTGGGTGCTGCGGAAGCAAATACCTACTAGAAGGGCTACTTCTAAGTTCATTTGTTGGTTTTCTGGTCATTGTTTCTTGACTTCAGAGAGCCTAATTCCATTGAGTATCTTGTTCTGAGGTTCTTACTTCAGGGCACTCTGTCTTTTCAGAAAATGGACCCAAGTGGGGTCAAAGTGCTGGAAACAGCAGAGGACATCCAGGAGAGACGGCAGCAGGTCTTAGATCGCTACCACCGATTCAAGGAGCTCTCCACCCTTCGGCGGCAGAAGTTGGAAGATTCCTATCGGTTCCAGTTTTTCCAGAGAGATGCTGAGGAGCTGGAGAAGTGGATTCAGGAAAAACTGCAGATTGCATCTGATGAGAACTACAAAGACCCAACCAACTTGCAGGTATGTCAGATTTCCCCAGGATTACTGCCCAAGATCAGGGGACCAAACATCAGACAAAGGTACTGTGCTACAGGAAGATTGTAGATAAGACATAGAAGGAAGACCACCTCAGCACTCTGAGAACAGCCTGGATTGTTGTGAGCATTGGAGTAGGGCCTTATATTTTCTTTTTTTGCATGCTTTAAACTGATGGTTGAAAACTTAACATTTCCACAAAAGATCTTAGTTGTTATTTTGAACTGTGTTTTTTTTTTTTTTTTTTTTTTTTTTTTTTTGTATGTGTATGATGTACTGGCTGCATGCAAGCCTGTGCACACGTGTCGGGCAATGCCAGCGGAGGAGGTCAAGAAGAGGGTCTCGGATTCCCTGGAACTGGAGTTTTCTCCTGTTTGATTTGGAGCTAAAAGACGGTTCTCATCTGTCATGTTGGGTGCTGGGGATCGAACAACGGGTCCTCTGCAAAGAGCGGTCGGTGCTCTTAACCGCTAGCTATCTCTCCAGCCCTTGAACTGTGTTTTTAAGAAAGACAAGTTACTATATTATTGGTAGCAAAACTGTATAGCTCTGAGTCCTGAGTCCTTTTAAGAGTCTCTTTGTAGGGCTGGAAAGATGACTCAGTGGTTGAGAGCACTGGCTGCTCTAGAAGACCTGAGTTTGGTTTCCAACACCCACATGGTGGATAACAACCATCTTTTTTTTAAAAAAAGATTTATTTATTTTTATGGTTATGAATGTACTATCTGCATAGATGGTTCTTGTGCACCATGTCGTGATAAAAAACTCTGAGAGTTCCATGCCAGCTGGAGATACAGGGAGACCCTGTCTCAAAAAAGAAAAAAATATTTTTTTACAACTTATTGGAAAGTTTTACCAAATGCAAAGCCTAGGGCTGGGGAGGTGGCTCTGTGCTTAAGAGTGCTTACTGCCCTTGCAGAGGACCCAAGTTCAGTCCCAGAACCTTTCTAGTAGTTCACAACTGTCTATAACTCTAGGTCCAGGGGATCTGATATTTCTTGCTTCTGTATCTGTAGGTACATACACATACCAGACATAGACACAGACAGGTAATTCTATTTTTTTTTTAAGTGGAATGAGGCTAGCAAGATGGCTCAGTAGAGAAAGATACTTGCTGCCAACCCTGACAGTCTGACTCCTGTCCTTACAGAATACAAAAATATGATATGATCTTTTTTTTGCCTATTTTTAAATTTTTTTTTTTTTTTTTTGGTCTTTTTGAGACAGGGTCTCCCTGTAGCCCCAGCTGGCCTGGAACTCGCTCTGTAGACCAGGCTGGCCTTGAACTCCCAAAGATCCGCCTGCCTCTGCCTCCCCAAGTGCTAGGATTAAAGGCGTGCGCCACCACGCCCGGCTTATTTTTAAATTTTTTAAAATCTTATTTATTTTTGTATGTGCATGAATGTACTGTCTGCATGCAGGTCTGTGCACCCATGTCATGCAATGCCGAGGAGGTCAGAAGAGAGTGTCGCATTCCCCTGGAACTGGAGCTCTCTTGGAATTGGAGCTACAAACGGTTCTTAGCTGCCATGTGGGTGCTGGGGATCGAACCCAGGTCCTCTTCAAGAGCAGTCGGCGCTCTTAACCGCTAGGCTATCTCTCCAGCCCGATAAGATAATAAATCTTTAAGAAATACAAAACAGCCGGGCGTGGTGGCACACACCTTTAATCCTAGCACTTGGGAGGCAGAAGCAGGTGAATCTCTGTGAGTTCAAGGCCAGCCTGGTCTACAGAGTAAGCTCCAGGCCAGCTGGGACTAAAGGGAGACCCTGTCTCAAAAATATGGTGGGGGGGGAGAATATAAAACAAAAAAGAAAAGAAATGGAATTTAGGCAGGATTCCAGTATGACCTTTTTTTTTTATATCTTTTTTGAGACAAGGTCTCCCTGTAGTCCCAGCTGGCCTGGAACTCTGTGAACCAGGCTGGCCTTGAACTCACAAAGATTCAACTGTCTCTGCCTCCCGAGTGCTGAGATTAAAGGCGTGTGCCACCACCCCTGGCAAGTATGACTTAAAGCAAGTGGAACAAAGTGTTATATGTGTATGAGTGGGTTAACTGGGTAAATACTTCATGCTAGGAAAACTGTCACTGTTGTATTATGTTTCTAGAAGGTCTTAGATGTCTGTATAGAGCCATTACCCTACAGACAAGAAATAAAACTTGAGATGTTCTTGTATCTTCTGTCTGCAAAGTTGTTCTTCACAGGCCAGGTGGTACAGATGCAGTCTTGGCAACTTGGGTGGTTGCCTCCCTCCCTAATGGAGGAAATGGGACTGAGGCAGTGAGGCTAAGGTGGGAACAAGTGATACTTGTGGCTTACTTGTTTTCACCACCAGGGAAAGCTCCAGAAGCACCAAGCATTTGAAGCCGAAGTGCAGGCGAACTCAGGAGCCATTGTCAAGCTGGATGAGACTGGAAACCTAATGATCTCAGAAGGGCATTTTGCATCTGAAACCATCCGGGTGAGTCACAGCTGCCTGGTCAGAAGGCCTCAGGTGGGAGAGGAGGGTTGGTTTTTCCAGACTTGAGAATCTCTGTTGTCTTTTAAAGAAACTAAGAGCCTAAGTCCCCAGTTTGTGATTTTATTTATCATGTCAGTCAACCAATGTTTGTGTGTATTGTAAGGAATAATGTTCTTGTGATAGAACAAATTGAAATGTGTTCATATTTTTAAAAAGGTGGTTGTTGTTGTTGACAAAAGTCAATTAGCCCTTCTATTTCAGAGGGTAATTGGCTAGGAAAGCTTATTAGTAAAAACTGAGGAATTTGGGGATTAGAATACAAAGATAAATATGAAGTTACCCTTAGGAAAATTTTCCATTGGAAAGCATTTTGTCTGGATTGTGGTGATTTGTCCTCAGAGGTGCCACCAAGGTCTCAGCAACAAGCTGGTAAAGGTCCAGTTTTTAGAAATGATTGGTCCACCAGTACAACCATGGCACTATGATATAACTTCTAGACAGTCTCATCTTCAAACTCTCTGATCTCTCTTGTTTTGAAATAGAGCAGGTAATTGATCTTCCCCAGCTTGTTTCAATGTACTATAGGATTAAGGGGAAGCACGTCTTTCTCATGTATGCCATACTGAATGTCTCATAGGAGATATGCTTATTTAATCTACCTGTTATTGTACCACCTGTCTGTCTCTGTGTGTGTGTGTGTTTCTGTTTTTCTTATGTCGGATCTAACTCTGACAGGCCAGCCTTGAATTCATCTTCTTGCCTCCCCTCCCTAATGCTGGGTTACAGTGTGTGCCTCCATACCCAGCTTTCTGTTGGGCTCTTTGGCTCCAAAGCCATATTCCATGGAGTGCTGAGCCTTTCCTAGGACTTGACCTATCAAGCAGTCTTAAGGATTTAGGTAGAAGCTATGTCCTTCAGCCTCAGCTATAGGTGAATCTCCCCAATCTTCCTTGGTGTAACCATCTAATGGTTTGATTTCCCTACAGTCCAGGCTGGTGATTTTCTTTTTTTTCTTTTTCTTTTTTTTTTTTTTTTTTTTTTTTGTGGTCTTTTTTTTTTTTTTTTTTTTTTTTTTTTTTTAGCTGTCCTGGAACTCACTCTGTAGACCAGGCTGGCCTTGAACTCACAAAGATCCACCTGCCTCTGCCTCCCAAGTGCTAGGATTAAAGGCGTGCACCACCACGCCCAACACAGGCTGGTGATTTTCAACAGTGGTGTTCATGTCATGTTTGCCCAACTCTGAGTGTTCCTGACCATCATGGTACTGCCTGCCCGCCCACTCACTCACAAGACCTGCAGTTGGGTCTAAGCTTAGATTAGTAACTGTTATCATTACTAGTAAAAGTAAAAGTGAAGCACTCAGGAGGCAGAGTCAGATGGATCTCTGTGAGATTGAGGCCAGCCTGGTCTACATAGTACCAGGCCAGCTGGAGCTGCAGGGAGACCCTGTCTCAAAAGACAAATAAAAGGAAAGAAAAGAAGTAAAAGTGAGTGCCAATTGTAGATGACCAACTGCTTAATTATGTTGGAGTCATTTGGGCACTGTAAAACCCCTCTGCAATTAAATGTTTGTCCACTTCCCATTGCTTTTTAAATTTCTTTTTTTATTAATTTTATTTATTTCTGTATGTGTATGAATGTACTGTCTGCATGCAAGTTTGTGCACCTGTGTCGTGCAGTGCCTCGGAGGTCAGAAAAGGGTGTCGGAATCCCCTGGAACTGGAGTTCTCCTGGAATTGGAGTTTCAGACGGTTCTCAGCCACCATGTGGGTGCTGGGGATCAAACCCGGGTCCTCTGCAAGAGCGGTCGGCGCTCTTAACCACTAGGCCATCTCTCCAGCCCCTCATTGCTTTTTAATACAGTCCTATAGTAAATGAAATCAGTCTGTGTCTTACTTCCTGGTAGAAGTTTTCACAGAGTAAATGGGGGGCTGCTCCTGTAGTATTATAACCCAGCTACAGATGGGACCTGTGATAAACAGACTAAGTGTTTGGCTTTGGTGATTCCTCTTGGGGGAGGACCCAAAGCTGAGTTTCTTTGCATCTATTCTGTTAACTAGCATTTGTTGAATTAGTAGCTCTTAAGCTTGTAAGGTGTCCTTTTCTCCATATCCGGGAAGGATTGAAATTGAGGCTTGAGGCTCCAAGAATTGTGAATAACTTATCCAAAGCCCCACAGCTAACAAGGGAATTTCAGTGGACTTCTTGTCACATTTTGTTTGTTTCCAGCCTGTATTCTATTCCTATCTTTCCCCCTTCATGTTTCTTCCACCCGTGTCTCTGAAAGCTCCTGCTGGCTCATGGCCCTGTTGAGAAATCACCTGAGTCAGAGCCAGGCTTTCTTTTTTACCTGCCCCCCCAGAGTTTCTTCATGCCCTTGGACTGTAGGAAGCACCCCCCCCCTTCTCTCTCTCCTCTCTCACTTTTAGAGTTGGGAAAATTGTGCCTGTACTCGAATGTGTGAAAATGAACTTTGTGAGGTTGACAGTGGACCGGAGGGTGAGGTTTCCAGTTTCCGTGACCCTGTTCTTGAGCAGGGAGCTCCCATCATTCTCATCCTCGGCTCTCAGTTCCCATGGTGATCCTGCCTAGGCATTTTATTTGTCCTGAAAGTCAGAAGCTTAGTTTGGCAGGCAGTGTTAGCACAGAGGAAGGTGGGTGGAGTTAGAGGGCTGTCTGTCTCCTGTATAACCTGTCTGTCACTGGTTTAGACTTTCACACCATACCGGACGGCATGGCGCCCCATAGTCACCGCCACCCATATTGGGTCCCACATCCGAGTAGGTGGAGTATTGTTTTACTCTTGGTTGCTGTGCAGTGCCTTTCACTTCCTTCTCGTGGTGGCGCTGTGCAGCCCTCATGCACAGGCGGAAGTGAACTGTGTGAGCCTTCATTTCCCCACAGCTTTCTCTCTGCCAGTGAAACATTCCTGCTTGTTTCTAAGAGACGCCTTCCCCCCCATGCTAACTGTCCCTGGCTTTCACAGGGTTCTTTTTTTTTCTGAGTGGTATTTCAACATGGGTGGATCCCAGACTCCACCTCTGTTGTTTCTGTTACTGTTTGAACCTCTCTGTGTGGTGTCCTTTGCCTGCTAGTGTTACCTAGAAACTCCCAGTATCTTGGGTGGTGAGCATAATCAAGGCCCCGAGGTGGGATCAAGTACCAGAACACAGCACACAGGGTGGAATGCTTCCTTAGGTTTTCTGCGATTCTCAAGTCCTTACTGGGCCTGTGCTGTAAAATACCCAATGATGCTGGGAAGTGAATTTGTTTTGTACTATGGCTGCTACTTGGGTGAAGTTTGAAATCATCCTAATTTTAGATGTCATGTTCCACAACTACTTTACTGTACACCTACATTACTATATAGACCCTCTGAAGCCTTGTCTGCCAAAGTCCTTTTTTTCCCCCCTTGTCTTTTTGTGAGACAGGGTTTCCCTATAGCTCTGGCTGTCCTGGAACTCGCTCTGTAAATCAGGCTGGCTTTGAACTCACAGAAATCCACCTGCCTCTGCTTCCCAAATGCTAGGATTAAAGGTGTGCACCACCACACCCAGCCTCCCCTTGTCTCCCCATAGCCCCAGCTGGCCGAGAACTCACTATGTAGACCAGGCTGGCCTGGAACTTCCACAGATCTGCCTGCCTCTGCCTCCTGAGTGCTGGGATTAAAAGTGTGCGCCACCATGCCTGACTCAAAGTCCTTTTTTTTATTCTGAGATTTTCAGAATCACTATCTAAATTTAATGTAATGTTTTATTATGAGGTGGGGGGGGAGAATGAGAATATGAATGAGCATACACTACAGTGTGAGTGTGAGTTTGGAGGTCAGAGGACAGCTTCAACTTTGAGGAGTCAGTTCTCTCCCCCTGTGGGTTCTGGAGATTCCACTCAGTTTTTTGGTCCTGTGTGGCAAGACCTTCCAACCCATCTCACTGACTCTGTTTTTGAGATGAGTCTTGGTATGTAGCCCTGATTGGCTTCATACTTACTATGTTGTTTGTGCTAACCTTGAACTCTCAGCAGTCCTCCTGCCTAAGCCTCTTGGTGCTGGGATTACAGGTGAATACTATTATGTAGGAGTAGACTTTCTGTTTTTTAATTTTGTGTGTGTGAGTATATTGCTTACATGTAGGTAAGTGTACCTGTGTCATGTAGTGGTCTCAGAGGTCAGAAGAGGGTGTTAGATACCCTGGGACTGGAGTTATAAATGGTTGTTAGCCATCATGTGGGTGCTAGGAGTCAAACCCCAGTCTCTGCAAGAGCAGCCAGTGTTCGTAATTTCTGAGCCATCTCTCCAGCCTCAAGTCATCATTCTTTTTTCTTTCTTTCTTTCTTTCTTTCTTTCTTTCTTTCTTTCTTTCTTTCTTTCTTTCTTTTTCTTTCTTTCTTTCTTTCTTTCTTTCCTTTCTTCCTTTCTCTTTCTTTCTTTTTCTTTCTTTCTTTCTTTTCTTTTCTTTTCTTTTCTTTCTTTCTTTTCTTTCTTGTCAAGGTTTCCCTGTAGCTCCAGCTGGCCTGGAATGCACTATGTAGACCAGGCTGGCCTTGAACTCACACACCTGCCTCTGCTTCCCGAGTGCTGGGATTAAAGGTATGTGCCACCACGCCCAGCCCAAATCATCATTCTTTTTTTTTTTTTTTTTAATTTTATTTATTTTTGTATGTGTATGAATGTACTGTCTGCATGCAGGTCTGTGCACCTGTGTCATGCAATGCCGCAGAGGTCAGAAGAGGGTCTCGGATTCCCCTGGAACTGGAGTTCTCCTGGAATTGGAGTTACAGATGGTTCTTAGCCGCCATGTGGGTGCTGGGGATTGAACCCAGGTCCTCTGCAAGAGCAGTCGGTGCTCTTTACCACTAGGCCATCTCTCCAGCCCCCAAGTTATCATTCTTATCTAGTAGTCTTCTGGACTAGGAACCTCATTTTAATAATTAAGAACATATAATTACTAAATATAAAACAATAGGTAATAATTTAATAATTTCCCTGAAGTAAACTAGAACGAGAGACTAAACCACTACTAATTATATACTTGTTCCTTTCTGCTTAAGATTTTTTTCCCCCAAAAGATTTTTATTCAGAGCTTCCTGAGGTTGGTGGTGTTAGAACTCTGGAAGACCCAGATCCTACAAAGTCAGTTTATTAAAAATCTGATTTTTAATCTCCAGACACGTTTGCTGGAACTGCACCGCCAGTGGGAATTGCTTTTGGAGAAGATGCGGGAAAAGGGAATCAAACTCCTGCAGGCACAGAAGCTGGTGCAGTATCTGAGGGAGTGTGAGGATGTAATGGACTGGATCAATGACAAGGTACTCGCCAGTTGGCATGTTTGCTAAGCCTTCCCTGAGGAAGATGACAGGGACCCCTATGTCACTGCTAAGAGGCAGCATCACTGCAGGTACAGCCCTAGATTAGCAAAAAGAATGGGACTATTTTGTCCCAACTGCTCTCTAGGGACCCTCTGTTCTGTAACTCTGAAACCTGAGATCTCTGGGACAGGATATATTGTAAGAGGACAGAAGTCAGAAACTGTGAAGACAATCATGCGATGAACATGGCTCCATTCCTAATGCATCTGCTTCATGAGAACCTTGTTACTGGCTATTAGTCAGTGATGGCTGTTTCTGTCCCTGAATAGGAAGCAATTGTGACTTCTGAGGAGCTGGGCCAGGACCTGGAGCATGTGGAGGTACTACAGAAGAAATTTGAAGAGTTTCAAACTGATCTGGCTGCCCATGAAGAAAGAGTTAATGAAGTAAACCAGTTTGCTGCCAAACTCATCCAGGTGAGGAGCAGAGTGCTATGTGCTACTCACAGCCTTGTATAAACCTCCTAAGATGTCAAAAAAAAAAAAAACTTGGGCCGGGCGTGGTGTCGCACGCCTTTAATCCTAGCACTTGGGAGGCAGAGGCAGGCGGGTCTTTGTGAGTTCAAGGCCAGCCTGGTCTACAGAGTGAGTTCCAGGACAGCTGGGGCTACAGGGAGACCCTGTCTCGAAAAGACAAAAAAAAGAAAACTTGGCTGATGCCTAATTTCCAATGAACAGGTTTATGTTTTGTCTAGGTTTAAGTAAAGCTTCATGTTGATTACCCCTAAATTGGAACATGCTTTTTACTTCGTGGCCTTGGGCAGGAAGGGCAAAATTCACTTGATCTTTTTCCTCAATCCAGTCTTGGGAAGGGCAAGGTGAAGCTTTTATTGGGGCGCTAAAGCTTAGTCTCTGGAGTTTCTCAGACCCAAGACCTAGGCGTGGTGCCAGATGCTTGCATAGTATTGGCAAGCATCCACCAGTGCCAATGGCTCTTCCAATTTTCACTGAAGCTCCTGGGCTCTTCGGGGAATCTGGAGAAATTGGTGATAAGTGGGCTCTCGCCTGGCTGCTGTGGAACCCTTAACCCAGGAGGGACCAGGACAGCTGGTATGGTGACACATCTGTACCAGCACTGGGAGGCTGAGACCAGGGGGATTACAGGTTCAAGGGCAGGCTGGGCTATGATATAGGCAGCTGTCTCAGAAACCAAAGGGGGAAAAGGTACGGAGAGCAGAAAAACCTTTTCTACATAAAGCTAATTTTTCTTTATTTTATTTTGGTGTATTTGAGACAGGTTCTCCCTGTAGCCCCAGCTAGCCTGGAACTCACTATGTAGATCAGACTGGCGTTGAATGAACCTACAGAGATCCAGCTGCCTCTGCTCCCAAAGTGCTGGGATTAAAGACATGTACCACTATGCTGGGCTATAAGCTAATTTTTCATTTTCCCCTTCTACAGAGTTCGGTGCACTCCAAAGACATTGAGCAATGGAAAACAGCTTTTGCTTGGGGGGAAATTGTATTTGAGAGGGTACAAATTTTACACTTATAGTTCTTTGGGCCTAGTAGTAGTGTTCATTTTCTAGTCAGTGATTGAGAGACTAGCCAGCATTGCTCAGAGAGGCAGTATTATCCTCAGAAAGAGCAGTCAGGCCAAGTTCCTTCCTTCTCAAGTGGATCCAAAGCCCAGAAATGCTTCATCTGATTTCTTCACTTTTTTTTTTTTGCTCTTATCGAGACAGGGTCTCCCTGTAGCCCCAGCTGTTCTGGAACTCACTCTAGACCAGGCTGGCCTGGAACTCACAAAGATCCTCCTGCCTCTGCCTCCCAAGTGCTAGGATTAAAGGCCACCACTCCCGGCTTCACATGTTCTTTTTGGTTAAGACAAAGCAAGCTATTAAAATGTGATTGGTGGAGAAGGGTCTTGTTAACAAGATGTCTCTTGTCTAAGACTCTTGGGTCCTGAGATCATGTGTCTGGATAATAGTGCTTAACTGCCTCATAGATGTTGAAATGCCAGGGTTTGAGCACTTGAGGTAGATATGTGTTGTACTACCTTGGACCCAATGCATTTGTTAGCATCTGGTACTGATGTGTATAACCCTTTTATAGGCTAAGTACTCTCCTCGAAAAAATAGGTCCTAGTTTATTTAAAAAGCAATAACTTGGGGCTGGAGAGATGGCCTAGCAGTTAAGAGCACCTACTACTCTTGCAGAGGACCTGGGTTCGATTCCCAGCACCTACATGGCGACTGAGAACCGTCTTTAACTCCAGTTCCAGGGGAATCTGATGCCCTCTTCTGACTTCCGAGGCATTGCACGACACGGGTGCACAAACCTACATGCAGACAGTACATTCATACACATAAAAAATAAAAATTAAGGGCTGGAGAGATGGCTCAGCTGTTTAGAGCACTGACTTCTCTTACAGAGGACCCAGGTTTGATCCCCAGCACCCACATGGCGGATAAGAACCATCTTTAACTCCAGTTCCAGGGGAATCCAACACCCTCTTCTGACCTCCATGGCATTGCATGACACAGGTGCACAGACCTACATGCAGACAGTACATTCATACACATACAAAATAATAAATCAAAAATAAATAACTAAATTTTTTAAAAAAAGAAAGAACTTAGGCATGGTGGTGCACGCCTTTAATCCTAGCACTTGGGAGGCAGAGGCAGGCAGATCATTGTGAGTTCAAGGCCAGCCTGGTCTACAGAGTGAGTTCCAGGACAGCTGGGGCTACAGGGAGACTCTGTCTTGAAAAGACCAAAAATAAAAAAATTTAAAAAAAAAAAAAACTCATTTGTATCTCACTTAATTTCACACAGAAAACCAGGGTTTCTTTACAATGATGAAGATTTGCTGGTGCACTTGGAACTAGTCCCAGGATGACTTGCTGGAGTTGACAGAAAGTCAGACTTCTGTTCTTTGTTTAGGAGCAGCACCCTGAAGAGGAACTGATCAAAACCAAGCAGGACGAGGTGAATGCAGCTTGGCAGCGGCTGAAAGGCCTGGCTCTTCAGCGTCAAGGGAAACTTTTTGGGGCTGCTGAGGTTCAGCGCTTTAACAGGTACCAGCCCAGAGATGGCTTTGGGGCCTGCAAGTCTGCTGTGGGATTTGGTAAAGTCCTCAGCAGGTACAAATCTATGTTCCCAGTGTACTCTGACAACTGTATAGCTGGGTTGATTGGTGCCTCTCCTCTAGGGATGTGGATGAGACCATCGGTTGGATTAAGGAGAAGGAGCAGTTGATGGCTTCTGATGACTTTGGCCGAGACTTGGCAAGTGTTCAGGCTCTGCTTCGGAAGCACGAGGGTCTGGAGAGAGATCTTGCTGCTCTGGAGGACAAGGTGGGTTTGAAAAGATCTGATTGTTTGTTAGCAAGCATCAGGAGAACAGTTCTGAGAGAATATATTTCTAGGTGAAAGCCCTCTGTGCCGAGGCTGACCGCCTACAGCAGTCCCACCCTCTGAGTGCTACCCAGATCCAGGTGAAGCGAGAGGAGCTGATTACCAACTGGGAACAGATCCGAACTCTAGCAGCAGAGAGACATGCCCGGCTTGATGACTCATACAGGTATCAGTGAGCCTGCAGAGCCTAACTGTCAAGGTCCCAGTACGGATAGTGTAGTCTATGTGTATTGTTTATAACTTCATTCATTCTTCTGTCCTCTCTTAGTTCAGTATGACTGACAGAATGGAAATATATCATAGCAGTCAGCATCATAAAAAATAGCCTGATAAGCCCAGGCATGGTGGTACACACCTTTAAGCTCAGCACTCTAGAGGCAAAGAACTTTTTCTCACTTTTTACTGAGTTGGTCCTGGAAATAATTAGGAAGTTAAAGATGTGGGAAGTGACCAGTGACCAGCTAGGGCCACATAAAGGGACCCCATCTCAAATACCAGCAATGTGGGACAAGATTGGGGCCTCATAGTACAGGCAGAACCTGGGTTTCTGCTTTCTCTTGCTATCTTTTAGTTCAGAGCATTTCTCTTTTTGTGAACTAGATGGTATGGTTAGGCGTTTGAGAATAAAGTTTGGAGGTCCCAGGAAGGCCATTTTTTGTCATCTACCCCACTGCAAGTGACATACCTTTGGTTTTCCCAAGGCTTCAGCGATTCCTCGCTGACTTCCGAGACCTTACCAGCTGGGTGACTGAGATGAAAGCCCTCATCAACGCAGATGAACTGGCCAATGATGTGGCTGGAGCCGAAGCCCTGTTGGATAGGCACCAAGAACACAAGGTAGTGTTGCCAGGACTTTCCAGAACCTGAGAGATTAGACATAGTGCACAGAACCTGTCCAGAAGGCCTGTGGTTGGAATGTGGGACTGATGTCCACTGGTGGCTCCCACTGTACTGGCTTTTCCTTTTTTTTTGTTTTTTTTTTTTTTTTTTTGCTTCTGGCCTATCTAATTCTTGTGGAGAGGATGTGAGCTCTGACCCACTTGAGGTACTACTGGACTGCCACATCTGTCTGAACTGTCTTTAAAAAACGCACTTGGGAGGATACAGACGTGGATCTCTGTGTGAGTTTCAAGGCCAGCCTGGTCTACAAAGTGCACAGCAGCTGGGAGCTAAAAAAAAAAAAAGAGCAATAAATAGATAAAAATTATAAATGTCTGTCTGTCTGTCTGTCTAGAAGCCAGGTGTGGTAGCACACGCCTTTAATCCCAGTACTTGAGAGGCAGAGGTAGTAGGATCTCTTGAGAGTTTAAAGCCAGCCTGATCTACATAGTGAGTTCCAGGCCCCCTGGGGCTACAGGGAGACCCTATCTCAAAAAGACCAAAAAAAAAAAAAAAGTCTGTCTATAGAGCCGAATATGTTGGATATGTTGACACATGCCTTTAATTCCAACATTCGACAGGCAGAGGCAGCTGGATCTCTGTGGATTCAACACCAGCCCCCTCTACACAGTGAGTTCCAGGACAGCTTGGGCTACAGGGAGACACCATCTCAAAAAGACAAAATAATAGTAGTAGTATAGTAGTAGTAATGTGAGTGAAAAACCTGGAATGTCAGCCCACCCTCCGTAAACACACAAGAACTTAATAGATTTTTTTTTCCTTAAAAGAGAGTAAAGTGGCCGCTGGACAGATGGCTCAGTGGTTAGGAGCACTGGCTGCTCCTGCAGATGACCTGGGTGGACTCTAGCATGGTGCTAACAATTGTCTGTAATTCTACTTCTAGCCCATAGGCACTGCATACACATGGTGCATTTAGATGAACACAGGCAAAACACTCTCAGTGTTTTTTTAAAAAATTAAAAAGGGTTGGAGAGGGGGAACTGAGAGATGGCCCTAGCAGTTTTTTCTAAGAGCCACCAACTGCTCTTGGAGAGGACCCGAGTTCGATCCCGCACCCATGGCGGCTGAGAACCGTCTGTACTCCATTCAGGAGAACTCCAGGTTCTAGGGGAATCGAACCCTCTTCTGACCTCCATGGCATTGCCACCGACACCGGGTGTACAAACTACATGCAGACAACTTAATACAAATAAATAAATAAATAAAAAATTAAATAAATAAATAAATAAATTTTTTAAGAGGGGGGGAGGGTTGGAGAGATGGCTCAGCAGTTAAGAGCAGTGACTGCTGCCGGCGTTGGTGGCTCAATGCCTTTAATCCTAGCACTTGGGAGGCAGAACAGGGGGAGGGGGATCTTTGTGAGTTCAAGGCCAGCCTGGTCTACAGAGTGAGTTCCAGGACAGCTGGGCTACAGGGAGGACCCTGTCTCGAAAAGACCAAAAAAAAAAAAAAAAAAAGCAGTGAATGCTGAGGACCTGGGTTTGTTTGGTTCCTAGCATCTACAATTGGCTCTAACAACTACCATAACTCCGTTCCGGAAGGAAACAGTGCCCTTCTATCGCGGCATTGCATGGTACCAGGTGCACTTAAAATACATGCAGCAATACACTCAAACATAAAATAAAAATATCTTAAAAAATTTTTTTAAAAAATTTTTTTTAAGGGAGTAGAGTGATCCCAAGTAACATAGAAAATAAGGTACTTGGGAATCAGCCTTTTTTTTTTTTTTTTTTTTTTTTTTTTTTTTGGGTAATTTGGACAGGTCTTGACAAACCACTTTGCTTTGAATCAGCCTGCCTCTGCCTCCTAAAGTGCGGACTAAAGGCATGTGCCACCATGCCCAGCGATTTTTTTTTTTTTTTTTTGTTTTTTAACATTTCTTTTTTCTTTCTTTTTTTTTTTTTTTTTGGTCTTTTTCGAGACAGGGTCTCCCTGTAGTAACATTTCTTAAGCTTGAATATAAAGTAGTGGTTCTCAGTGTGTTGTTTCCATACATGTCATCACACTTCATTGTCACTCATGCCTCCGTCCACTGCTCTCCTTCATTCTCCTGCACCTTTTAGTCACTTTCCATCTGTCCTTTTTATGTTGTATGTATTCCCTTGCCTGCCTCTCCATCCCTGCCTAGAGACCTCCTCCTCCTTTTAAGTCTCCATAACCTACACATACACTTAAAAGATTATGCATTAAGACATTAAGAGAGAGAATATGCAGTATTGTCTGAGTGAGTTGGGCTTGGGATTAAAGGTTGTATGCCACCATGCCTAGCAACTTGCATAAACTTAAAATGATTGATTCCCAGGCCGGGCATGGTGGCACACGCCTTTAATCCTAGCACTTGGGAGGCAGAGGCAGGCGGATCTTTGTGAGTTCAAGGCCAGCCTGGTCTACAGAGAAAGTTCCAGGACAGCTGGGGCTACAGGGAGACCCTGTCTCAAAAAGACCAAAAAAAAAAAAGCTAGCCAGGCATGGTGGCACACGCCTTTACTCCTAGCACTTGTGAGGCAGAGGCAGGTGGATCTTTGTGAGTTCAAGGCCAACCTGGTCTACAGAGTGAGTTCCAGGACAGCTGGAGCTACAGAGACCCTGTCTCAGAACAAAACAAAACTTTCTTGAACAACATTAGAGAAGGATTGACCAAGTCCAATGACTTCCCTACTGCGTGGTTTAGAGAACTATCTTTGTAAAGCAGCATAGACAGTCGACATCATGCCTGTTGTGTGCATTTGCAATGAAATAAGCCAAGTCCAAAATTAATTTGGAGCGACAAAAAGAGCTGAGGAGAAAATAGTAAGGGAGAGGGGAGTCGCTTTACCAGGTGCTACAAAATCCCAGTAAGCAAGTCCATGTACGAAATCAAGACAAGTGGACAGTATATAGGAGAGAGCTCAGACCTGTGTGACTGTGTGTAACTTGACAAATGACATGTAGCTTTCAGAGCTAGTGGACAGTGCTTCTCAGCAAATAGTTCTCACGTTTTTAAGCTGATTGTTGGAAATCCTGCTGTATCCTCCATTGTGTTCTTCATCTTAGCGAGGACAATCTTACTTGCTATGGTTATTGAAAAGTTAACAGTTGGGACTGGAGAGATGGATGGCTCAGCAGTTAAGAGAGTAGTCTTCATCAAAAGAAACAATCAAGGAAGTAAAGAGAAAACCCACAGAGTGGGAGGAAACCTTTACCACAGATACATCTGACAAAGCATTGATTTCCAGAATATATAAACTACTGACAAAACAAAGAAGAAAGAAAACAAATGACCCACTCAAAAGATGGAGCAAAGACTTCACAAGTGAGGAATTAGAGATGGCTGAGAAACATCTTAAAAAAGCTGGGTGCAGCCTGCGGTGGTGGTGTACGCCTTTAATCCTAGCACTTGGGAGGCAGAGGCAGGCGGATCTTTTTGAGTTCAAAGCCAGCCTGGTCTACAAAGTGAGTTCCAGGACAGCTGGGGCTACAGGGAGACCCTGTCTCAAAAAGACCAAAAAAAAAAAAAGCTGGGCGTGGTGGCACACGCCTTTAATCCTAGCACTTGGGAGGAAGAGGCAGGCGGATCTTTGTGAGTTCAAGGCCAGCCTGCTCTACAGAGTGAATTCCAGGACAGCTGGGGCTACAGGGAGACCCTGTCTCGAAAAGACCCCCCCCAAAAAAAAGTGTTCAATGTCGCTAATAATTAAGGAAATGCAAATTAAAACCACTTTTTGGAGTGAAAGCATGGTCTACATAGTGAGTTCCAGGCCAGCTGGGGCTGAAAGGAGACCCTACCTCAAAAGACCAAAAAAAGAAATAAAATTTAAAATTTTAACAGCTTATGTTTTTGTCGTTGGGTTTTTTTGTTTTTTTCTTCCTGAAAGATGCTGGAAACAAACTCCTTCTTTATTCTGCAGGGTGAGATTGATGCTCATGAAGATAGCTTTAAGTCTGCAGACGAGTCTGGCCAGGCACTGCTGGCAGCTGGTCACTATGCCTCGGATGAAGTGAGAGAGAAGGTAAGGGAGTAAAAGAGGGTTTCTAAAGAGGAAGCCAGGACCAGAGAACACCTCTCCATCCCTGTGTCCAGTCATGAGTCTTATCAAGTGTGAGAATACTCTGCCCAAGTTCTGCCTCAAACGTGCAGCTTTCTCCTTCAGAGATGCAAAAAGATTATGTAAAGTTGGACTGAGACAGTGTGTCTTTAATCTGGGATGTGTATGACACATTTCTAACTTGTAAAGGACTCTGCGAGGAGCTCATCCTTAGTTGGAAGAAATGGGGAAAAAAATACCAAGCCTCAGGTGTTCATGAAGCTATTAACAGGTTTAGAACGCCCACTCAGTTGAAAGTCCATCTTCTATTTACGTGGTCTCCCTTTCAGAATCCTTTTTCTTCTATGTAATTGGAATGATTTCCTAAAACATTTGTGACAGTATGGCAAATTCTAGGTTAGAGTCAGCCCTCTTGTGTTTAGCACACACATGCCTGCTCTGTGCTATTTATATCTTTCTTGTGATGAAGCTTACACATACCAAGCACATTTAAGGTATTGCAAATCAGAAAAATGCCTGAAGGTTAGCATGATAACTAGACTTCTGAGGACAGAAAGCAGGCTGACCTTGCTTCCTGTTCCCCAAGCTGACCATCCTCTCAGAGGAGAGAACTGCCCTGCTCGAGCTGTGGGAGCTTCGCAGGCAGCAGTACGAGCAGTGTATGGACCTGCAGCTCTTCTACCGAGACACAGAGCAAGTGGACAACTGGATGAGCAAACAGGAGGTAACTGAGCAGGAACCCACCAGCGGGGAGGGACACTGCTCATCCACTTATCCAGTGGTTTCTTTTGTTCCAGGAAATCAGTGCCATTTCAATCTTACGTTAAGAAGGGGGAACTGTCATTGCTGAGATAGTAAGACCCTTCAAAAGGCCCCAGCTTTTCAGATTTGTAGGATGATTCTAAAGTTTTTTGGTTTTTTTTGTTGTTGTCTTTTTGAGATAGGGTCTCCCTGTAGCTCTGGCTGTCCTGGAACTAACTCTGTGTAGACCAGGCTGGCCTTGAACTCAGAGAGATCTGCCTGCCTCTGCCTCCCAAGTGCTAGGATTAAAGGCGTGCGCCACCACGCCCAGCTCAAAAGTTTTTACTAAAAATTATAATTACTATTGTCTATAAGCTATAAGAGAGTTTGCAGAAGCTACTTGAAATCTGGGTGTGGTGGTATGTGTTTGTATTCTCAGTACTTAGAGGGCTGAGGTAGGAGGATCACAAGTTTGAGGCCAGCCCAGGCTACCTAGGGAGTTCAGATGAGTCTAGATTGCATAGTGAGACATCTCAGCAATCTTTTATCCACCCCCCCAAAAAAAAAAAACCGGGAAAAATGTTTGGTAGAGTATGCAGTGAGTATTTCTTAGTGTTGCTGGATTGATTTGTAGAGCCATCTCAGAAGCTTAACTGCCATAGGACATCTCCTTTCTGGATGTTGCCAAAATATCCTTTTGCTTTTGGGTCATAGAAGATGACAAAGCACTCCATGACTCTGCATACTTGTTTCCTTCCCCCAGGCATTCCTGCTGAATGAAGACTTGGGTGACTCCCTGGACAGTGTGGAAGCACTTCTTAAGAAGCATGAGGACTTTGAGAAGTCCCTCAGTGCCCAGGAGGAAAAAATCACAGTAAGATTCTTGTGTGATGCAGAGTAAGCAGGAATCCTCCCTTTTTAGGAGGGTCTCAACATATTGAAAGAAGTCCCTGTGTGCAGGGCACTATTGGGGCACTTCAGACCTTCCAGTGACACCATGCTTTGTCACACAGCATTACAGAGCAAACTCATTTGCTGGATGGAAGTGTCCCAAGTCTGAGAATCAACCCCTGAAGAAAATCAGAAATTGGTTGTGTGCATTGTAAGGGATCCACACAACAGTTCATGACTCTAGGCCTGAGTGGAATGAACAGTTTTATTCTCTCTAGCATCAAGCAAAATCTTCCAGGCATGTCTAGAACATGACTTTGTTCATATTCAGAGAGATCATCCTTCGGAACCCCATAGCATTAACCAAAATAAATAGCTAAATATAAAATAAACAACAAATACATTCATAATGCTTTAAAGTCTGTTTAGAATTTTCTCTTTTTTTTGTTGTCGTTGTTGTTTTTTTTTTTCAAGACAGAGTCTCCCTGTAGTCCCAGCTGTCCTGGAACTCACTCTGTAGACCAGGCTGGCCTTGAACTCACAAAGATCCACCTGCCTCTGCCTCCCAAGTGCTAGGATTAACGGCGTGCGCCACCACGCCCAGCATGTTTAGAATTTTATATTGAGACACATTCATAGTTGTCCTAGGGTACATATTCCCCATGAGCCATACAAAGGTTGGATGTTCCTACTGAAGAAATGCTGTTGTTACCTATGACAAGGTACAAACATTGACCATGTTGAGACTTGGGGAGTTTTGTGACGTGTTCACAAAGCCTAGGCTAGGGAACAGTGCCCATGTGACAACTCTCACCTTCCTTCCTAGGCACTTGATGAGTTTGCAACCAAGCTAATCCAGAATAACCACTATGCAATGGAAGATGTGGCCACTCGCCGCGATGCTGTGAGTTCCCAGCATTTCATGCTCCTTTCTTGCTGTACATAGGTTTCCCATTTGGGGAAAAACCTGGACATGGAATCACTGTCTTTCAGCTCCTGAGCCGCCGCAATGCTCTTCACGAGCGAGCTATGCACCGCCGGGCCCAGCTGGCCGATTCCTTCCATTTGCAGCAGTTTTTCCGTGATTCTGATGAACTTAAGAGTTGGGTCAATGAGAAGATGAAAACTGCGACTGATGAAGCCTACAAAGTAAAGTCCCATAGCACTTCTATGTGGCATTTGGGTAGTAAGCTAAATCCCCTTTTCACAAAGCACTTATAGCTAAAGAAAGAAAGAAATGTGGTTTTTAGAATCCCTTAAGTTTTTGTTTTTGGGGCTGGAGAGATGGCCTAGCGGTTAAGAGCGCCGACCGCTCTTGCAGAGGACCCGGGTTTGATCCCCAGCACCCACATGGCGACCGAGAACCGTCTGAAACTCCAGTTCCAGGAGAACTCCAGTTCCAGGGGAATCTGACACCCTCTTCTGACCTCTGCGGCATTGCACGACACGGGTGCACAGACCTGCGTGCAGACAGTTCATTCATACACTTAAAAAAAAAAAGTTTTTGTTTTTGTTTTCAGACAGGGTCTCATGAAGTAGCCCTACCTGGTAGTTAGACCAGGTTGGCCCGGAACTTGCAGAGATCTACCTACCAGGTGCTATGAATAAAGGTGTGTGCCACCACACCCAGCAAACTGGTTGTTTTACAAGTATGTGGGTGTATTAGTTTTCTGTTGCTGTGATAAAACACCATGACCAAAGCAACTTAGAGAAGGAAGTTTTTTTTGGCCTTACGGTTCTAGAAGGAGAAGGGTCCATGATGACAGGAGTCATGGCAGGAGGCAGCCGGTGCAAAAAACTGAATACTCACATCTTCAAGCAGCCACTAGAATCAGGGAGAGAACTCAGACGTGGTTCTCTGAAAGCCTAGCCCCAGGGTTGTGGTTCCTCCAGCCTGACCATACCTTCTAAAGGTTCCATGTCCACCCCAAACAGTGCCATGGACTGGGACCAAGTGCTCAACTACTTGGAGCCTATGAGGAACATCCTCAGTCAGACCACCACGGCAGGTGGTTTGCAAACTCAAATTCAAGGTAGGCTCATCTTCTCTCTTTGTTTGGCAGGACCCATCAAACCTGCAGGGAAAAGTTCAGAAGCATCAGGCTTTTGAGGCTGAACTCTCAGCAAACCAGAGCCGAATTGATGCCCTGGAGAAAGCTGGACAAAAGCTGATAGATGTCAACCATTATGCCAAGGATGAAGTAGCAGCTCGTATGAATGAAGTCATCAGTTTGTGGAAGAAGCTCCTAGAGGCCACAGAACTGAAAGGTAGGAGAGAGTAGATAGTGATATAAGTGTTCAGCACAGCTCTGCAGTATGCATTATTCACTACATTAGTGCTCACTTGGCTTCAGTTTTCATTGCTTTGTAATCAGCAAATGTGGTTGAATGTGATGGCTGGTGGGAAAGCCTGAAGGGAATGCATGCACCTCCTCACTTAAAGTCAGATCTGTTCTGAGCCAGTGGCATTCTCTGGAGGTTAGAATGCTTTCCAGACAGTTTCTAATTCAGCCTCTAGAAGGTAAAGTAGAGATTGTACTTGAGGTTTCCCTTCACCTTTGTAATAAAGGTGATGTGCTCAGGAAAAGTGTTTCACCATTATTCAGTAGAAAATTAAACTTGGCCTCTTTGGACAGGAATAAAGCTTCGTGAAGCTAATCAGCAGCAGCAATTTAATCGCAATGTTGAGGACATTGAATTGTGGCTGTATGAGGTAGAAGGTCACTTGGCTTCGGATGACTATGGCAAAGACCTTACCAATGTTCAGAACCTCCAGAAGAAGCACGCCCTGCTAGAGGCAGATGTGGCTGCTCACCAGGTAGAGTATGAACTGGATCTGTGGTTGGGCGAGTCATTGCTGAATGGGATGGATGTTGAACATTACAAGATAAGACTAGCATGGGGAGAGATGAAGTGTGTGACTGTCTTACTGAACTCTGCATGCTTCCCCACAAAGTATCTTTCCCTCAGAGATGTCTGGGAGCCCAAAATGAGGGAAGGATGTGGCAGAATAAAAATACTCCAAAGCTGAAAACACCATGTTTATTTCTCTTGGAGTCTGGTGAATCCTCAGCCCAAGTAATAGTCTGGAAACATGTAGAGCAGAGTCCCTCAGACTGATTGCAACTCTTAAGCCTGTCCTCTGGTTCCCAGGATCGAATTGATGGCATCACTATTCAGGCCCGCCAGTTCCAAGATGCTGGCCATTTTGATGCCGAAAACATCAAGAAGAAGCAAGAAGCCCTTGTGGCACGCTATGAAGCTCTCAAGGAACCCATGGTTGCCCGGAAGCAGAAGCTGGCAGATTCTCTACGTTTGCAGCAGCTCTTCCGTGATGTGGAGGATGAGGAAACATGGATTCGAGAAAAGGAACCTATTGCTGCATCCACTAACAGAGGTCAGTCTTCCTCCACCAGGCAAGAATCGTGGCACAACAACATCCCATAGTAGGTACTGGATATTGTGTCAGAGGGAGTGAGGTCAAGGTTCTGTTAATGTACTGGAACCAGAATGACAGTTCAATTCTGACTTCTTTGTGGCCAGATGATAAGGGAGTGGGTTCTGCTTTCAGGCAAAGATCTGATTGGAGTGCAGAATCTACTAAAGAAACACCAAGCTTTACAAGCAGAAATTGCCGGACATGAACCCCGCATTAAAGCAGTGACACAGAAGGGAAATGCCATGGTAGAGGAAGGTGAGTGCGGTCAGTGACCAGGCCTTAGGTGCTTTGTCGCCCTCCCACCCCCCTCATTCCTTGAGTGCATAGACCTGAGCACAGCCAACTGTGCTGAGTGCCCTTACATTGTGTCCTAACCATGTGACTTTATGCCTCGCCCTTTTGAGTTTTGCTAACATGTCACTGACTTTTCTCCATGGTCCCCTCCAGGCCATTTTGCTGCAGAGGAGGTAAAGGCCAAGCTGAATGAGCTTAATCAGAAGTGGGAGGCACTAAAAGCCAAAGCGTCCCAGCGCAGGCAGGACCTGGAGGACTCACTGCAGGCCCAGCAGTACTTTGCTGATGCCAACGAGGCTGAGTCCTGGATGCGGGAAAAGGAGCCTATTGTGGGCAGTACTGACTACGGGAAGGACGAGGACTCTGCCGAGGTAACCCAGACCCTAAACATCAAGCATGCAGGAGAAAAAACAGGGCTTAAAATGGGAAGCAATGTATGGGGCTAGAGAGATGGCACTAGCTGCCCTTGCAGAGGACCTTGGTTCAATTCCCAGCACCCATGTGGTGGCTAACAACTGTCCGTAACTCCAATTCCGGAGCATCCAACACCCTGTTCTCATCTCCTTGGGCATTGCCTAATGCAGGTGCACTACATACATGCAGGCAGTACACTCGTAACATATAAAAATAATAACTTTTTAAGGTGGGAAGCAAGGTAAGTAGAGAGGGTGACATAGGGACGGCGTCATCATGGCATCTGGTTTTTTGTTTTTTGTGTTTTTTTTTTGTTTTGTTTTGTTGTTTTTTTTTTTTTTTTTTTTTTTTT
>VZQC01013594.1:5851508-5944120 GCA_009823505.1 Rhizomys pruinosus
TGGTCTTTTTGAGACAGGGTCTCCCTGTAGCCCCAGCTGGCCTGGAACTCACTCTGTAGACCAGGCTGGCCTTGAACTAACAAAGATCCACCTGCCTCTGCCTCCCAAGTGCTAGGATTAAAGGCGTGCGCCACCACGCCCGGTGGCATCTGTTTTGTTTTGTTTTTTTCGGTTCTTAGCCTCAGCTGCGCTATATCCCCACAGCCCGGCATCTGGTTTTTAAGGTGTTTGTGGATCTTTTACTTTTTAGTATTGAAATTCACTCAAAACCAAAGGGAAAAGAAGACTTCCTATTACCCACCTTCATCTGTTAACCTTTGCTCTCCTTTTCTCATTGATTCTCCACCATGTGCATTTACACATATGCACATAGGCAAGCATGCATACAGACACCCTAGTACACACATGTAAACATAAATGCATGTACAAGCCAACACCCATGTACCTCTTCTTTTAGCTAGTCAAATTTTCCATATTATGAATAATTCGTACTTTTTTCACAAAGATCTAGATGTAGTCTCCGTATCTACCTTTTGTTGTTTATTTTAAGATAGGACCTTCCTGTAGCCCAGCTGACCTGGAATTCACTATGTAGACCAGGCTGGTCTTAAACTCAGAGAGATCCACCTGCTTCTGCCCCCAGAGTGCTGGGATTAAAGGCATGGACCACCTGGCTTCCTACCCATTTTCTTGACAGTCTTCTCAAAATGCAGAATGAGGGCCTGGAGAGATGGCTCAGCAGTTTAAGAGCATTGGGTCCTCTTGCAGAGGTCCCAGGTTTGGTTCCTAGCACCAACACAGTGGCTAACAATTGTTCATAACTACAGTTCTAGGGGATCCGATGCCCTTCTCTGACCTCTGTGGGCATTGCACAACATGGGTGCACTTACGTGTGTGCAGGCAATATACTCATACACAGAATATAGAAATAAACCATTTTTGGTTTATTTTTATTTTATGCGTATGAGTGTACTACCTGCATGTATGTATGTGCATCCATGTTGTACACTGTCTACAGAGGACAGAGGAAAGCATTGGATACCCTGGAACTAGAATACTGGTATCTGTTATTCACCATGAGGGTGCTAGAATTCGATCTCTGGTCTTCTGCCAGAGCAGCCAGTGCTCTTAACTGAGCCATTTCTCCAGCCTCATAATTTATTTTATTTTATTTTTAATGCAGAAGAGGGCTCAGTGATAGAATACCTCACATGTACAAGGTTCTGGATTCCAATCTTGGTGTCAAAACTTTTTCATACATGAATGTTGCATTATTTCCATTCCTCCCAGGCCCCCCCTCAATTTCTTGTCTTCCTCTTTGATAATTATTATTACGTATCTATATATGCATATATATGTATGTATGTATGTATACAACCTTACTTTTTTTTTTCCTCCCTGAAGATGGAAAAACTGAAAACTTGCAGGTGGTATTACTGGGGAGTGACAAAAGTAGCAAGGCAGTGTGTGCTGCTAGCTTTACTATGTTGTTGTTTTCTACTTAGGATATGTATTAAAGATGATATTTACAAATCTGTGTATATCAGATATGTATAGGTAAAAGCAGGGGAGGAGAAAAGACTATAACTCAGTTATTCCCTGAAATTAAATGTGTATCTTTATTTACCTTTTTTTTGTTTTTGTTTTTGTTTTGTTTTGTTTTGAGGCAGGGTCTCCCTGTAGTCCCAGCTGGCCTTTAACTATGTAGACCAGGATGGTCTTGAATTCACAGAGATCCACCTGCCTCTGCCTCCCAAGTACTGGGATTAAATGCATGCACCACCATGCCTGGAAAATAAACATCTTCAAAAAGGGGATGAGATGGATTAACAAGATGGTTCAGTGTTAAGGCACTTGCCACCAAGCCTGGGAACCTGAATTCAGACCTACATGGTGGAAGCAGAGAACTAACTTGTGCAAGTTGTTCTCTGACCTCCACAGTTATGCCATGGTACACCACCACCATCCCCCATAATATTAAACAGGGAAGAGGGTTCGGGGCATGCAGCAGTCATACCCTCTTGATACAAAAGAGGCCTCAGGAAGGACAAGGTTCCATGTGTGACTGTGGTTTCAGGCTCTGCTCAAGAAGCATGAAGCTTTGATGTCAGATCTCAGCGCTTATGGCAGCAGCATCCAGGCTTTACGAGAGCAGGCTCAGTCATGCAGGGTAAGTGGTGCCACTGTTCTAGGCTACGTGGGGCAAAGGATGGGGCCAGGAAGATTTGCAGAACAGGTACTATATAGCACATGCTAAACTTGTGGGAAACATACAGTGAGACAGATTTAAGTGAGGAGTCTTTTATTTGTTTTGATCCTGGGTTTTTTTTGTTGTTTGTTTTAATAATGGGTTCTTCTTCTGTAGCCCAGCACTCAATTATGTAGGCCAGGCTGACCACAAACACATAATAGTCCTCCTGCCCTCCTAAGTGCTGGGATTATAGGCTTGAGTCACTGCACCTGGCTTTAAAAGTGGTGAGGGGTTTTGGTTTTGTTTCTTAATATACCAGATAACTATGGTACAATTGTACTGGCAGTTTCAGGAAAGAACTCACTTAAATGTATATGTGGTGAATTTGGTATACTTGTTGGAGGTGATCTATTCTGTGTCTAAATGACATGTCATTTAGTTATTTTATCTTTCCTTTGGATTGTTAGCAACAAGTAGCCCCCATGGATGATGAGACTGGGAAGGAGCTGGTCCTGGCTCTCTATGACTATCAGGAGAAGAGTCCTCGTGAGGTCACCATGAAGAAAGGGGATATCCTCACCTTGCTCAACAGCACCAACAAGGCAAGGCAGAGTGGCCAGGGCTGGTACATTAGCACAGTTTCCTTTGTTGGATATCTTTGGGTGGTAGTGTGTGAGGAGCCAGGATGTTCTCCATCAAAGCCCAGTTAATGATCATTTATCCTGCCACATATGGCCAGGAAGCTGCTGCACCTGTCTTCTTGAATCTAATTTGTGCAGGTAGTACCTAGAGTCTCACTGAGGGATCTCCACATTGACCTTCTCTGGGTGGACTCTCCCTCTTGACCTGTGGTTTGTGGTGCTGGGAATGGAACCCTGGGCCTCATGCAGGCTAGGCAAGCTCTATACCACTGAGCTAAGATACTGCCCTAGTATTTGCCTGTTACTCGTTTAGACTGCACAGCTATAGCTCCAGTTTGGCAGGTAATTGAAGGCAGCTGTGATGAACCCTAAAGGCTTTCTTCCTTGGAACATGCTAGTGCCTTGAAAGGAGGTTGATGTTCTTTGCACATTCTTTGGCTAGTGCTAAAGGATCTTAGCCAGGTCTAAGGAATTGTTCTGGGTCGTTTTTTTTTTTTTTTTTTTTTTTTTTTTTTCTTTTCGAGACAGGGTCTCCCTGTAGCCCCAGCTGTCCTGGAACTCACTCTGTAGATTTTTTTTTTTTTTTTTTGGGGTTTTTTTTTTTTTTGTTTTTTTTTTTTTTTGTCTTTTCGAGACAGGGTCTCCCTGTAGCCCCAGCTGTCCTGGAACTCACTCTGTAGACCAGGCTGGCCTTGAACTCACAAAGATCCGCCTGCCTCTGCCTCCGCCTCCCAAGTGCTAGGATTAAAGGCGTGCGCCACCACGCCCGGCCTCATCTACCTAGTTTTAAGAGAGCAGTGCTACCCTACAAAACAGTCTGTGAGGTTATAAATGTGTATCTGTGCTGCTCCAGTGGTAACTTCTAGATATACATGATAGAAACTTGAACTATAATTAGTATAATTAAGATTCTTAATGAGTTCAGTTCCAGTGTACAGAAAGTTAAATAGGCCCATGCAGCTAGTGGCTGCAGTGTAGGACAGCATAATTTTTTTGACCAACTAAGCAAGAGAGGCCTGGCCTCCAGAGTTACCTGGAATAGCTTCTTCATCTATGGCACTCCATGGATGGCACTACAAAGTGGCTTTGAAACTGTCACAGGCCTCTTAAAATGATTACAGCTCCTTTGCGAATGTCTGCTGCCAGTTTGTCAGGTGTGGAGAGATGGCACAGATGTTAGGTGAACTCACTGCTCTTCCAGAGGACTGACTGTTCTAGTACCCATGTGATGAGGGGCTCCCTAGTACCTGTAACTTGAGATCCAAGGGGTGGGGCTCTGCCACCCTTTTCTGGCTTCTGCAGGCACTTACTTACATGTTAGACAAACAGACCCATACCAACACATAACATTAAGGAAAAACAGTGTGGGCTTTTCCTGTCTTGGGGAAAGAATCTGTTTTTAGTACTCTTCTCTCCTTAGGACTGGTGGAAAGTGGAAGTGAATGATCGTCAGGGTTTTGTGCCAGCAGCATATGTGAAGAAGCTGGACCCCGCCCAGTCAGCCTCAAGGGAGAATCTCCTAGAAGAGCAGGGCAGCATCGCACTTCGGCAGGGGCAGATCGACAACCAGTAAGGCATACAAGCAGCAAGGGGCAGGCAGCACTCAGGGCACAGTCGGGTCCTCGGGCTGATGCAGCAGTATTTTGGGTTCTCTGGAGTCCTCTTTCTGTCCCCTCCCTCAAGTCTTTTAATCCACTACCTGGCCTCCCTGTGGAGCCCAAATCACTGACTGATACCTTAAATCTCATTTTGGTTTTCTCCCCATGTTTCTGAGTTTCTTTTTCTAAACCACGTGTTACTGCTTGTTACTTTATTAGACTTTGTCTATTGGTTCAAGATTCCTTTGAGGTCGGATTTTCAGATCTCTCCCCTTGGCTCTGCTTCTCTTTGGACAGCTGCCTAGAGAGCTTTTCTCTCTTCCGTGGCTTTATGTTCTGAGAACTGAATTTACTTTTCAGACTGGCTTTTGTCCTCATTCTGTAGCTGAGCCCCCAGGTTGCCCTATGTCCCTTCTTTAGTGCGTATCTTACTTCACTAGCAAAATCAGAAGCTCTGGACACTTGGGAATTACCCAGAAAATGTATTTCTAAGCCTACAAGGTCTTAGAATAAGAAAATGTCCCTGACCCAATGATTCTTGAAATGACTGATGTCATTTGTGCATTTCAGATAGTCTTACTGGTAGACAAGGAGACATTTGGGTTTGCGTTCTTACCAGAGGCCTGGGTCATAAATAGGAGTGCAAAAAAGTTGATGAAATACAGTGCTAAATTGACTAGTAGATTTTACTGTTCCTTCGAGTCCATTTTGTCCCCTTGGCCTTGCTATGTGTAACAGTGTTTGCAATACAGGAAAGTCTGCCTTAAATGTGGCAGACTTGTCAGAAAAATGAAGGTAAACTAACCCTCTCATTTAATTTTCCTTCTGTTTCTCCACTGTGATTTCATTCATGGCCTGGGCTGCTTCTAAGAGCTTTTGAATGACTCCTTAATTTTCCCCACTTCAAAGCATCTGCCACCATGGCACCAGTCGGAGCTGCTGCTTTTCATTCCTGTGGATTAATGCCACTAATTTGTGCATGCTTTTGCTGTACCCCCTCTGTGCAGGACACGCATAACTAAGGAGGCCGGCAGTGTATCTCTACGTATGAAACAGGTGGAAGAACTGTGAGTAGGCTGAGAGCCTCGCTGAGCACCCTGTGTCCACTGCTCACCTGTCCATTCTCCCTCTGCCGCTTCTCCCCAAAGCACTTTTCCATCCACAAGGAGGTGGGGGGGGGCTTACCACATCTGTGCAGCAGCTTCTTTGGCAGTGGGAAGGTTTTCGGTGGAGCTGAGCTGCATTCCTTAGTTGCTTCTGCCTGCCCCTTTGTGTTTGGAGTGGTGCTGGTTCATTCTGGTTTTGTGGTAAACATGTCTCCGTCCGCCACAAACCTATGGCCAATTCTGTTGCGTTCCTTAGTAGGAAAGAAATGAAAGTGCTTCTTTGAGGGCTCTGGTTCTTGGTAACTTTTTGCTTTTTCGTTTGGGAAGCTTAGATTTAATGGTGGTTTTTAGATTTGTCTATAAGTTTTTAAATTTATTTTCTTACTCAGATTTATTGTTTTCATGTCTCTAAGGATTGTAGAAGTTCACTTTTTTGTATTTTAGTTCTCAGGTTAGAAAATTCTTTCATTCTTGTCTGGTGGATAATGAAGTGACACACATGTTCTACCTTCTACCAAGTTTTCCCTCTGAAGTTGCCATAACTTTCTCAAAAATAAAACACTGTGGAAATGTTCTGCTGGTGCAGACATGTAACATCCTTTGTTGGACTGTTTAAAAAAACTCATTCCACCTTCCCCACCTAGGGGCCGCACAGAGAATTATAAAAGATGGAAACCCTTTACACATGCTGGAGTCTCATCTCCCCTGCAGTCGCATGCACCCGGGCTTCTGTGCTAAGTGCTTGATTTCAGGCTTCTCTGTTCATGATAAGTGAAAAGTTGTCCTGAGGATGAGGGTGCCTCGGCTGTGGTAGCCCAGTTGTCAGTAGTACAGTGTGCTCTTACTCCTGAGACTACAGTGGGAGCACTTAGAATCCTCATCTTTGTATGTTCTGATTCCTCGTTGCTAGGTCATCGTCATTACAAACTCATGCCTTGGATCACACCTCAGCGATGCCTAGTAGTTGCCCCTGTGTTAGCATCTGTAGGTAGCTAACTGCCTTCCTCGCCCCTTTGTCACCCTCTTGACTTCTGTCAGATATCAGTCCCTGCTGGAACTGGGTGAGAAGCGAAAAGGCATGTTGGAGAAGAGTTGCAAGAAGTTTATGTTGTTCCGTGAAGCAAATGAACTACAGCAGTGGATTAACGAAAAGGAGGCCGCTCTGACAAGTGAAGAGGTCGGCGCAGACTTGGAGCAGGTTGAGGTGCTGCAGAAGAAGTTTGATGACTTCCAGAAGGTATGGGAAGTTGTGTTCCAAGTTGGTTCTTAGACCTGACAACTCCAGGATCCACTTAGTAGAAGGAAAGAGAAAGAACCAACATTCCACATGCATGTTGTGGCATGTATGCTGCCACTGCACACAAAGTAAATATGAAATCCAAGAATGGTGGTGCACACCTTTAATCCGTGCATTGGGGAGGCAGAGGCAGGCAGATCTCTGTGAGATGGGAGGCCAGCCTGGTCTGCATGGCAAGTTCCAGGCCAGCTGAGGCTCCAGGGAGACCTTTGTCTGAAAAAGACCAAAACAAAACAAAAAATAATTTTACCAAAACAAAACAAAAAATAATTTTAAACATTTTATGTTTACTATTTTTACTTTATGTGTATGAATGTATTGCCTGCTTATATATTAAGTGCACCTGTGTCATGCGATGTCCACAGAGGTCACAAGAGGGCTGTGGATTCTCCCTGACTCACTGGCTAAGAGCACTGGCTGCTCTTACAGAGGACCCAGATTTGGTTCCCAGCACTGATATGGGCTAACAACCACCCATAACTCCAGTTCCAGAGGATCTGATGCCCTGTTTTCACAGGCATTGTATGACACAGGTGTACTACATACGTGTAGGCAATACACTGATAGGAATAAAATAAAAATAATACAATTTTTTAAATTTTTATTTTATGCATATGAGTGTACTGTCTGCATGTAAGTAGGTGCACCCATGTCATGCAATGCTGAGGAGGTCAGAAGACAGCATCTGATTCCCCTAGAACTGGATGGAGTTACAATGGTCCTTAACCGCCATGTGAGTGCTGGGAATTGAACCCAGGTCCTCAGTGCTCTTAACCACTGAGCCATCTCCCCAGCCCCTGAATACAATATTTTTTAGAAATATGAGCCAGATATGTTGGCGCACACCTTTAATCCTAGCGCTTGGGAGGCAGAGGCAGGTGGATCTTTCTGTGTGAGTTCAAGGCCAGCCTGGTCTACAGAGCGAATTCCAGGACAGCTGGGGCTATTGGGAGACCCTGTCTCAAAAAGACAAAAAAAAATCTACAATTAACGGGGCTGGAGAGATGGCTCAGCGGTTAAGAGTGCCAACTGCTGTTGCAGAGGATCCGAGTTCGATTCTCAGCAGCCACATTGGCGGCTATGAACCGTCTTTAACTCCATTTCCAGGGGAATCCGACACCCTCTTGTGACCTCCTCGGCATTGCATGACATGCGTGCACCAACCTACATGGAGACATTACATTCATACACATAAAAAATAAAAAAACTAAAAAAAAAATACAATTAACAAAAAGACCAAAAAAGAAAAATTAAAACCAAACTTAGAGTTGGTTCTCTTGGATTTTGGCCAGAAATTACTGAAATGAAGATAACATAGACTGTATAATTGGGTGACTTTAAATTCACTGTCTGTAGCTTTTGTGTGTGTATTGTGCTAAGGATGTGTACCTTTTTGTACATGGCTTTAATAGAAGCTTCTTGGACCAATTTAAAAGAAAGGTAATGCTCTTTTGTTTATTTGTTGCTGTGAGGGTAGGTTGAGACCTTGGTTGGCCTCTCAAAACTCACTGTTTAGCTGAAATGACCTTGAACTTTTGATCTTCCTGTCTATACCTGTCAAGTTTGGGGATTACAGGTGTACATCACTGGTCCAGCTTTATGCAGTACTGGAGGTTGAAGCCAGGGCTTTGTACATCATAGGAACACACTTTGCCTATTGAGCCACCTCCCCAGCCCTAGTTGTTTTGTTTATTTAGACAGGGTCTCATGTAACTCAGGCTTGCTTTGAACTCAATATGTAACCCACACCAGCCTTAAACTCTATCTTCCGTCATGCACACAGCATCACGTCACTCTCTGTGCCAAATGTTGTTTATAAAGAAATTTTAAGCTGGGTGTGGGGGTGCATACCTTTAATCCCACTTGGGAGGCAGAGGCAGGCAGATCTCTGTGAGTTCAAGGCCAGCCTGGTCTACATAGTGAGCTCCAGGCCAGCTGGGACTAAAGGGAGACCCTGTCTCAAAAAGACCCCCCCAAAAAAACACCCCTGGTCTTTTTAAACACCAGGGGTGGTGGCACATGCCTTTAATCTTAGACCTCTTGAGGTAGATATCTGTGAAATCTAGGCCAGCCTGGTCTAAATAATGAATTCCAGGCAGGCTGGGCAACCTGTAAAAAGAAAAGAAAAAAGAACTTTAAAATACTATATTTGTGTTTTTTTTAAAGTATTGTGCTAAGTAATCTAGACTGGCCTAGAACTTGCTATAGGGAATAAGTCATTTTTTAGACTACCTATAAATTCCACAGTTTGCACAAGTGACAAGCACACACCTATACAGAGACAGAGGGGGAGGAGAGAAGAGAGACAACCCTTAAACTGAGCAGTGGTTACATAGTATGTAAAATATCCAGACAGTGGAGTATAATCAGCAGCAAACAGAAATAGCACACAGATATAACATGCTACAAGGACAAACCTTAGAAACATTCTATTAACTAAGTGGTCTTAACTGATTTGGGGTACCTGTTTGACTTACCACTGTGGCTTTTGCTTTAAAGGATCTGAAAGCCAATGAGTCCCGGCTGAAGGATATTAACAAAGTGGCTGAAGACCTGGAGTCTGAAGGTCTGATGGCAGAGGAGGTGCAGGCTGTGCAGCAGCAGGTAGGTATCTCAACCTTCAAACAAGGCCTAGCAGATTGGTTCTTTCCTGTGTTTTTCATAGCCCCAGAGGTGACATTTAGGAAAAGGAATCCAGTCCTCTGTGAAGTTAACTAGCTTTCTGGAGTCAGTATCATTCACATTTCATCTAGAGGGAGGAGCCGGGGGATCCCATCCTGTTCCCTAAGCCCATGTTGTGCTGTGGAAGTTGAATGTATTGTCCTCTGCTGCAATTTCATTAAGTTCCTTAAATAAATAAATGCTTTGAACATAAACACTTGGCTTGGTGTTCTAGTCTGTCCTTTGTAGGCCTCCTTTCTCTCTGGATCACATATCCTGAGGTGTGTGTTTGCTCTGCTGCTAACACTGCTCTCCTTCTCCTTGTAGGAGGTGTATGGGATGGTGCCCAGGGTAAGTGACAGGGGTTCCAGGTAGAACTTGAACTTGGGAAGGATTTAGATCTTGGGAAGAATATAGAGACAGGAGCTACTGAACCTCAGAGACGTTTTGATGTGTAAAAATCTGTGGAAAAGAAAGTCATTACTACTTGTCATTCTCCAGAAGACCAAAAGTGAAGGTTTTGGGGTGGGTTTTTTGTTGTTGTTGTTGTTGTTTGGTTTGGTTTGGTTTGGTTCGGTTTGGATTTTTTTGTTTTTCTGTAGCTGAGTCTGGCCACAAATTCACAGTCCTCTGGCTGAGCTCTCCAGGTTTGGGATTTCAGGAGCGTACCACCTTGTCTGTCCCCAAAGTATTTGATTTCTTCAGCGTTGTAAAATATTTTCTGTACTGTCTCTTATCTTCATTACCTGTTGCAATGAATTCCATGATGGAGCTAGAGAGATAATGGCTCAGTGGTTAAAAGCACTGGCTGCCCTTGCAGGGGACCCAGGTTCACTTCCAGGGGATCCAACACCCTCTTATGGCCTCCACGGGCATTCCCCACACATGTTACACTTACGTTCAGGCAAAACACATACACATAAAGTAAAAATAAAGAATCTTATAAGTTTGACATAAAGAAAAGCTGGCTGCTATATTGAGTTTCTTCATTCCATCTGCTCTACTATGCTTTTAGCATGGGATCTTTCTCATGTTTGTGCAATTCCTCTCAGCCAACTTGGGTTTGCTACCAGCCAGAGTCAGCTCTAGGTTGCAAAGAGAATTGATGTGTTCATTCCTCTGGATTTCCCCTGGGAACATAGTCACCGCTTGGGAAGGTCAGTGTTGGGTGGCTCTGTGCTCTGTGATACGTGGCCTAAACTCTTCTTCCTTCAAATAGGATGAAGCAGATTCCAAAACAGCCTCCCCATGGAAGGTAAGGACTCCTTTGCACAATACTAGTTCTAAAGGATTTGCAGGAACATAAAGGATTTGCAGGAACATATCTGGCTGCCCTCGTAGCTCTGTCATTGAATTGGTTGCAGATAGGGGGTGTTTTTCCTTTGATTCAACTTGCCTTTTTTTTTTTTTGTAGCAAATTTTAATGATTGGTATCTTGGACAACTTCCTATCTGAACACTCTACATAGCTTTTCTGGAAACGTGTATTCTTTCAGAAAAAGATTTTCTACCCAGGCATGGTGGTGCACAGAGGCACTGACAGGTAGATCCCTGTCAGTCTAGCCAGCCACCTGGTCTACATAGTGAGTTTCAGGCCAGCTGGTGCTCCAGGGAGAACCTGTCTTAAATACAAAACAGAAATAGATGTTCTAAATTACATTTACTTATTTGGGTGTGTGTATGTGTACCCCGTGAAGGTCAGAGAAAAAGTTGCAGGAGTTTGTTCTATTCTACATGTGGATCCTGGGGGTTGAACCTCAGTCATCAGTCTTAGAGCAAGTCCCTTTCCTGATGAGCCATCTTGCTGGCTCAGATTTTAGATGATATAGCACTTACTTTTTTTTTTTTTTTTNCGCGGCATTGCACGACACGGGTGCACAAACCTGCATGCAGACAGTACATTGATACACATATAGAAATAAATAAAAATTTAAAAAAAAAAACCAAAAAAAAAAAAGCTGCAGACAACCCCATTACCCTCCACTCAGATAGCAAGGGTAAAACTACATCCAAGACTGGAAGGAGGAAGGAACAGTCTTCACCTCACACCTAGAATGGTCCAAGACTCCTAAAAGGGAGAAATCCCAGGAATAAGAGACTTACATGTAGAATCTCCTTGTTTTACAGTCCCTTGATCTCCAAGTTGTAACACTAAAACCTCTGGCATCCTCTGTGTAGCTGTGTGGGAGACAGACCCCAGGAGTCCATAGGAAGAGGGGACTATATGGGAAATCAGGCCACACCAGAAATCAAATCATTTTTTTAGAAGCGGTCCCAAAGAAAGCAGTCAAATTGGGTGTGCTGGTATAGACCTATAATCCTAGCACTTGATAAGGAGGAATTTGGGGTCTCGTAGTTCCAGGCTAGCATATAATCCCAGGACTCAGAAGACTGAGGCAGAATGAATTTGGGTTTGAAGTTAGAGTAGACTACATAGCAAGACCTTAGGGAAGGGATGGATTCAGGACCATCCCAGACAGAGGTCCTAGCCTAGTGACCCTGATGGGCCAACTATCTATCAAAAACATGTTCCCCTCAGGATGACTGAGGACACAGTCATCTCTAATGTTGTTCCTCTTTTTTTTTTTTTTTTAATGTGTATGAGTGTACTGTCTGCATGTAGGTTGGTGCTCCCGTGCAATGCCACGGAGGTCAGAAGAAGGCATCAGATTCCCCTGTAACTGGAGTTAAAGGTGGTTCTTAGCCACCATGTGGGTGCTGGGAATTGAACCCAGGTCCTCTGCAAGAACCAGTCAGCGCTTTTAACCACTGAGCCATCTCTCCAGCCCCGTTGTTGTTTTTCATGTAAATTAAATGATCTGAGAGATCCTCAGGCTCTTCAGGTCATTAGAACTATGTGTATTGTTGAAAAGAAAGCTGTTTCACTGGCTACCTCAATTTTCCTTCTGCAGTGCTGTCTTGGTTCTTGTAGGATAATTGCAGACAGCTGCTCAGGAACCAGCTTAAACATGGAACTAGTTATTAGTGGATCTCATTAGTAACTATGGAGTCACAGCAGCCAGTGTATGTCAGACTTTTCAGGAGGGTTCCCTAATATGAGCTGCTGCTCCTGTTAGCCAGCTGCTGTTGTGATTTTCACTGTCAGTTCTGGTGAACATCACCCTGGAGCTGACTTCTTGTGCACTTGGTCTTTGCTCATACCTCTCTAGTCGTTGAAATTTTTATTAATGCCTCTGCTCTGGATGTTACCAGTGTCCATTAAGGGTAGTATGGGCTGATCATTGGTACTACTCAGTGACAATTGAGGCTCAGATCTGACAGTCTCTTGACTGTTTCTCTAATCTCTCCTCTCACAGTCTGCTCGTCTGATGGTCCACACCGTGGCTACCTTCAATTCCATCAAGGTAAGAAGTAACCAGTTCCCTTGTTTCCCCTTGTGTTTCTACACTATTCTCTTCCTCTGACTATAGTGGAGGATTTGTTCCCATCACAGGTTAATGCTGTAACCTGTCTCACTCACCCAGATCTCCCAGAAAGAGCATCCTAGGCAAATACCTAGTATTTTTGTGGGAGTTTGTTGTTGTTGGGTTTTTTTTTGTGTGTGTGTGTGTTGTTGTTGTTGTTGTTGTTTTTGTCTGTTTTTTTTTTGTCTTTTTGAGAAGGGGTCTCCTTTTAGTCCTAGCTGGCCTGGAGTTGGCTGTGTAGACCAGGCTGGCCTTGAACTCACAGAGATCTGCCTGCCTCTGTTTCCTAAGTGCTAGGATTAAAGGCACATGCCACCATGCTCGGCTATACCTAGTGTTTTAAAGAGCTCTGTCAGCTTTTTTGGTCTATGCCTCAGTCTGAGCATTGCTAAAGACCTTCCCTGGAATTTCCAGCAAAGCAAGAACCTTAAGGCATCTCTAAGATAAGCAGCACTAACTTGTTGCCTTGTACACAGCCTACACTCACTTTTCCCACATCTGCTCTGGACCAAGAATGCATTGGTATAGTGTTGAGAGGACAATCTTAGGTGTATCCACTCGGCAGTTCCTTATAATGGAGGAGCCACATGCCACGAAGTCTCTCTCACTGCTGCAGAGGAGATTCCTAGGTCATGGATTTTGGGGGATGTTCAGACTTTTGTATATTGCTGGTGTTGATTTCTAGAAGATTGCTGTTTTATGTACTGCTGGTATATTTAATGAGTAAGGTTAGAAATGACAGGTGCCAGCCGGGCGTGGTGGCACACACCTTTAATCCTAGCACTTGGGAGGCAGAGGCAGGTGGATCTTTGTGAGTTCGAGGCCAGCCTGGTCTACAGAGTGAGTTCCAGGACAGTTGGGCCTACAGGGAGACCCAGTCTCGAAAAGACAAAAAAAAAAAAAAAAAAGACAGGTACCATAGCACTCCCAGTTGAGCCATTTCCCCAACGCCTGCCTGTGGACATGCCAGAATGATTTGGTAGAGGACTGACACTGCCATTCTCCTGCAGGAACTAAATGAGCGCTGGCGGTCCCTGCAGCAGCTGGCTGAGGAACGGAGCCAGCTCTTGGGCAGTGCACATGAAGTACAGAGGTTCCACAGGTAAGAGGCCCAGTGCTGGCTAGGCAGGAAGAAATAGGGGTTCTGCTCCACATCTGTGGCCTTGGCTTGCTGAGTTGGATCTCTGCATAAAAGTTGAGTCTTACTAATGTTTGGGTTCTTAATCACCAGAGCCATGTCTGACACAATGAATGCTCAAATAATACTGCTAAGAGTAAATGTGTATCCATGAAATATAGGCAAAGGCCAGCCAAAGGGATTTTTTCTTGAGTGCCATGGGACAGACAGTGGTACTTGGTACCTAACCTGCCTGTTTCACCTGTAGAGATGCTGATGAAACCAAAGAATGGATTGAGGAGAAGAACCAGGCTTTGAACACAGACAATTATGGCCATGATCTAGCCAGTGTCCAGGCCCTACAGCGCAAGCATGAGGGCTTCGAGAGGGACCTTGCAGCTCTGGGTGACAAGGTGAGATGGCTGGAATAGGGTGAAGGCCTAAGTTCTGCCAAGCAGAGCTTTCTCCCTGGGCTTTCTCACCACTGCCTGCCCACAGGTGAACTCCCTTGGGGAGACAGCTCAGCGCCTGATCCAGTCCCACCCTGAGTCTGCAGAGGACCTGAAAGAAAAGTGCACTGAGTTAAACCAGGCCTGGACCAGCCTTGGAAAGCGTGCAGACCAGCGCAAAGCCAAGTTGGGTGACTCCCATGACCTACAGCGCTTTCTTAGCGATTTCCGGTAAAAACAAAGTGTTATATTGCATGGGTCTTTGTAATGGGCATTTTTACTATAAAAATAACCTGTTCATTGTGAAAAAAAACTACTGAGTGCCAAAAAGTCCTCTCAGTATGGCATGTGCTCACACATGAAGGTCTGCATTTCCATTGCCAAATGTGTTTTCTCTCTTAGATTTATATGTCACTTAATATAGATACACTTGATTTTTTCTATCAACTGTTTTGACTTACAAGAGTTTCTAGGACACAGAGAAGTGAAGAGTAATACAGAGAGTAGCCAGGCATGGTGGTGCACGCCTTTAATCCCAGCACTCGGGAGGCAGAGGCAGGTGGATCTCTGTGAGTTCAAGGCCAACTTGGTCTACAGAGCGAGCTCCAGGACAGCTGGTACTAAAAGGGAGACCCTGTCTCAAAAATACAAAAAGTTTTGCTTGGGGATCGAAACCCCGGGTCCTCCTGCAAGTAAGCAGTCAGTTTGCTCCTTAACCACCTAGGACCATCTCTCCAGCCCCAATCATTTGGGACTTCTGATGGGCTTCAATTCCCTGCATCTGAGTTAGGCCCTGCCGTCTTTTGACATAAAGGATTGTGAACCAAGAGAAGGGGTTTCTTTGGTGGAAAGATTTGTTCTGGCGGTTTTGTTGTTGTTTTTTCTTTTTTCTTTCTTTTTTTTTTTTTTTTTTGTTTGTTTTTGAGACCAGGGTCTCCCTTAGCCCCCGCTGTCCTAGAACTCATTCCTGTAGACCAGGCTGGCCTGAACCCATGTAACAAAGATCTGTCACTCCTCCTGCCCGCCGTGCTAGTAGTTGAATTAAAGGCTTGTGTCACCCGCCCAGCTTTTTTTTTTTTTTTTTTTTTAATGTGTATGATGTGTACTGTCTGCATTGTAGGTTGGTGCCCCAGCAAATTGCACGGGAGGGTCAGAAAGAGGCATCAGAATTCACCGTAACTGAAGTTAAAAGGTGGTTCTTAGCCACCATGTGGGTGCTGGAATTGATAACCAGGTCCTCTTGCAAGAACAGTCAGCCGCTTTTAACCAGCTGAGGCCATCTCATCCAGCCCGTTGTTAGTTTTTTCCATGTAAGTTCAAATATCTGAGGAGATCCTCAGGCTCTTCATGTGTCATGATAGAACAACTATGTGTATTGTTGAAAAGAAAGGCTGTTTCCTGGCTTACCCCAATTTTCCTTCTGCAGTGCTGTCTTGTTCTTGTAGGAAATTGCAGACAGCTGCTCAGGAACCAGCTTAAACATGGAGAACTAGTTTATTAGTGGATTCTCATAAGTAACATTATAGGAGTCACAGCAGCCAGTTGTATGTCAGACTTTTCAAGGAGGTTCCGCTAATATGTAGCTGCTGCTCCTGTTAGCCAGCTGCTGTTGTTTGATTTTCACTGTCGGTTCTGGTGAACATCACCCTGGAGCTGACTTCTTGTGCACTTGGTCTTTTTTTTATTTTTTTATGTGTATGAATGTACTGCCTGCATGCAGGTTTGTGCACCCGTGTCGTGCAATGCCGCGGAGGTCAGAAGAGGGTGTCGGATTCCCCTGGAACTGGAGTTCTCCTGGAATTGGAGTTACAGACGGTTCTCAGCCGCCATGTGGGTGCTGGGTATCGAACCCGGGTCCTCTGCAAGAGTGGTCGGCGCTCTCAACCGCTAGGCTATCTCTCCAGCCCCTTGTTTTGTCTTTTTTGAGACAGAATGTCCCTGTAGACTCAGCTGGCCTGGAACTCAACTATGTAGACCAGGCTGGCCTTGAACTTAGAGATCCACCTGCCTCTGCCTCTTGAGTGCTCAGATTAAAGATGTGTGCCACCACACCCAGCTCTGACTTCTTTTTTATTAATTTTATTAATTAAAAAAAAATTGCGGCTGAAGATCACTGTGGTTAAGAGTACTGGCTGTTCTTTCAAAGGATCTAGGTTCAATTCTTAGCACCCACATAGCAGCTAACAACTGTCCATAACTCTTAATTCCAGGGGAATTCAGTACCCTCTTCTGATCTATGCAGGAATTGCAGAACACGGGTACATTTACACACATGCAGGCAATATATTCATACATAAAGTAAAAAATAGTAATTTGTTGTTGTTGTTGTTGTTCTTTTTGAGACAGGTCTCCCTGTCCTTGAACTCACAAAGATCCACCACCTCTGCCTCCTGAGTGTTGATTAGAGGCATGCACCACCCCACCTGGCTAAATAGTAAAATATTTTTTAAAAAGACAATAATAAGCCGGGCATGGTGGCACATGCCTGTAGTCCCAGCACTTGGGAGGCAGAGGCAGGTGGATCTCTCTGAGTTCAAGGCCAGCCTGATCTACATAGTGAGTTCCAGGACAGCTGGGGCTATAGAGAGACCCTGTCTCAAAAAAAAGGACAAAAATACTTTTTTTTAGCCAAGCATAGTGGTGAACACCTTTGATCTCAGCACCAGGGAGGCAGAGGCAGGCAGATCTCTGGGTTCAAGGCCAGCCTGGTCTACATGGTGAGTTCCTGACCAGTTGGACTATGGGGAGACCCTGTTCCAAAAGACCCCCCCCCAAAAAAAAATTTTTTTAAATGTATTTGGAGGGTTGTTTCATTTGGTTTTGCTTTGGCTTTTGTTTGGGTGGGGTTTCTTTTTGGGGGTGGTCTTTTTGAGACAGTGTCTCTCTACCTGCCTCTGCCTGCCCCCCCAAAACCCCATTCAGTACACAACTAGATTAACCCAAAGTAACCTGAGGCAAAAGTGATGAAGCTATTTCCTGGGCAGAAGGCCTGCTTGCCAGATAGTGTAATGGTTATTTCTCTGTGGATATGGCTTCTAGGGATCTCATGTCTTGGATCAATGGAATACGAGGATTGGTGTCCTCAGATGAGTTAGCCAAGGATGTCACTGGAGCTGAGGCTTTGCTGGAGCGACACCAGGTGGGTCCTATCTGCTCAGTGGTTTTACCCCTCACCCTCTGTTGGGAGCCAGTGGTTGACACTAATGTGGGCTTCTTCTGCCAGTTACCTAATCCTTTCCCTCCTCTTGGCAGGAACACCGTACGGAAATTGATGCCAGGGCTGGCACTTTCCAGGCATTTGAGCAGTTTGGGCAGCAGCTGTTGGCTCACGGGCACTATGCCAGCCCAGAGATCAAGGAGAAACTTGATATTCTTGACCAGGAACGTACAGACCTGGAGAAGGCCTGGGTTCAGCGCAGGATGATGCTGGACCACTGCCTGGAGTTGCAGGTACATGCACTCAGGTTCTCGCACGGTATTTGCTTGCCAGTGGCCCCATCTTTCTTCTCACCTACCTGTCTACCCTGTAGCTATTCCATCGAGACTGCGAGCAAGCTGAAAACTGGATGGCTGCCCGGGAGGCCTTCCTGAACACAGAAGACAAAGGAGACTCACTGGACAGTGTGGAAGCTTTGATAAAAAAACATGAAGACTTTGACAAAGCAATCAATGTCCAGGTGGGGCCCTGAACTGTGGAATCCATCGAGATTCCTCTTGAGTCACATGTTTTCTTATATGGTAGCTGCTGCTTTCTTATCTTAGTGGTTAGAGGAAAAAATGGTTATTAACTTGGTTATATTAGCTGGAGAGTTTTGACTGTCTGTAAAATAACTACTATTTATACTGAGACTGTAACTGGTAGAATACTTAGTATACAAGAGTCCCTGGTTCAGTACTCTTCCTCCCCACTACAGAAATAACTTTTTTTTTTTGAGACAGGGTCTCCCTTTAATCCCAGCTGGCCAAGACCTTGCTCTGTAGACCAGGCTGGCCTTGAACTCACAGAGATCCACCTGCCTCTTCCTCCTGAGTGCCGGGGTTAAAGGCATGCGCCACCACACCCGGCTCAGAAATAACTTTCTAAAGAATGCTGTCAGTTACATGTTCCAGGAAGATGTCTGTAGTCAGGAAAATATATATTTAAGTGATTTTAAAAAGACAAAACTTTGACTGGGCATGATAGTGCACGCTTTTAATCCCAGCACTCGTTAGGCAGAGGCAGGCAGATCTCTGCAAGTTCATGGCCAGCCTGATCTACAAAGCAAGTTCCAAGCCAGCTGAGACTAAAGGGAGACCCTGTCTAAAAAGAAAAAGACCCGATGGCCGGGCATGGTGGTGCACGCCTTTATTTTTTTTTTTTTTTATTTTTTTTTAATTAATTTTATTTATTTCTGTATGTGTATGAATGTACTGTCTGCATGCAAGTTTGTGCACCCGTGTCGTGCGATGCCGCGGAGGTCAGAAGAGGGTGTCGGATTCCCCTGGAACTGGAGTTCTCCTGGAACTGGAGTTTCAGACGGTTCTTGGCCGCCATGTGGGTGCTGGGGATCGAACCCGGGTCCTCTGCAAGAGCGGTCAGCGCTCTTAACCTCTAGGCCATCTCTCCAGCCCCGGTGGTGCACGCCTTTAATCCTAGCACTTGGGAGGCAGAGGCAGGCGGATCTTTGTGAGTTCAAAGCCCGCCTGGTCTACAGAGTGAGTTCCAGGACAGCTGAGACTATAGAGAGACCCTATCTTGAAAAGAGAAAAAGACCCAAAAAAAACCCAAAACTTTCCTGGGCAGAGTGGCACATATCTTCAAACTCAGCACTCAGGAGGCAGAGGCAGGTAGATCCCTGTGAGCTCAAAGCTAGTTTGGTCTACATAGGGAGTTCCAGGCCATCTGGGGCTACAGGGAAACCCTGTCTCAAAAAGACAAAAATAAAGCAAAACAAAAAACCCTTCAAGGGCTTGCATGGTTGTATACTTCTATAATTTCAGTGCTTTTGAAACTGAAGCAGAAAGATTTCAGAGTTCAGGCCAGGCCAGGCTACATGACAAGACAAAGAAACAAAAAAATGATCTCTATGGAATTCAAGGCCAGCCTGGAGATATAGAGAGACCCTAATCTCAAAATAGACAAAAAAAGAAAAAAATATAAATGAGAAGACAATCAACCTGAGATGAGGGTCATAAAATAAAAACAGAAATAAAAGTTTTTGTTTTTTTTTAAATGGTAGAGAAAAGCTTTTTTCCCTTTAGACAGGGTCTAAAACCCTGGTTTGCCTGGAACTCACTATGTAGATGGACCAGGCTGCCAAGTTCTGGTATTAAAGGGAAACATGCCACCAGCACAGCCCGAAAAAAAAAACTATTTTATTTTTTTTTTATTTATTTTTTGTCATTTTGAGACAGGGTCTCAAATCACAGCAGGCCAGGAACATGCTATATAGACTAAGCTGGCCTTGAACTCACAGAGATCTGCCTGCCTTTCTCTACTTAGCAAGTGCTGGGATTAAAGGTATATACCGCTATCTTCAGCACAAAAATAAATCTTATGTCAGGCGTGGTGGCAAAAGCAGCACTCAGGGCTGGAGAGATGGCCTAGTGGTTAAGAGCGCCAATTGCTCTTGCAGAGGACCCGGGTTCGATCCCCAGCACCCACATGGCGGCCGAGAACCGTCTGTAACTCCAATTCCAGGAGAACTCCAGTTCCAGGGGAATCCGAGACCCTCTTCTGACCTCCGAGGCATCGCACGACACGGGTGCACAGACCTACATGCAGACAGTGCATTCATACACATAAATAAATAAATAAAATATTTAAAAAAAAAAAAAAAACAACAAAGGCAGCACTCAGAGTTCAAGGCCAGCCTGGTATACAGAGTGAGTTTCAGGCCAGCTGGGGCAACAGGGAGACCTTGTCTCAAAAACAATAAATAAATAATTTTTGAAAATTAAAGAAGGAAGACCACTCTGTTGAAAGCATTGTATTCGTATCCTTTTATGAGCCCAAACTGTTGTATGACATCTGTTGGTCTGCCAGCACCAGCTCACCTCAGTGTGACCTGGAGTCCTCCTGAATTAAACCCTACTCTAGTAATGATGAAAATTAACCTGGTCTCTGGCTCTTGACACTCTGGCTTCTAAAGTGTCAGTGTGTTCCGATCCCATCACCCAAAGTACCGTGTCGCTTCTGAAAACCAGCAGGCCAGACAGACCTTGTCCAAGCCCTGCTGACCTCGTTGTTTCCCCTTAGGAGGAGAAGATTGCTGCCCTGCAGGCCTTTGCAGACCAGCTCATTGCTGTTGACCACTATGCCAAGGGAGACATTGCAAGTCGGCGCAATGAGGTCCTGGACAGGTGAGTGTCCCGTGGAGCTGGCAGTCACCAGCTAAGAAGATAGATCCCATAGTAAAAAAAAAAAAAAAAGGCCACACCCACTCGATCATTGGCTTTCTCCTGGCTAGTAACAAACACATTTGGTCTTCACAAACAGGTGGCGCCGCCTGAAAGCCCAGATGATTGAGAAAAGGTCAAAACTCGGAGAATCTCAAACGCTTCAGCAGTTTAGCCGGGATGTGGATGAAATTGAGGCCTGGATCAGTGAAAAATTACAGACAGCGAGTGATGAGTCATATAAGGATCCCACCAACATCCAGGTGAGCGCAGCTCATTGCGGGTTGGATCTGAAGTAGCCCTGTGTTAGTGAGTCAAGGCTGTTAAGTAAGGGTCTCTAAAGGGGGTGCACCTATGAAGCAGTCTTCACCTATAGTAAAGCCCATAGAACATACTTCCACTGGGCCAGTGGAAAAGCTCCACTGAACTGTCAGGGCTGTTGGAAGCTGCTCTCCTGCTGGTCTCTACTGAAGCCTTGTCTGCTATAATATGATAACATCCCTGCTCCTGCTCTTCCCAAATGCTGAGCTTCCTAAGGGAAGTATAACAGAATGAATCTGTTTAATAGATGAGATGTGTTCACCTCAGTGTACTGAACTCCTATTCTTTTAATCTGTTTTTGTAGCTTTCCAAGCTGCTGGTAAGTTTGTTTTTTGCTTTTTTTTATGCTTTTAAGAGTTCTAGATTCATGAGCTCCAGCATTTATGTTCTACTCTGTTGAGTACTGTCATTGTGGTCATACATGGTGTGCTGGTGTCTCTTCATCACCTTCCTCATTTCTAATTCCTGCTCACCATCCAAGTGTCCCTGTGAGATGTTGCTTTCTCTGTTGTAATTAGCCTGCAGTCCCTACTTCTCCCTCCCCTAGTTCATCACCCAGACAAATTCTGTACAGTGAGTGTTTGATTTGGGGGCAGTAGTGGCAGCTTTCTTTCAAAAGGTGGTGCTTTTTGAAAATGGAATAGGCAGCTTTTCTGTGTTGACTTTGACTCAGTTCTGCTATGCTTGAGGCGTTGAGCGGCCTGGGCAAGGCAGTCTAGCTTGGGTTGAGTCCACTATACGCCCAGGCTGATGTCCAGAGATGCTATCCTGCAGAACTGTGGAATAGCAAGGTGTGCTTCCAAACGTAAGACTTAGGAGCTAGAGGTTCAAATAAAAAGATACTCTTCAAGAGGTTTGAAAAGAAGACACCTCTTAGCACTTGGGAGGCAGAGGCAGGCGGTTTTTGGGAGTTCAAGGCCAGCCTGGTCTACAGAGTGAGTTCCAGGACAGCTGGGGCTACAGGGAGACTGTCTCAAAAAGACAAAAAAAAAAAAAAAGACACCCCTGTCACTGCATAGCTTGAAAGTTATGTAAATGGGAAAAGGGAAGGAAGCTCTAGAAAAAAACTATATTGGTTCTGACAAAAAATGATCAGAGCAAAGCACATGGTAGCTGGGTCCTGTCAGAGTCTGCCTGGGACCATTTTAGTCCTTGGTGCTGTTGTAGCCAGCTAATGTGCCCATTCTATAACAGTTCCTGCCTCTGAAATGAAACATTCGTTGTGGAATTCTTAGTCAACTTCACTGCTTTTTTCCCCTCTTAGTTTTCGTTCCCCAGTAACATTCTCCTCTCAATGCCCATTGTTTTTCCTAGAATTCCTGCTATAGCTGCCCTGTCCTTGCAGCCATGTCACTTAGTGTTTCAGCACCTTTTGTTTCTTAATGAATTCCTTTTTTTTTGGTCTTTTCGAGACAGGGTCTCCCTGTAGCCCCAGCTGTCCTGGAACTTGCTCTGTAGACCAGGCTGGCCTTGAACTCACAAAGATCCGCCTGCCTCTGCTTCCCAAGCCCGGCTATTGTTTCTTAATGAATTCTTTCAAACCATAAAAAGCCCCCACCCTTTCTTCCTAGCAAAAATAAACTCTAACCTGCCATTAGACTGGGTTGACAGTAGCCCTATGTTTTGATTAATGACAGCTACCAAATGATAAGCCAGCAAAGCCAAGTCTGTATCAACAGAGGAACGACCCAGCTATCAAAAGTATTGCTACATGGTGACAGCTGCCTTAGATGGTGGGATAGCCCATGCATGTTACCTGAGAGAGCTTCTGTCCAAAGGGACAAAGCCATGGGTTAAAGTTGGCACATAGTTATATTCAGAACTGAAATCGACAGTGCTGTCTACTACAAATGTTCAAAAGTACAAAATCGTGGGGCTTTGCTCCCAGCCAGCTGCTGCAGCTGTTCAGAACTGACTTTCTACTCTGCTGCTCCTCAGCTAGTTTGTTTCCCTTTCTAGCCCAAACTTGCCTCTGCCTAGCTCTCATACATACCACCATATAATACCACACACCTGTGGTTGCCTTCTAGCCACTCATCCATGCTTGCCCCAGTTCTTTAAGCTTCCCAGCACTTCCTCTCTCTCAAATGTCCTTCCTGCTTCAAAGACAAGCCTGAAAAGAGCTGCCTCTGAAGGGTAATTTGTTATTTTCAGAGCAAACACCAGAAGCACCAGGCCTTCGAGGCAGAGCTGCATGCCAACGCTGACCGCATCCGTGGGGTCATCGACATGGGCAACTCACTGATCGAGCGTGGGGCCTGTGCTGGCAGTGAAGATGCTGTCAAGGTATGGCTGAGGAATATGGACTGCCCCAGAAGAATGCTAGTGTGCTGCCGTCCGCTGTTGACTGCACCTCTGAAATACTGCCTTAACATAAACACGCCTTTAATCCCAGCACTATGGAGGCAGAAGCAGCTGGATCTCTGAGTTCCAGGCCAGCCTGGTCTACATAGTGAGTTCCAGGCTAGCTGGGGCTACAGGGAGACCCTATCTCAAAACAACCAAAATGAGAAAAAAAATTTTAAAAAACAACATAAACACAGAGCTAGAGAAATACCTCATCAATTAAGAGCACTGGATGCTCTTGCCTAGGATCTGGGTTTGGTTCCCACCACCTGCATTAATAACTGTTTCACGGGCTGGAGAGATGGCTTAATGGTTAAAGAGCACTGATTGCTCTTGTAGAGGATCTAGCACCCACATGACAGCTAACAACTATCTATAACCCCAGTTCTGGGGGAATCTGACACTTTCTTCTGACTCTGTGGGCATTGCACAACACAGATGCACTTATACACATGCAGGCAATACATTCATACACAAAAATAATAAATTAAAATTAAAAAAAAAAAAAACTGTTCCAGAGTGATCCAGTGCCCTCTTCTTTGCAATACATGACACAGATGAACTTAAATGCTTGCAAAACACTCCTCAGCTAGTTTGTTTCCCTCTCTAGCCCAAACCTGCCTCTGCTGAGCTCTCATAGATACCACCATACAATACTACACACCTGTGGTTGTGGTAAAGATAAATAAGCAGTTTAGTCACAGATGGGGAGTGCCAGGACAAATGGTTGCTGTGACGGCCATATTTCCACTTCTGCCATGGTATCTGATTTGGGACTCAGGAATGGTGGGTCTTTCAGAGACTTCCACATCTAAAATGACTCATCTCTTCCCAAGGCTCGCCTGGCTGCCCTTGCTGACCAGTGGCAGTTCCTGGTGCAGAAGTCAGCTGAGAAGAGCCAGAAGCTAAAAGAGGCCAATAAGCAACAGAACTTCAACACCGGAATCAAGGACTTTGACTTCTGGCTCTCTGAGGTAATGTGAAATGGTTCTCACACCCCACTGTAAGGGAACTTCTAGGTATTCAGGAAGTGAATGGATGAATCACCTAGCCACAGACTATGAAGGCAGCCTCTCCAGAGCCTCAAACACAAGTCCTCATTACCAGACAGGTACAGCTTGCTGTGAGGAATTGATAAATACAGTGGATGGAGGTTAGAGAAGAAAATTGATTTTTTTTTATTTTTTATTTTTTAATATCATTGGGTTTATAAATGTCACATGAAATGTCAGATGAAAAATGTCACAAAAATTCTCCCCAACATTTGAATGGGAGTCTTGCCATGATTCAGGCATTTTCATCCGGCTGGTATTATGGGAGTCCTGAGTTTTGTTGTAGTGAACGTTTTTAAATGTTGTCTATTCACACTGTGGTCCTTGCTCTAGGGGAACTTGATTGGTGTAGGCTTGCCATGCTTTTGCCCATGCATCCCAGGGAAGGTTTGCTCTCAACAGGCTCCTGAGCTGCGTTGACCTGGCCCAAGTGGGAAAAACAGTGACTCCTGATTGAAAGTACCTGGAGCAGCAGCTCGGTACCCTGAATTTTCCAGAACCATGTGTGCATCCTGCAGTAACCATTTCCTTTTATGTTGGCCAATGGCAGGTGGAAGCTCTCCTGGCATCTGAAGATTATGGCAAAGACCTGGCCTCTGTGAACAATCTGCTGAAAAAGCATCAGCTGCTAGAAGCGGACATATCAGCCCATGAGGTCAGTAAAGCAAGGCAGCCCCAGGAGTCCCCAACAAGGCTTCAGAGGACTTAGGAAAGAGCTAGAGTTGTTTAAGGAAGAGCAGTGCCTGGCACTTAGCTTGCAGATGTGCTGGTTTCCAAGGTGTTATAGTCTTTTTCTTTTGGGGGGGTCTTTTTGAGACAGGGTCTCTCTGTAGCCCCAGCTGTCCTAGAACTCACTCTGTAGACCAGGCTGGCCTTGAACTCACAAAGATCCGCCTGCCTCTGCCTCCCAAGTGCTAGGATTAAAGGCGTGCGCCACCACAACCGGCTTATCAAGGTGTTATAGTCTTAAAGGTTGTTCATGGCCCAGGTTTGTGCAGTACTCCAGCTGGAGCTGGAGCTTACTGGTAGAACAGTTGCACAAGGGTCTGGGTTCCATCCATGCAACTGCAAAAATGAAGAATTTGGGGCTTTTGTGTTTTTTTTTTTAATTTTTTTTTAATTTTTTTAATTTATTTCGTATGTATATGAATGTACTGTCTGCATGCAGGTTTGTGCACCCGTGTCGTGCAATGCCGCCGAGGTCAGAAGAGGGTCTAGGATTCCCCTGGAACTGGAATTCTCCTGGAATTGGAGTTTCAGACGGTTCTCGGCCGCCATGTGGGTGCTGGGGATCGAACCCAGGTCTTCTTCAAGAATAGTCGGTGCTCTTAACTGCTAGGCCATCTCTCCAGCCCTGTGTTTATTTTTTAAATAAGTTCTCAGTGTACCCTGACTATCCTCAGTCTAGCAACAATCTTGCTGCCTCTCTGCCTCTTAAGTGGTATAATTTCTGACATGCTCCATCTTACCTGTGGCTTTAAATAATTTCAAGCAATAAGCCCATTACATTTTTTTTTTTCATTTTTTACGTGTATGAATGTACTGTCTGCATGTAGGTCTGTGCACCCATGTCGTACAATGCCACAGAGGTCAGAAGAGGGTGTCGGATTCCCCCGGATCTGGAGTTAAAGACAGTTCTCAGCCGCCATGTGGGTGCTGGGGATCGAACCCCGGTCTTCTGCAAGAGCAGCCAGTGCTCTTAACCGCTACGCCATCTCTCCAGCCCCTGCCCATTACATTTTTATGAATAACAGTAATCTTTCAAAAGAAGATGAGTAAAAATAATAAGAAAAGCGAGTAAGCATGGTATTGATTAAGCTTTCCAGATCTTCTTAATGTCTTATTAGATGACTGAGTTCAATTTGTTTTGTTTGGAGAAATGAAGGTTTATAGGTAGGAAGAGGAAGATCTGTTCAGATCATGGGGGAGCTCCCTACTGCAGCTCCACAGTCTGTAAATGAGTTTATTTGGGTGTTTTGGGGTGTGTGTGTGTGTATTTGGGTGTTTTGGGGGTGTGTGTGTGTGTGTGTGTGTGTGTGTGTGTGTGTGTGTATCACCACACCTGGCTAGTTTTCCTGGTTTTGAAGCCCCAGTTGCCCTAGAACTTGCTATTTAGACCAGGCTGGCCTTGATTTCACAGAGCTCACGCTACTTCTATTTCCTGAATGCTGGGATTAGAAGCATGCACCATCACATCCTGCTAAATTACTAAATTACATCCCTTTGAAGTGATGAGCTCAGTTTATCATTTCGAGGTGGGTAGACCTGATCGAGTCAGGGTCTCATTCTGTAGCCCAGCCAGGCTGAAGCTCACTATGTAGCACAGATGGGCTGGCTTCACTCAGTGACAGTCCTCCAGCCTCCCAGGCGATGGAAGTAGAGACATGAGCTGCCATGTCCACCTCACTTAACCCTTTTTGACAAATTGTGGCGTTTTGAGGCTGAATGGCCATTTTTTGCCTGTGAGTTGTTCTTCAACGTAAAAATGATGGAGATTTATTACTATACTTGTTTGTGGGGGAGGAGCATGTGTGCCACAGTGTAAGTGTGGATATGGGAGTCTCACTGCAGAAGTGGTTCCAAGGATGGGCCTCCGCTCATCAGGCTTGGCCACAAGCAGCTTTACGTGCTAAGCTGTCTCACAAGCCTTGGATGTTTAATAAAATTCACTTTTGCTAGCTGGGCATGGTGGTACACACCTTTAATCCCAGCATTCGGGCCAACAGGCAGGCATATCTCTGTGAGCTCTAGGCTAGCTGGGGCTTCAGGTAGACCTTGTCTCAAAAAAAAAAAAACAAAAACTAGCCAGGCGCGGTGGCGCACTCCTTTAATCCTAGCACTCGGGAGGCAGAGGCAGGCGGATCTTTGTGAGTTCAAGGCCAGCCTGGTCTACAGAGTGAGTTCCAGGACAGCTGGGGCTACAGGGAGACCCTGTCTCGAAAAGACAAAAAAAAAAAAAAAAAAAAATTAAATAAATAAAAATAAATTAGAAGTTACCAGGTTCTTCTTTTTTGGGGGGACCGGGTTTCTGAGCTGTCTCTTTTGTCCCCTCTCCCAGGATCGTCTGAAGGACCTGAACAGCCAGGCTGACAGCCTGATGACCAGCAGTGCCTTCGATACCTCCCAAGTGAAGGAGAAGCGGGACACCATCAATGGGCGCTTCCAGAAGATCAAGAACATGGCAGCCTCCCGAAGAGCCAAGCTGAGCGAGTCCCACCGTCTGCACCAGTTCTTCAGAGACATGGACGATGAGGAGTCCTGGATCAAGTATGTGCCCTGTGGCTGTGTTCGGGATGCTTGGAGGCTCCTGCAGTAGCAACAGGAGGAATACGGGCTACCTGGAGACACTGGAGGATGCAGGCTCCCTTAGTGTATGGGGACAAATGGAGGGTGCAGCAGAGGGCCACAGTTCTGGGACCTGCCAGAGTGACTGCCTCTTCTCCAGATGGACAGTAGACAAGTGTATATTTGTTGTTTTTTTATTTTTTTTTATTTATTTTTTTTGGGGGGGTCTTTTTTGAGACAGGGTCTCCCTGTAGCTCTGGCTGTCCTGGAACTTGCTCTGTAGACCAGGCTGGCCTTGAACTCACAAAGATCCACCTGCCTCTGCCTCCCAAGTGCTAGGATTAAAGGCATGCGCCACCACGCCCGGCTTGTTTTGACTTTTTGAAATAGTTTTGTGTAATCCAGGCTGGCTTCACACTTAACCATGCTGCCAAGGATGACCGTGAACATCTGATCCTCCTGCTTCCATATATGGGATCACAAGTATGAGCCACTAGCCGGGCGTGGTGGCGCACGCCTTTAATCCTAGCCCTTGGGAGGCAGAGGCAGGCGGATCTTTGTGAGTTCAAGGCCAGCCTGGTCTACAGAGTGAGTTCCAGGACAGCTGGGGCTACAGGGAGACCCTCTCTGGAAAAGACCAAAAAAAAAATACCAAAACAAGTATGAGTCACTGTACCTGGGTTAAAGTAGCCACTTTCAAGGATAAATTCTTCATTCCTTGCTTTGCTAAAAAAAATTATTTTTATTTTTATTTATTTTTTTGGTCTTTTTGAGACAGGATCTCCCTGTAGCTCTGGCTGTCCTGGAACTCACTCTGTAGATCAAGCTGGCCTTGAACTCTATAAAGAGATCTGCCTGCCTCTGCCTCCCAAGTGCTAGGATTAAAGGCGTGTGCTGGCTTGGTTGGTCCTTTTGAGACAGGGTCTCCCTGTAGCCTGAGGTGTCCTAGAACTCACTTATGTAAACCAGGCTGGCCTTGAACTCACAGAGATCTGCCTGACTCTACCTCCCAATTGCTGGGATTAAAGGTGTGGGCCACCACACCCTGCTAAAATCATTTTTAAAAATCATGCAAGTAGCTGGCCATGGTGGCTCACCCCTTTAATCAGAGCACTCAGGAGGCAGAAGTACAGGTGGATGTCTGAATTTCAAGACCACCCTGGTCTACATAGTGAATTCCAGGCCAGCTGGAGCTACAGGGAGACTCTGTCTCAAAGAGACCAAAATATATCTGTGTGTGTGTATGTATGTATGTATGTATGTATGTAAGTAAATAGCCTTTATGTGCACCTATACATGATTAAATGGAGTTTATAGGGGCTGGAGAGATAGCCTAGCGGTTAAGAGCTCCAAGGATCCGGGTTCGATCCCCAGCACCCACATTGCAGCTGAAACCATCTTAACTCCAGTTCCAGGGGAATCCTACACCCTCTTCTGACCTCCACAGCATTGCACGACATGGGTGCACAAACCTACATGCAGACAGTACATTCATACACATACGAAAATAAATAAATAGGGCTGGAGCGATGGCCTAGCGGTTAAGAGCACCGACCGCTCTTGCAGAGGACCCGGGTTCAATCCCCAGCACCCACATGGCGGCCGAGAGCCGTCTGAAACTCCAATTCCAGGAGAACTCCAGTTCCAGGGGAGTCCGAAACCCTCTTCTGACCTCCGCGGCGTTGCACGTCACGGGTGCACAGACTTGCATGCAGACAATATATTCATACACATACGGAAATAAATAAAATTTAAAAAAAAAAAAAAGAAAAGAAAATAAATAAATAAATAAAAATAAAAAATTTAAATAAATGGAGTTTATAATAACAGTATCAGTGGTTCCCCTGTTCCAGTGCCTGCCAGCCCTCTGCAGACGTCTCCATGACGCAGAATAAGCCTGTGTTCATTGTGTGGTCAAGAGGCAGTTCTAGATCTACACACTTGGGAAATAGGCTTCTGTTCCCAGGAAATGGGAAAAGATTTTTCTGGAGAAAATGTTAAGTGTTGCAGGATACCACAAGTCAGTAGATGACCTAACACACCTGGTGAAAAGAAGCAGGTGCAATCTGACCATACTGCCTGCCCTTCAGGGAAAAGAAGCTGCTCGTGAGCTCTGAGGACTATGGTCGGGACCTCACAGGTGTTCAGAACCTGAGGAAGAAGCACAAACGGCTAGAGGCAGAACTTGCTGCGCATGAGCCGGCTATTCAGGTGAGGAGGCACCTTATGCACTGAGGTCTCAGGATCATTAGGCCTCCATCCTGACCATGGAGAAGCAATTCTGAACATGATGTTGAGGCATCTTCCTGGAACTTTGAGACATGGGCACCTAGAACTAAGCTCCAAATAGCACTACTGGTGGTGACTCCCTGTTCTCACCTGTCAGGGAGTCCTGGACACGGGGAAGAAGCTGTCCGATGACAACACAATTGGGCAGGAGGAGATCCAGCAGCGTCTTGCGCAGTTTGTGGAGCATTGGACGGAACTGAAGCAGCTGGCAGCTGCACGGTAAGCACTCACTCAGCAAGGGAGCTCTCGGGGACGGGGAGGAGACCATGGATGGTTCTGTCAGCTCTAGAGCCACCTCCGATAGGCCATCCTGAGCTGGGCCAGATGAGTCTGAACCTAGCATAGAATTCCAGAGTTCCCTGACCCTTAGATGGGTAGACTGAACCATTTTCATACCCTCACCGTCATGGCTATTTTAAATACATATTATTGGAATTTAACTCAGATAACAACTGATTCCCCCACCTCTATTCTGTAATTAGTGGCCAGCGGCTAGAGGAGTCCTTGGAATATCAGCAGTTCGTAGCCAATGTAGAAGAGGAAGAGGCTTGGATCAATGAGAAAATGACTCTGGTGGCTAGTGAAGATTATGGAGACACCCTTGCTGCAATCCAGGTCAGGAGAGCTGAGCACAGTGCATAAACCAGCTCACAACAACTGAAGCGCACTTTTGTACAGTCTCACAGTCTGGAGGCTGGAACTCTGAGCTGGCCAGGCAGGCCGTGCTCCCTCCATGCTTCATAGGCCAGGTTCTTGCTGCTTCCAGCTTCTGGTTACCCAGGTGCTCTTGGCGTGAAGCACTCTCACTCCTGGCTGTTTCTACATAGCCATCTCCCTCTGTGCAAACTCCCCTTGGCATTCTGTGCCTATATGGCCAAATTACTTTCCTTTTGTAAGGATACCAGTCTTACTGATGAGATGGCATGATCACTTTAATGCCCTCATGTCCACCTTCTTGGGCCCCAGAAGGTAAACTTAGCCCATAGCCACTTCCTGAACTAGTTAACAGCTGCTGTGTAACAGCTGCCTAAACCTGGCTAAGAGAAACCACCCATTTCCTTTTGACCTTATGGACATGTACACTTATAGCTGTTTCCAGAGCAAAGCAAACTCAGATGGTCACTGTCCCACAGCTGGCAGATGTGCTAAGGAAGGGCCATTGCTTTGGCTTTTTCTGTAGCTTCTCATGACCTAGAGAGACAATAAATAGGTCACTCAGCAGGCTCTTAACACGTGCCTTGGCTTCAGATTCCCCTCCTAACCTCCCTACCTCCCACACACGCACTGCAGCGCTGGTTCTGTAGCCTGTCCACTCTGTAACCTGCCAATCCACGTATATTATATTAATGGTGTTCCCAGCTGGACTAAAGGAAATTGGTTGTGTCACCCTCTGTCCTCAGACTCAGCGCGCACATAGCAGACTCACTAGCTGTCCTCACTATTTTCTCTATAGGGCTTACTGAAGAAACACGAAGCTTTTGAGACAGACTTCACTGTCCACAAGGATCGTGTGAATGATGTCTGTACTAATGGACAGGACCTCATTAAAAAGGTAAGCCTAGGGGCTGGAGAGATTGCCTAGCGGTTAAGAGCGCTGACTGCTCTTACAGAGGACCCGGGTTCAATTCTCAGCACCCACATGGCAGCTAAGAACTGTCTTTAACTCCAGTTCCAGGGGAATCTAAAACCCTCTTCTGACCTCCGCAGCATTGCACGACAAGGGTGCACAAACCTACATGCAGACAGTACATTAATACACATAAAAAATAAAATTTAAAAAAAAAAAGGTAAGCCCCTCAGAAGACCCTTGTTTTCAGCATGGATAACTGCACCCACAGAGCATACCTTATGGGATATTCCTCAGGCTGGGCTCTTGGTGGATCCCCCCAGCAGCTCTATCCCACGTTCATCTGAATTGTGCTTCTCCTTCGGCAGCCAGTTAATAGGGCTATTCAGCGATGTTTATTTCTGACGTGGGAGCTGTCCGGTCTGTTCCATTGGTTCTTTTCTGGCAGTAGTACTTTCCAGAATGCTGTTTTTAGTTGATTTCTTTGTGATAAAGATCACTGTTGCCAGGTGTGGTCTCAAAAAGACCAAAAAAAAAAAGGAAGGAAAAGAAAAGGGCTGGGCAAGAAACTACATTCCTGTAGTTTGTGTGCCTGCAAGTCCAACCTGGGCTGCAAAGCAAGACTTACCCTGGCAAAGAAACCAAAAGACACTTAGACCTGCCGGGCATGGTGGCGAATGCCTTTAATCCTAGCACTTGGGAGGCAGAGGCAGCCAGATCTTTGTGAGTTCAAGGCCAGGCTGGTCTACAGAGTGACCTGACCCAGAGCTACCACTCCAAAATAGCTGTGTTAGATTTTCATTTTATTTAGAAATGAGGGCCTCATGTAGTCCAGGCTGGTCTCTTAGTTACATAGCCGAGGATGACCTTGAGGTCCTGCTGCTCTTGCCTTTGCTTCCCAGATGCTGGAACCACAGCTGGGTGCCACCATACCATGCTAATATAGATCTTTTTTGGGGTGGGGGGACAGGGTCAACCTGTAGCCCCAGCTGTCCTGGAACTTACTCTACAGACAAGGATGGCTTTGAACTCACAAAGATCTGCCTGCCTCTGCAGCCTGAGTTGGTAGGATTAAAGGTGTGTGCCACCACGCCCAGCCTAAGATCTTAATGTCTAGCCTTCCAGACTTTTTTTTTTTTTTTTTTTTTTTTTTTTTTTTTTTNACCTCCCAATAATGTGATGGGAGGCAGGATCAGAGCTGGATACATATTTTTTGTCTTTTTGAGACAGGGTCTCCCTGTAGCCCCAGCTGGCCTCAAACTCACTATGTAGACCAGGCTGGCCTTGTACTCAAGAGATCCACCTGCCTCTGCCTCCCGAGTGCTGGGATTAAAAGCGTGCACCACCACACTCAGCAGACTTTTTCTCTACATGTGTAGAGCCAATCATGAGATAACCTGCTTAGTAGGATTACATCCCCTATGGGCTCTGCAGAACTCCCTCAGATATGATCTTCAAATAGGACTGAGCAAAAGCGTTTTAAGATGTCACCATCTTCAGTGTCTAGTGTCAGAACATTTTTCAGAGCTGCTGTCTTTACTGCATAAGGATAAGGGCTGTTCTTTGGCTATATGTACTGTTATTTAAGTGATAACTTTTCCTTTTTTCCCATTGAATATGTAATTAGACACATCACTGTGGTCTAAAGTGTCCACCCTTTGTCATTCTCCCTGTACCATTCCTGGAATTAGCAGGCCAGTCCCAGATCTTTACCCTCAGGCTTTTACTTGGCATCATCCTTAGGGAGGCTTCACCTGGCACCGGCCAGGGAACATAGCCTATGTGACAGAAATTGAGCCCAGCTGCAGCTGGGCTTGCTGTAAATAGGAGACTACAGCTGGAGGTAAGCTGGTTTGTGCTGCTCTTCCTGGCCTAGAACAATCACCATGAGGAGAACATCTCCTCAAAGATGAAGGGACTGAATGGGAAGGTGTCGGACCTGGAGAAAGCCGCAGCCCAGAGGAAGGCAAAGCTGGATGAGAACTCAGCCTTCCTTCAGTTCAACTGGAAGGCCGATGTGGTGGAGTCCTGGATTGGTAAGTACCCTCAGCACAGCCTGAAGTACTTCACTCCCCTAGGCCAGGAAGATGGTTACAAGAGACACAGTGTACGTGTTGCCATGAAGTTGGTTTTCTGGTGCAAGGAGGAATGTGTGGGACAGAGGGGCTCTGAGCTGCTGCAGGGCAGGGCTAGGTGCCAGGTAGAAATAACAAGTCAGAGCTGCCACAGCAGCGCCAAACCAAACTGACAGGAGCGTTCAGCAGACAAGAGCCTGAAAGCAGCATGGAAACCCAGGCAGTGGGCTTAGCAAAAGGGCCATGCCACACTGGAACTGGGCTTGCCTGGTAGCTGCCCTGGCCTTGCTGCCATCCAGCTCCTCTGCAGGGAACCGGACTCTGAATCAGTGCCCATGTGACCCGAGAAGGACCCCACTGGCTCAGAGGAGAGGGTCGTGGTATAGGCAGAGCCGGCTACTCTGGTGTCAGAGAGCTATTGACAGCTGTGGAATTTAAGTAGCAAATGCTTCAGTTGTGTGGCTTTCTTAATCCATTTTCTGCTCTGTGGAGGAGTGAGACAATTTCCATGCTTGGTTTCCTAGGTGAAAAGGAGAATAGCTTGAAGACCGATGATTATGGCCGAGATCTATCCTCTGTCCAGACACTGCTAACCAAGCAGGTCAGTTTGCCCCCTTAAATGATGGATTTAGTTTGCTCAAATAGCACTTCCTAGGAGAGGACTAGTTGGCATCCATCCTTTAGATACTCGGCCTCCTATGTGGCCTTGGTCAGTCAGCAATAAACAGCACCTCCAGGCCTGGGCTTCAGAGCTTCCAGACTAACTGGAAACAAACGCAAAGCAAGGCATCTGTGCTATATATAGCCCTGTGAGATAGAGACAGGGATGCCTCTCATTCTTCAGCAGGCACAGGTCTGTGGGACAAGCCTTCCTGGCTCAGTTACAAAGAGTAAATTAAAAGTGGTCACCTGTAGATGTTTGATTTGTCTAAGGAGCCAAGACCATGCATAGTTACCCCTAGAGCCTGGGTGCTGAAATGGGAAGCTTTATGGCCAGAGGCATAGAGAAGACCACTGCCATTATCTATGGTCCAAGGCAGGCGGGAAGTGGGCAGGTATGACCGACTGCCTGTAGGAGGTTGGTCCTACCCCAGACACTGTGGGGCTAGCTCCTCTGAGGCACATCGGGCTCGCTGCAGTCCCTGCCAGCTGACCTCTGGCTCTTCCTTATAGGAAACCTTTGATGCTGGCCTACAGGCCTTCCAGCAAGAGGGCATTGCCAACATCACTGCCCTCAAAGACCAACTGCTAGCTGCCAAGCACATCCAGTCTAAGGCCATCGAGGCCCGACATGCTTCGCTCATGAAGAGATGGACCCAGCTGCTGGCTAACTCAGCCACCCGGAAGAAGAAGCTGCTAGAGGCCCAAAGTCACTTCCGAAAGGTGAGGATATGAGCATGTCAGCTGGCCCAGTGTCAGCAGTAGATCCCACTTGCCTCTGCCATCCTGTGAGGAAGATGTGACCTCAGCCCAGAGCAGCTAAACAGGTCCTGGAGTCAGCGGAGCCCAAGGCCTTGCTGAGGTTGGCCTTTCAGTTCCCAGGACAAGCACAGGTTTGCACTGAGGACCAGATAGGGATGCCTTGGAGAAGCGAAGAAGAGACCCATGCTCCCAGCATGCCACACTGCTCACATCGGCCCTGGGTTCTCCTGACCCTGCCCTTCTACTTCCAGGTGGAGGACCTCTTCTTGACCTTTGCCAAAAAGGCATCTGCCTTCAACAGCTGGTTTGAGAATGCAGAGGAAGACCTGACAGACCCGGTGCGCTGTAACTCCCTAGAGGAAATCAAAGCTCTGCGTGAGGCCCATGATGCCTTCCGCTCCTCCCTCAGCTCTGCACAGGCTGACTTCAATCAGCTAGCAGAACTGGACCGCCAGATCAAGAGCTTCCGAGTAGCCTCCAACCCCTACACCTGGTTCACCATGGAGGCCCTAGAGGAGACCTGGAGGAACCTGCAGAAGATCATCAAGGTGTGCCTGGTGCCCTGCCAGTTTCCTGTTGGGCTAGTTTCAGAATAACATTCTGCCCCTCTCAGCTTTCAGGCTCACCGGCCCTTGGTGGTGTAGGGCCTTGTCTGCGCTAGGCCCATCTGAGGCTGGGTGTCAAAGTCCCACAGAAGATAGCAATACCTTCCTACCTCTCTCTCAGGAACGGGAGCTGGAGCTGCAGAAGGAGCAGCGGCGGCAAGAGGAGAATGACAAGCTGCGCCAGGAGTTTGCCCAGCACGCCAACGCCTTCCACCAGTGGATCCAGGAGACTAGGTGCCTGCGCTCATGGGACGACCCCAGGCACTGGTCCCTGTAGCTAGATGCCAGATTTCCAGTGCTGGGCCATGGGAGAGCCTTGTTTAAAGCTGGAGGATTACCCCAAGCTTGAGGCCAACCTGGTTTACATAGCTAGCAAGCTCTGTGCCAGCCACGGCTGTTCCCAACACTGCCTTACAAAAGCAAATGACCAAAACCCAGGACTGCTTAGACATAAGAAAAGAGGCTGGAGCTGGGCATGGTGGCGCACGCCTTTAACCCTAGCACTTGGGAGGCAGAGGCAGGCGGATCTTTGTGAGTTCAAGGCCAGCCTGGTCTACAGAGTGAGTTCCAGGACAGCTGGGGCTACAGGGAGACCCTGTCTCGAAAAGACCAAAAAAAAAGAAAAGAGGCTGGCATAGTTTGGTTGGTTGGGCAGCTGGAGTGCTCTCCATGGTACAGTGGTACATTTCCCCAAAGGGGTGTTGCCAACCATCCCAGACAAGATGGGACTGTGCAAGGCTCAGTGAGACCTGGCACAGTGCAGAAGGGAACTAATGCCGTGTTTTTCTACCCTCTCTGCCCTCCTCCTGATGCTGCTGTATTTGAATACCACCTTGACTCCTGACTGCCTGGATCACCACAGAACGTACCTCCTCGATGGGTTAATATTGTCTTCTTTCTCCGGGCTCGTGGTGTGGTGGTGTCTTGTGTGCTTGTCCCTGTACCCCTCGTCCCCCAATGGCCTAGCTTGCAAAGGATCCCAGATGGGCCTTCCTGCCCACATTGCCCCATACCCGCTATCCCTGCTAGAGCCTGTAGTCTTTGGAAATTATTCCCCCTTTCCTGCCCAGAATGTGACTGTTAAGAGCTCAAATCCAAAACTGCACCCCTGTCCATGCCTGTTCACCAGGATCGTATTGGACTTCCATTTTGCCTCCTTTCCCCACTCTAACAAAAAAAGACCACATTTAGCCCCCAGTGGATATAAAGCTGGATGGCAATGCTGGGAGCTCAAGCGTCACCTCCAGGGCTGAGGTGACCCTAGCTGCCCTCCCCTGAGTTGCTCATCCTCAGAGAAGGCAGTAATGTCCAATGTTACAATGTGGCATGGAGACAGGGCTTGGAGGAGCCCTTGGGGGGGGGGGGAGCAGGGCCGTCCCACACTCTCAGCAAGAGCCTGTATCCAGGCCATGACCATCCGTTCCTGCGAGGCCAGCCCAGACTGAGTGCTTACCTGGTCCCTGAGACCCTGCAGGGGAAAGTCAGAGGTGTAACGAGAGATGACCAGAGAAGTCTGCCTAAACTACTCAGCTTGCCAAAGGGTTTGCAAGGCAGGAGGATGGCAGCTTCTGACCTGAGCTCCATGTGGAGGGGCCACAGGCTTCTGACCTGAGCTCCATGTGGAGGGGCTACAGGCTCCCCCCCTCCCCCCGTGCTGTCTTCTGCTCTTGGTCTTGTCTCTGCGGTGCCATGCTCCCTCACCTGTGGCTCCTCCTAAGCCCTGTCCCGCCTGGCCCCGTGCCCCTTGAGCTGTCCCTGGTTCCCACCTGTGCCAGGCTGCCCTTGCCTGTGCATTGTCAGCTTGGGCCTTGTAGCACGTGTCTGTCTCGATATGCTCTTGCCTCGCCTCCCTTTGGTGTATTCATTTGGTTTCTTTTCTTTGACTAGCATAGCATATCGTCGGGTCATTCGTGTCTATCAGTATGAAGTTGGGGATGATCTGTCTGGAAGGTTCTTCTCCTCTTTATTTCTCTTCTTCCCTCACTGTGGTTTACCCATGCACTCTGGACTCCCAGGCGGCTCTGCTTTCTAACCCACACCCTGGCCACTTGGGAGGAGGGTCTGTCCCTTCTGCTGCACTGGCTCTGCCTCCTGCCCCAGTCCCTGGAGCTCCCTTTTCCCGGGGACAGGGCATGCCTATAATCTTGCCTGCTGGGGTAAGAGGAAGCCTGGTGCCTTGCATTGCTAAAGCACTTTGAACTTAGGGAGGTTTTAGAGCTTGACCTGGCTTACAAGGACAGGTTGGGGCAGACATGGGTGCAGATATGGGACCGTGTGCACTGTGTGAACTTGTTGCTGCCCATAACCCTGCTCATTCGATGTCTTTGGTCACTAAGAACCTCACAGTTTCCTTGGAAAGAAGCAGGCTCCCCCAAGCCCAGTTGCTTGGTTCCTCTGAACTTGGCCTTCAGAAGGAGGCCTGCCCTGACTGAGTCCAGGGCTCTCCCAGCTGTGCCTCCTCAGCTGGTGCTACTTCCCCAGCCACCCACTTGTCTGCCTGTCTGGCTGTACTGTCACTGTGGAATGTGGCTCCTTCCCCTTGGGCAAGCCTAAAGGGAGCTCAGCTGGCTCCCCATTTTGAGGCTTCCCTACGGCCCCAAGAGCTTATGTGTTGGGTTCTTGGCCTCCCACGGCCAGAGAAGGGGCCTGAAGCTGCTGTGTTCCCAGGGGAAAAACAAATTCAGTTCCTGCCTGACCCTTTGAGGACCAAGGAGCCCTGGCCCTGGCCTGGACCTGCCCTGAGTTCCAAGGCCTGTTAGGGGGTGGCCAGGACCGGATAGTTTATGTCCTTAGTGAAATGAATTAGACTGGCAGGTGCTGTTTACCAAGAGGAGAGTCAATCATGGGCACTGGTATCTGGAGATGAGCCCTGCTGACTGTTCTTGTGTTTAGGTCCTGCATGGTGGAAGAATCAGGAACTCTGGAATCTCAGCTTGAAGCTACCAAAGTGAGTGCCCATGGCTCGGGCCCACCTCAGGTCCTCCCCCAACATGAGCATGCCGTTACTCCTTGGCCAAGCCAGGACCTAGATCAGCTAGACCCCTTTCCCTTGGCTTTAAAGCCTAAGCCTTGGTTTTTGTTTTGAGGTAGGGTCTACCTGTAGCCCCAGCTGGCCTAGAACTTGCTATGTAAATCAATTTGGCCTCAGTGTTAAGAGATCACCTGCCTCTGCCTCCTGAGTTCTGGGATCAAGGGTGAGCTCCACCACACCTGGCACCTGAGGGTGGTTTTTTGTTTTGTTTTTAAATCTTTTCCACTGCTATAACTGAACACACTTGAAGCTGCTCACAGTCCCCTGGGTGCAGTGCGATGTACACGTGTTTCCCGGCAGCCCTTCAGCTGTTTGTGAGGGTCTTCCCTTCATCCCACTCATCCGTGACTGTTCCCACTCTAGGAGGTCTTAGCTGGTGCTGGGCCAGCACAAGCTCCTCAGCTGGACCTGACGGTTCCTCATCTTTTGTCCCACCCTGCAGCGCAAGCACCAGGAGATTCGAGCCATGAGAAGTCAGCTAAAGAAGATCGAGGACCTGGGGGCCGCCATGGAAGAAGCCCTCATCCTGGACAACAAGTACACGGAGCACAGCACCGTGGGCCTGGCCCAGCAGTGGGATCAGTTAGACCAGCTGGGCATGCGCATGCAGCACAACCTGGAGCAGCAGATCCAGGCCAGGTACCACACCTGGGCCAGGGTGGGGGCACTTAGGAGCCAGAGGGCCAGAAGTTCTGGGGGTCAGTCCAGGATGTAGTTGTCAGCAAGGAGTTGGCACAAGAAGGGAAGAGTGTGCCGCCCTCTGAGGGCCTCTGCCCTCCCTATGTTCTTCCAGAAATACAACAGGCGTAACCGAGGAAGCCCTTAAGGAATTCAGCATGATGTTCAAGTGAGTGTGGCCCCATCACCCTGGCTGCGGGTGGCTGGGTGGCAGGATGTCTGCTGAGTAGCCCTTGGCTTTGTGCTGCAGACATTTTGACAAGGACAAATCTGGCCGGCTGAACCACCAGGAGTTCAAGTCCTGCCTTCGTTCCCTGGGCTATGATCTCCCCATGGTAGAGGAAGGAGAGCCTGACCCTGAGTTTGAGGCAATCCTGGACACTGTGGATCCCAACAGGTAGCGCGGGGACAGTTGGGGACAGTCTTGGCCTCCTCCTGCCTCCCCCTTACTGTCCTGCCTCCTCCAGGGATGGCCACGTCTCCCTGCAAGAATACATGGCTTTCATGATCAGCCGGGAAACAGAGAACGTCAAGTCCAGCGAGGAGATTGAGAGCGCATTCCGGGCCCTCAGCTCCGAGGGCAAGCCTTACGTGACCAAGGAGGAGCTCTTCCAGGTGCGACTTGAGAAGGGCAAGAGTTCTGGGGATACCTGAGACCAGAGAGTCCAACCCCCCAGTACTCAGCCTACCCCGTGCTAGCAGAGAAGTCTCATCCCATTTACACACACAGTATGGGGGGGGGGGTCCTGGCCCAGCCCAGCCCAGCCCCTGCCTGTGGGTATCTGAGGTCAGCACTGGCTGAGCTGACCACTGACTGTACCACCTCTTCTCCAGAACCTGACCCGGGAACAAGCCGACTACTGTGTCTCCCACATGAAGCCCTACGTGGATGCCAAGGGCCGAGAACTCCCCACTGCCTTCGACTACGTTGAGTTCACCCGCTCGCTTTTTGTGAATTGATCCCTAGCTTGTAGGCCTGACCCACGCTGCTTGCTCTGCTGTCGCCTTGCTGCATGTCAACTCCTCTGTGCTCTCAAGGAGAATATTCCACACAGTGTTACTTTCCAGTGTAACCGTAAGCCTGCTTAGCTTGGGGTTAAGACTTAGTAGAAAATGGTGCTTCAGTAAACCGCTTCTGGTCCAGTCACAATCACATGTTGCCGTGGGACCCAGACCCATGTTTAGAGCCGGCCGCCCTCATTCCGACTTAAATCAAAGCAGCTGGCTCGTTTCTCCCCTTCCTGCCCCAGATTTTGTTTTCATGTAAAAGACAAATAAAGGACTTGATTCCCCCTAAAAGTTCTCTTTATTTCTCACATAAGTGCTCAGCTCAGCACACAGTCTCCCCTGAGGGGATCCCACCCACCCACCCACCCTGCTGCTTGCTGAGGCCTTCAGGTGGCCACCTCCGCCTCCAGCCGGTCCAGCTCCTCCACTTCCCTGGGCCCTTGTTCTGTGAAGGCCGTGCTCAGCTGCCACACCTTCACTACACCCTTGGCATCTCCGGCAGCCAGCAGCTGGGTCTGCCGGCTGTTAAACTCCAGACAGTACACGGGGCTTCCATCCTGAGTCTGTGCGATGGACACTGTAGGCTTCTGGGAGCTTCTCTGGAGATCAAACAGCTGCACATCACCTGCAGGGACACAGGTCAGAAAGGAGCCTCAGCTGGAAAAGGGTCTACGGAGGCACCAGCTGTGTGTGCAGATGCTGGGTGCCAGTTGGTCTTCTGGAGAGAAGCCACCCTCACCCATGAGTCTGAGTTCCACATACAAAGACATTCAGGGCTGTGTGACCTCTCCCTACCTTCCCCAGAAGCAGCAGCAAAAACCAAGGGACGCACAGGGGACCAGCGCACAGCAAACAGGTACTTCTGGGAGAGCTGCAGTGAGGTCAGAGGCTGGGCCTGCAGCATGGAGTAGAGGTGGATGTGGCCATCTGTCCCCGCACTCAGGAAGAGGTTCCTAGATAGACAAGGCAGAAAGCAAGTCTGCGTGGGGCCGTTATCAGCCCATGGGAAGCTTCCTCAGCCCCAAGTCTAAGGTGGGTCCTCAGTGGGGAGGACAAGCCCTGGGCCCAGCCACCAAAGGGCAATGCTGGGCTCAGGACAAATGAGAACCCGAGTGCTTGAAGGTAGGGACAGGGCAGCCTGGCCAGCGTCCTACCTGTGGAAGGGAGAGCAGCTCACAGAGTACACAGGGCCACCATGCGGAGAGAAGGTGAACTGCACTGGGGCCCTCAGCGGTACAGAGCTGGGCATTCGAGTGAGAGCTGCAGCCTCTGCTGCCAGGGAGCACTTAAGTGGGAAGCCACCTTCTGTGCCCAGAATAAAAAGGCTGGAGTCGAAGCTGGAGAAGGCCACTGCTGTCACACCCACCTCTGTCTCCCCACGGGGTGGCTATGGAAAGAGACAATGGTGGGGTCAGAGCCAAAGGCCTCACATGGCACTGCCCTGACAGCCAGTGAACCAGAGGGGAAGGTGAGGGGCCAGTCACTGGCAGTATAGGGAATTCCCCAGCTCAGCTGCTCTGGCCTGCGTCCTTGGCGTGCGCACCTTCTTCAGCTTGCTGCTCCGAGGCAGCTGCTGGACCACCAGAGCAAAGCCCTTGGTGAGCTGCAGCTGGCCGGCCCCGACTCCCTGCCAGAGCAGCACCTTCCCATCCGTGGCCATGCTCAGCACCTGAAAGCGGTGGCTGTGCCGGGGCTCCGGCAGCCAAACCACCTGAGATGACAAGGCAGAGTGGAGAGGGGGCAGCCTCCCCTCCCATCCTCACCCCGCCTTCCTCCTCTCTCTCCCCCTCCCAGGAGTAAAGATTCCAGGGGAAGCCTCATAGCCAGCCTCGCTCAGCTCACCAGAGGTAGCCACAGGTTTGCGAGGTCCCTTGCCCAGCCCACTATCCCAGTGCCCAGGAAGAAAGGCTTAGGCCACCTGTGTAGGCTTGGAAAGGTCATGGGCCCTGGAGGGCAGCTTGCAGAAGAGCTGTCTATGCTGCTGGAGCTCCAAGAATGCCCAGACAGCTGTCTAACTCCCAGCTCCCTGGTGACCACCTCTCTGGGGAAGCCAAAGCCTTCCCATTACCATAGGGCCCACTCCCTCCAAGGCTGTGGGCAGCCACCTACTGCCCCACCCATCGACCTTCTCCTGACCTGGTACACAGGGTCTGTGTGGGTGTCATCAGTCAGACCTGTACGCCACAGCAGCGGGTCCTCAGGTCGGCTCGTGTCCCACACCAGCACTTCACCACTGTACAGCCCCCCTGTAGGGACCAGTCCACATCAGCTCAGCCACACCAAGCCTCAGACACGGTCCCTCCTTGCTCCCCAGTGAGCATTCTACACAAGATGATGCCTGTGCCCTGCAACCTCCCTGAAGCCCTGGCATACACAACTGGACTCGGCCCCTTCCAAATCACCCTCTGCTACACTCCAAGCCCCTTCCACCTGCAGGGAACCAGGGAAGCACAAGCCTGTGTCACCCATACCATGTACCCTGGCCAGATGTGAAGCCAACAGGCCAGGGGAAAGCTCCCTGGCACCTGTAGCCAAGCAGGAAGCGGAGCCCTGGGCAGAGGAGAGGCTGGGCAGGACTGGGCACTCACCTGCAATGTGTGAGGGTTGCACGGGGTGAAAGGCCAGGCACATGACAGCACTGGGCACCTCCACCACCACAGACGGTTGCTGGGGATTCAGGCCTCGCCGGTCCAGGTTCCAGGTACACACATAGGACTTAAGCGTGCTCCAGTCCCCATCATCTAGCCTGTACAGGGATGCACCTGAGTGGACCTGAGCGAGCTCCAGTGGCCCCTGGGGCATCCACTAACACCAAAAGGACTGGCCTGTGTCCTTTTCATGCCCAGACCCTGTTCTGTAGGCATGCAAGTGTCAACAGCACCCAGAAGGGCTTGATGTTCTCTCTAGAAAAGGGTCCCCAGGGCTGGAGAGATGACCTAGCGGTTAAGAGCGCCGACTGCTCTTGCAGAGGACCCGGGTTCGATCCCCAGCACCCACATGGCGGCCGAAAACCGTCTGAAACTCCAATTCCAGGAGAACTCCAGTTCCAGGGGAATCTGAGACCCTCTGCGGCATTGCATGACACGGGTGCACAAACCTGCATGCAGACAGTACATTCATACACATGCAGAAATAAAATTAAATTAAAAAAATGAAAAAAATATTAAAAAAAAAAAAAAGAAAAGGGTCCCCAGTCCAACCATGAGGTCACAGACCTGTAATCCCCACACTTGGGAGGTGGAGACCAGATTGCAAGTTCGAGGCCATCCTGAGCTACCTAATGAGACCCTGTGGTGGGAAGAAGTCCTCAGTCCTCAAGTGGGGATCCATGCAGTGGTATACAGGGACCCCAGGACACAGAGGAACAGGCAGCAAAGGAATGGCTGGTGGACAAGGTGAGGCAGACCCAGGGCTTGCCACCAGGGGGTGAGCCCCAAAGCAGGGCTCTCAGCCCTTCCCAATCTTCCCCTGCCAACTCTGCCCAGGTGCTTAGGATGGTCAAACTTGGGGCCAGCCCTTCATTGTAAGGCTAGAGAAACAGGCCCAAATAAGTCTTGGGGTTTCCCACTGCCTCCCACCCACCCCAACTGCCACTCACCGGCCATAGGCACAGGCCAACACAGAGCCTGTGGCGTTCCAGGAAATGCTGGTCACATGCAGACCCTGCCCTTGGGCTGGGGGATAGCCCAGGGTGTGCAGACAGGACACCTGCAGAAACAGGCCATTCCTCATCCTAAACACAGCCAAAGCTGTCTAGTAGGTAGACCCCTTGGCCACATCAGGAAAACCACACCTAGGCCTGGGCAGCCCAAGTCCTAAAGCACAGGGGCTCATGCCTATAATCCCAGCAGCAGGAAGCCTGAGGCCAGAGGATCACCATGAGCTCCAGGCCAGCCTGGGCTACATAGTACCAGGCTGATCTAGCCAGATCTACAGAACAAGACTGTGTCTCAAACACTCCCCAAAAGAGAAAAGATACAGCCTTCATCCTGGCATCTGTCTGGAAGTATTCTTCCAGAACCTGGAGGGTGGGGCCTAAAACTGACGATGCAGCCTCCAGGCCAAAGCCATGGGCCTTGGCACAGGGAGCCAAAAGCTGGAAGGTGGCATCTGGTACCCACAGGCAAAGGCACTCACCCCACTGGACTGGCCAGCATGGTCAGTTCTGTCACGGGTGCTGTTACAAAACAGAAGACAACTTTTCCGTGTCTCACTGTACACCCAATGCTGGCCTCAAACTCATGGGAGCCCTCCTGTTTCAGCCTCATGAATGCTGGGATTAGAGATGTGAGCTAGGAAGTCTGGCTCTACTTCCCCACCCACTCCCCAAATTAAGTCTCTGGGGTCTTGTTTGGGGAGCAGCAAAGGACACAGTCAGGATCCTACAGGATTCCAGGGATGAGGCCGGGCCCCAGACAATCAACATTCCCCATCAGTAAAAACTTGCCAGCCGGGCGTGGTGGCACACGCCTTTAATCCTAGCACTTGGGAGGCAGAGGCAGGTGGATCTTTGTGAGTTCAAGACCAACCTGGTCTACAGAGCGAATTCCACGGACCAAAGCGGGCTCACAGGAGCCCTTTGTCTAGAAAAGACCAAAAAATAAAAAAACACAACTACTAGCCACTGTGATGTTCAAGGCAAGCTCTGGTTTACAGAGCGGGAGCTCCGGACAAGGCTGGTACTAAAAGCGAGTATTTCCTGCTTCAAAAATACAAAAAAAACAGCGGGTTGTGGGTGCAGCCTTTAATCCAGCACTTGGTAGGCAGAGGCAGGCGAGATCTTGTGAGTTCAAGCGCCAGCTTGGTATACAGAGTGGGTTTCCAGGACCGTAGGACTACAGAGACCCTCTGTCTCAAAAGACCAAAAAAAAAAAAACAAAAAAAAAAACAGAGATGCTGGAGAGATTGGCCTCATACAGTGTAACGAGCACCGATGCTCTTGCAGAGGACCGGTTCGCTTCCCAGCACCCCCGCTGGGCAAGAACCATCTTTAACTCTAGTTCCAGGGGAATCCGATGCTATTTGACCTCCGTGGCCTTGCATCCACACACGGTGAAAATACCATACAATGCAAGGTATGACATTACATATCACATAAAAATTTTAAAAAATATAAAAAAAAGCGAACAAACAAAAAAACAAGAGTAAATTGTTCTTTGTCTTCTTCCGCGGTGTCTAGTCTGTAGCTTTTTCAGAGACAGGGTCCCCCACCCCCACCTCTCAGTGCTGGGATCAGAGATGTGCACCACCATGCCAGGCACTTGAATATTCTTTACTTATCCCTAGCACTCCCTAAACCAGGCATGGTGTTGTATGCTACAGACCTCAGGCACTTGGGGAAGTGTGGAACGATGGGGAGGTATGGGAGATCAGGTCAGCCTAACTACATGAGAGAGATTAGGAAGCCAGCCTGGACTACGTGAAACTACATATAAGGAGTTAGGAAAGCCCAGCACGGTGGGACTATGTGAAATAAAAACTAAATTAATGGGCGTTAGGAAGCCCGCCTGGACTCGTGAGGAAAACTACATAAGAGATTTAGGAAGCCAGCTGGACTACGTGAAAAACCATAAGAGATTAGGAAGCCAGCCTGGGACTACGTGACTTGAAAACTAATAAGAGCGTTAGAAGCCACGGCTTGGGGACTACTTGGAAATAACTACATAAGAGAGTTAGGAAGCCAGCCTGGACTACGTGAAAACTACATAAGAGAGTTAGGAAGCCAGCCTGGACTACGTGAAAACTACATAAGAGAGTTAGGAAGCCAGCCTGGACTATGTGAAAACTACATGAGAGAGTTAGGAAGCCAGCCTGGACTACGTGAAAACTACATAAGAGAGTTAGGAAGCAAGCCTGGACTATGTGAAAACTACATAAGAGAGTTAGGAAGCCAGCCTGGACTACATGAAAACTACATAAGAGAGTTAGAAAGCCAGCCTGGACTACATGAAAACTACATAAGAGAGTTAGGAAGCCAGCCTGGACGAAATGAAAACTACATGAGAGAGTTAGGAAGCCAGCCTGGATGAAATGAAAACTGACCCCTCCCCCACCAAAAAAAAGAAAATTAAGAGGTCCAGGCATGGTAATGCATGCTTTAATAGTACTCACTTGGGAGACCGAGGCTGGTGGATCCCTGAGTTCAAGACCAGCCTAATCTACATAGCAAGTTTCAGGCCAGCCAGTGCTACATTGCAAGGCCCTGTCTCCCCAGGATGGGGAGGTAGGGGGCTCAATGGTACACCATGTGCTTACCATGCAAAAGGCTCGAGGTTCAACCCATGGCACCCTCAAAAACTTAGCCAAACTGTCCCACTGACAACAAATTTGGGAGAAGAGGGGTAGGTAACCTGAGAGCCAGCGTGGAGCAAAGCCAAGAGCCCCTCCCCATCCAGCAGATCTGGACACTTGGGTACACCTCAGGCTAGAGGGTGACAGCTGGGACTGTGCCCGCAGACCAGAAGACCAAGAAATGCAGATGGCATCACAGCACAGGGGTGGACAGGCCAGGGTTCAAGGTCCAGCTAGGACAGCTAAGAGCTGTGCGACCCTGGGCAAGTCCCTCAGCCTCGCAGACCTTTAATCTCACTTGCACGGCAGAGACAGGTGGACCTCTGTGAACTCCAGGCCATCCTTGTCTACAAAGCAAGTCCCAGGCCAGTCAGGTCTACATAGTGAGTTCAAAGCTAGCCAGGGCTACTACATACAAAACCAAAAAAGAAAGTGGAGTTTTCATGGTAGTGCCTCAGCAGCTGACTCGAGGCCATGCTTGAGGACGGCCAGTTTGGAGAAGCCCCCAAGTACAGGAATTGGAGGTGCAGTGGTGGGCTGCCCGGCTACACCCACACCTCCTTCAACCACTTGGTTTTGCTGTGGCTAACGGGCTTCCCTGCAGGTGTGGAGGAATGGCAGGGGCACTTCCTCCCAGAGTGTGCCAGCCTCACCCTTAGCACCTGTCATCGGGTGACCCAATGCAGAGCTCCAGAGGGGCCTAAGTGGCCTTGGGAAGGGGTGCTACACCAGGCCCAGCAGGCCGTGCCTACCGTCTGCTGAGGCTCAGTCCAGTTCACCTCGAAGCCGTCAAAGGCATGGCTCTGCCAATTCTTGCTCAGCTCCCGGATGACCAGGCCCTCTACCCTCTGGAGAAATGCTGCCAGTTGGGGAGTGTCATGATGGGATACAGGTGACACAGCCACCGGCTCAGGGGCCTCTGTCTGCACCTGGGCATCGGCATGTGTCTGGGCCTGGGCAGACGCCTCTGCTGTGGCAATACCAGCTGTCTGGCAAGCTTTCTGGAAAGAGATCAAAACGAGAGTCATGGGCCAGTGACATGACTGTGTGGAAGGGCACTTGCCACTAAGCCTGACAGTCTGAGATCCTTCCCCAAACCCACAAGGTAGAAGGAAAGAACCAAGTCCACATGTGTGCTACAGCACATCCACGCCTGTGAGGACACATATATGAATACACACATAATAATAATTTTAAGATGTGTTATTATTTTATGAGCATGTAGTGGTGTGTGCACAAAAAACACCACAACCAGAATATAAAAAAATTGTTTTAAGGCTGAGGCAGGAGGTTCTTGAGTTGCAGGCAAGCATCCTGGGCCTCACAACCAGGAGAGGGGCAAGAAGTGGGGAGTGGGGGGAGAGGACCCAGAGCTCCATCTCTAGGGCCATAGAAAAAAAGAAAAACAAAGGGGGAGACACAATCAGCATTTGTGATGAGTACATAAGATGTATATGACACGAAGGAAGATATATATGACACAATCAGCATGCGTGATGAGCATGCAGGAGGATGTATATGACATCAGCATGCGTGATGAGCATGCAGGAGCATGTATATGACACAATCAGCATGCGTGATGAGCATGCAGGAGCATGTATATGACACAATCAGCATGCGTGATGAGCACGCAGGAGCATGCATATGACACAATCAGCATGCGTGATGAGCATGCAGGAGCATGTATATGACACAATCAGCATGCGTGATGAGCACGCAGGAGGATGTATATGACACAATCAGCATGCATGATGAGCACGCAGGAGCATGTATATGACACAATCAGCATGCGTGATGAGCACGCAGGAGTGATGTATATGACACAATCAGCATGCGTGATGAGCACGCAGGAGCATGTATATGACACAATCAGCATGTGTGATGAGCACACAGGAGGATGTATATGACACACATCAGCTCTGTGCGTGATGAAGCACGCAGGAGGATGTATATCGACACAATCAGCATGTGTGATGAGCACACAGGAAGATGTATATGACACAATCAGCATGTGTGATGAGCACACAGGAAGATGATGTATATCACACAATCAGCATGTGTGATGAACACACAGGAGGATGTATATGGCACCAGCCTGGGGAGATAGCTCAGGTGAATAAGGTGGTTGCTGCTCAAACATAAGGAACAGAGTTCAAATGCCAGCACCCACATAAAAACATGGCATGTCAACTATCTACACACACAAACATACACACATACATGCAAAATAAACAAAAAAATTATTTCTCAAAATGAAAGTGTATTTGACAGGTTGGGCGCACTTCTGCAATCTCATCACTCAGGAGGTAAGGGCCAAGCTGGCTACATAGTTGAGCTCTCAGGACCCATGCTGGGGCTACAGTGAAATGAAATGCGCGCAAACCCTTGTATCAAAAAAGACAAACAACAAAAAAAAAAAAAAAAAAAAAAAAAAAAAAAAAAAACCAACTTAGGTAGAAAGGTAGAAATGCACTGATGGTCAGAGAACAGGGAAGGACAGGCCATACCCAGAGTGGGCTGGAGCCAGATAAGGAGCTGGGACAGCCTTCGGCTTGAGGACAGAAACCCAGGCCTATCTTGCTACCCCAGGAGGCCATGGGAGTCAAACAGGTCCACAGAGGAGGGCTTGGGAGGCAGGACTTCTAGATTTATGGGAAGGAGCAACTGCCTTGCATCCCCCAAAGGACTGGGAATCTTGGAAAGGATGGATCTAGGTAACTCCAGGGTCTGCTCAGACTAGCCAGCCAGGCCCTGATGTGAAGGACCCAGGAAGGTTCTGTGGCACCTGATTAGCTGAGTTGATGCTCAGATGCACACACAGAGGTGCCAGGTGTTCCCCAAGAAGTCACAAGGGCCGGGCATGGTGGCGCAAGCCTTTAATCCTGGCACTTGGGAGGCAGAGGCAGGTGGATCTTTGTGAGTTCCCAGTACCCACATGGCAGCTAGCAACAATCCTACCTCCAATTCCAGAGGATCCAATGCCCTCTTCTGTCCTCTGAGGGCAATGCATGACATGGGTGTACTTACATACATTCATAACATGGGTGTACTTACATACATGCAGGCAATACTCATACATGACATGGGTGTGCTTATATACAGACAATATACTCATACACATAAAATAAAAATAAATAATTTAAAACTTAAAAATAAAAGTAAATAAAAATAAAAGATCAGGGTACAGGGGCTAGTGTCTGTAGTCCCAGCTACCAAGGAGACTGAGGCAAAAAGATGACCTGAACCCAGGAGTTTGGGGACAGCCTGGGCAAAATTGTAAGATCCAGTCTCAAAAAAAAAAAAAAGTGTTACATTATTTTGCCACAATTCTTTTGTTGAGAAAGGCTCTCCCTGTAGCCCCAGCTAGTCTGGAAAGCAACATGTAGACCAGCATAGCTTCATTCTCACAGAGATCCACCTACTGCCAAGCCAAAATTCTTTGTTCAAAAAAAGTTTTTATTTGTGCATGAAAAATCTCATATAGTCCAGGCCAACTTCAAACTCAATATGTAGCCAAGGCTGGCCTTGAACTCCTGATCCTCCTAATTCCACCCCCCAAATGCTGGAGTTATAGGCATTAACCACCACACCTGGCTACACTGTTTTAGAAAGGAAAGAAGGCACCCCAAGATCTTATAAGATCTGTCTCTCAGTGCTTCAGAAAGCAAGCTAAGTTAAACTAGTGGTTACTAACTCTGGCTCAGCATTTAGAATCACCTGGGTGGTTTCATAAAACCAGATCCTCAGGTCATACTACATACCAGCTGCCCAGAATCCCTCCAGCTGAAGGCAGTGTGCACAGGTTGGACACTGGCCAGGGCATCTACTGCTAGACTGCAGCCAGCACTCTAAACCCACCCCTAAGAACAGCTCTGGGCTTTCAGATCAGCAAGGTCCCATCCCAGTAACAATGCCCTACTGGGGAGTGGCCACACGACTGGCCCATGGCCCAGGCCCTAATAAGAGTCCACACTCTCAATACCCCATTTCAAGCCAAGTTCCAGGACCTCGTCTCTCTATGAACAGATCAGCCTATGGTGAGAAAAGCCAGACCAGGAATGCTTCCTTTAGTCCACTGCTAAAACATGTCAGTGCATGACCATGTGGACATGGCCAGCTTCTCTAAAGTTATTTCTACAAGATTACTGGGTTTACTGATGGAAAGGAAAACAGGAAGCAGCCAAACAGCTCAGCCTGAGTTCAAGGACTACCTGGTCTAGATAGTGAGTTCCAGACCAGGGAGCTACAGGGAGACCCTGTCTCAGGAAAGAAAAAAAAAAGCTGGAGGAGGGGGTAGTGGTCCAGGAGAGATGGCTCATCAATGGCTCATCAGTTAAAAGCATTGGATGCTCTTGCAGGGGGCCAGGTTCTGTTCCCTGCACCTACACAGAGGCTGACAACCATCCTTAACTCCAGTTCCAGGGGATCTGACGGACTCTTCTGACCTTCACAGGCGCTGTGTATCACAGGTACACTTATATGCAGGCAATATACCCATACACATAAAATAAAAATATTATTTATTTTGGTCATTTTGAGACAGGGTCTCCCTTTAGCCCCAGATGGCCTAAAGGTCACTATGTAGACCAGGCTGGCCTTGAACTCACAGAGATCCACCTGCCTCTGCCTCCCAAGTACTGAGATTGGATTACAGGCGTGGGCCACCATGCCAGCCAATATTTTTTTAAAAAGTATCAACGGGCTGATGGCATAGTCATGATGGGACATGCCTTTCATTCTAGCACTCCAGAGGTAGAGGCAGGCAGATCTCTGTGAGTTCAAGGCCAGCCTGGTCTACATAGCAAGCTCCAGACCAAGCTGAAACTAAAGGGAAACCCTGTCTCAAAAAGACAAAAAACAAAAAAACCAAGTATCTTTTAGACTGAGGATGTAGCTAGTGGTGGGGCTTGCCCTACTATGAGAAGCAGTAGATTTGATCCAGAACCTCATTTATTTTTTATTTTTGCTCATCATTATGTTTGTCTTTTTGAGACAGGGTCTCCCTGCAGCCCCAGCTGGCCTGGAACTCCCTATGCAGACCAGGCTGTCCTTGAACTCATAGAGATCCCTGCCCTCCCCCTCAGTGCTGGGACTAAAGGCATGTGAACTCCTGGCCCATTTCTTCTTTTTGAAACAAGGCCTCATGAAGCCCATGCCGGCCTCAAATCTCCAACCCTCCTGCCTCCAAATCCCAAGAGCTGGAATTACAGGTGTGTTTTTGCTTCTCTAATTTCTTCTAAATTTTGGACCACATCACTGATATCAAGAGAAAAAAAATTACCTTGGAAAAAAACAACTTGAACTTTCTTCTGCCCCCCCACATTCTCACAGCCACAAAGGAATCTTAGGCCCAGCAGATGGTTCAGCAGGGGGGCACTTGCTACCAAGCCTGAGTTTGGTTCTGGAACCCACAGGCTGGAAGGAGACAGCTGATTCCCACCAGTCCTCTGATCTCCACACACACTTTGTGGCTCACCTGTGCCCCACAGTAAATAAAAATTTAACTATCTCCTTCAAAAGTCAGGAGATGGAGCCTCAAGGGCCATGCAGGACTTACACCCCAAGTATCAGAATCATTTCTCTTTTTTTCTTTATTTTTGTATGTGTATGAATGCACCGTCTACATGTAGGTCTGTGCACCCGTGTCGTGCAATGCTGCGGAGGTCAGAAGAGGATCTCGGATTCCCCTGGAACTGGAGTTGCAGACAGTTCTTAGCCACCATGTGGATGCTGGAGATCAAACCCGGGTCCTCTGCAAGAGCAGACGGTGCTCTTAACCGTTAGGCTATCTCTCCAACCCCCAGAATCATTTCTTACAACCCTACAGGTTAAAACTATCTATGCCAGGCATAGTGTCACACACACCTTTATCTGAGCATCTGGGAGGCAAAGGCAAGTGGATCTCTGAGTCCCAGGCCAGGGGGGACTACACAGTGAGACCCTGTCTGAAAACAACAACGCCCAGCCTGATGGCCCACACCTGTAATCCCAGCACTTGGGAGGCTGAGGCAGGTGGATCTCTGAGTTCAAGACCAGCCTGGTCTACATAGTGAGTTCCAGGACAGCTGGGGCTACAGGGAAACCCTGTCTCAAAAAGACCCCCAAAAAATAAAAACAAAACTCAGTCTATAAGAAAATTAATGAACCTCAAGTTCACTCACTGTAAAAAAGAAAACAAGGTGTTACACTAAATCAATGATTTCCAACCTGCAATCTTCTAAAATCTTAAATCCTCAGCAAGCAAGAGCTATTTTGAGTAGTTTTGAAAGCTCAGTACACAGATCACAGGCTTATCAGCCATGAGGTTTGTACAGATTAAACTGGCCGTGTGCCTTGCTGTTGACGGCAACTATCTCTGCAAGCCAGTTCAGAGATCAGGGCTCAAAACCTCAACACCTCACCAAGCATGATGGCGCTCGCCTTTAATCCCAGCACTCTTGGGAGGCAGGCGGATCTCTGTGAGTTCAAGGCCACCCTGCTACACAGTGAGCTCCAGGCCAGCTGGGGCTATAGGGAGACACTGTGTCAAAAAAAAAAAAAAAGAATAGAGCCCTTGGCCTCTAATCCCAGCCCTTGGGAGCCAGAGGCAGGTGGGTCACTGAGAGACTGAGGCTGCTCTGGTTCACATTATGACTTCCAGGTAGGCTGTGACCAGGGAGGGCCTGTCGCAAATACACAAAAAAGAACAACAGAGATTGTATACTTTATCAGTTTAAAATGCTGTGACTAGATCATATTTGAGGTTCTTTCATTTTTTACTTGATTGTAAATAATATATTTAATTTCATGGAAAAATTATTTGAATTATTTTTTGTCTTTTTGTATTTAGTCTCAAAAGCATAAATATAAGGTCCTTTTCCGGGAACCTGACACATGGTGGAAGTTCAAACCAAAGGAACTTGCAAGGTAAAACTCAAAGGCTTTCTAACATATCTTTTTATTTTATTACAGTATTTGAAAGTCTATCTAGGGGCTTGAGAGATGGCCTAATGGTTAAGAGCGCTGACTGCTCTTGCAGAGGACCCTGGTTCGATCCCCAGCACCCACATGGTGGCTGAGAACCGTCTGTAACTCCAGTTCCAGGGGAATCCGACGCCCTCTTCTGACCTCCGTGACATTGCACGGGTGCACAAACCTACATGCAGACAGTACATTCATACACATACAAAAATAAATAAAATTAAAAAAAAGTCTATCTAGACTTTTTTCCTTTGTAAATGATGAATAAAACAAAACCAGTTGGATTTCAGCTTGTTCACTTAGAAATTGGTAGTAAACTTATATTATTTATGTCTTAATTTTAGTTTTTTTTTTTTTTTTTTTTTTNTTCTTCTAAATGTTGGGACTACATCACTGACTGATATCCAAGAGGAAAAAAAATACATTGGAAAAACAACTTGAACTTTCCTTTCGCCCCCCAACCATTCTACAAGCACAAAGGAACTTTCTTAGGCCCCCCCCCCACATTTCTCACAGCCAAAGGAAATCTAGGCCCCAGCAGATGGTTCAGCGGGGGGCACTTTTACCCAGCCTGAGGTTTGGTTCTTGGAACCACACCGGTGGAAGGAGGGACAGCTGAATACCCACCAGTCCTCTGCTCTCCACACCACAACTTTGTGGCTCACCTGTGCCCCACAGTAAATAAAAATTTAACTATCTCCTTCAAAAGTCAGGAGATGGAGCCTCAAGGGCCATGCAGGACTTACACCCCAAGTATCAGAATCATCTCTTCTTTTTTCTTTATTTTTGTATGTGTATGAATGCCCCGTCTACATGTAGGTCTGTGCACCCGTGTTCGTGCAAGTCTGCGGAGTCAGAAGCGGGATCTCGGATCCGCTGGAACTGAGGTTAGTTTGCAGAAGTTGTTAGCCACCAGTGTGGGTGCTGAGGATCAAAACCGGGTCCTCTGCAAGAGCAGCCGGGTGCTCTTAACCACTGAACAAACCATCTTTCCAGACCCTAAAAATAAGTACTTAATTTTAAAAATTCTACCTAGTGCTAGGCGTGGTGGTGCAAACCTTAAATCATAGCACTGGGGAGGCAGAAAAAAAGGGCTTCCTGGACAGATGACCAGGTGAGCTCCAGTTCAGTGAGAGACCATGTCTGAAAAACAACAACGCCCACCTGATGCCCAACCTGTATCCCAGCACTTGGTTGCGGCTTGAGGCACGGTGGATCTCTGGTTCAAGACCAGCCGGGTCTACATAGTGAGTTCCAGGACAGCTGGGGGCTTACAGGGAAACCCCTGTCTCAAAAAGACCCCAAAAAATAAAAACCAAAAACACTCAGCTATAAGAACAATTAATGACCATCAGTTCACCTCACTGTACAACAAAGAGGAAAAACAAGGTGTTACACTAAATCAATGATTTCCAACCTGCAATCTTCTAAAATCTTAAATCCTCAGCAAGCAAGAGCTATTTTGAGTAGTTTTGAAAGCTCAGTACACAGATCACAGGCTTATCAGCCATGAGGTTTGTACAGATTAAACTGGCCGTGTGCCTTGCTGTTGACGGCAACTATCTCTGCAAGCCAGTTCAGAGATCAGGGCTCAAAACCTCAACACCTCACCAAGCATGATGGCGCTCGCCTTTAATTTCCCAGGCACTCTTGGGGAGGCAGGCGGATCTCTGTGAGCTTCAAGGTCCACCCTGCTACACAGTGAGCTCTCAAGGCCAGCTGGGTGCTATAGGGAGGACACTGTGGTCAAAATAAAAAAAAAAAAAAAAACACAAACCCAAACCCCACACCACACTCAACACCTCACGATCTCCAGGACTCAGGCACAGTGAGAGCCCCAGCTACCTGCCCATTCAACCACCTGAGTGGTTCCTTCTGGAAAACGCACAGCCAGCCCGATTGTGAAGCAGATGAGACACCTACCTATGTTCTACCTGACCGTGTCATCGGGCGGACCAGCCAACGGACGCAGCTGCGGGAGCGCATCCCGAACCAGGGCCTTTTCCTCGAAGCATTTCCTTTCCTCGGCAGTTCCTCCTCAGATTGCCAGGACCGCGGTCGTCGGTCAGTTGCGTGTTGTGTTTCAATGTTGACTACTTTACCCCAGGTCCACAACTGACCAATGCTTGAGTCTCTTCTCAAATGTCATGTCTCAGTTACACTCACTTTACAACTAACTCAACAGGTTCCCAAAGGAGTTACTCAGCTACTGCCTTCTTCTGTCAGCACCATAGAACCATTTACCTCCTATGCATGGTTTATGCTGTAGCCCCTAAGACTGTCCCAAAGAAGTCCCAGGACGGCAGAGATCATCTCTGCTGATGAATGTCCAGCACCCCAGTCAGTCAGCCTCATTTCCTCATTTGTATGCTTCGGATTAAACCAGAAACTATTTTAGCTAGACCTTAGGATGCAGTTTAAAATGCCTGAAAACTGCTGTTCTTGAGCCGGGCGTGGGTTGCGCACACTTTAACTAGCACTGGGAGGAAGATGTGCAGGCGTATCTTTGTGGTTCAAGGCCAGCCTGGTCTACAGGTGAGTTCCAGAACAAGCTGGGGACTGCAGGGAGACCTTGTTCCAAAAGACAAAAAAAAAAAAAAAAAAAAAAAAGAAACTGCTGTTCTAAAAAAAAAAAAAATTTAAGCCAGGCATGGTGGGCTATTACCTTTAATCCCCAGCCACTCAGGGAAGGGGGAGCAGAGGCAGCAGGAAGGGTCAGGGGCCGGAGGCAGGGCAGGCGGATCTCTGTGAGTTCAAGGGCTCCATGTCTACACAGCGAGTAGCTCCCAGGGCCGCTGACTAAAGGGACACCCCTGTCTCCAAAAAAACAAAAAAAAAAAAAAAAGATGAGACGAAAGAGGAATCCTTCAAAACCTGGAATACTGAATATTCTTTTGGGTGCTGTTTTGAGACAGAGCCTCACTGTAGAGCTCAGGGCGTCCTAGAACTCGCTTTTTATGTAGACCAGGCTGGCCTCAGACGCACTCTTAATGACCTCACAGGCATTGCATTTGAAACGTGTTCAGCAATACATATATATAGAAAAGTTTTTAAAACTACTAGTCTTGCAGGGCATAGTGACACGCCTTTACTCCTCGCACTTGGGAGGCAGGAGCGCAGCGCGGATCTTTGTGAGTTCAAGGCCAGCTGGTCTCACCAGAGGTGAAGTTCCAGGACATTAGGGCTATTGGGATTGAGACCCTGTCTCTGAAAAAGACAAAAAAATAAAAATCTGGGGCTGGGAGAGATATTAGACTAGCGGTTTTAAGAGTCGCCCGGACCGCTCTTCGAGACGTCCGGTCGTGTTCGATCCCCCGCACCCACATGGCGGCTAAGACGTCTGGACACTCCAGTTCCAGGAGGAACTCCAGTTCCAGGGGAATCCGCGATTTTACACTCTCTTCTGACCCTCCGCGGCGTTGCACGACACGGGTGCACAGTACTGCATGGCGGACAGTACATTTCATTTACATCATATCAGAAATAATAAAATAATAAAAAAAAAATAAATAAAAATAAAAAATAACAAAATTAAAAAAAAACCCTACTAAGATCTGGAGAGATGGCTCAGCAGTTACGAGCACTGACTGTAACTTGCAAAGGACGCGGGTTCAATTCCCAGCAGCCACATCGTGGCTAACAACCGTCCGTAAATCCAGTTCCAGGGAACATAACGCCCTCTTCTGATCTCCTTGGGCATTGCTCGACACAAGTGCACGTAACACACATGCAGGCAGTACACCCCATACACATAAAAAATAAATGTAAAAAAAAAATAAAACCAACGGAGGCGTCGCTGGCTTGGCGCTGCGCCGCGGCCTCACCCCACCGCCCCACCGTCTTCCCCGCGGATGTGTTGGATCCCCTTCAAACCCTGCGAGGGAACGCACCCGACACCACTCCCAGCAGTCTCGTCCAGCCAGAGGACGCTCGGCCGACCTTGGTTACCTCATTGCCGTCTCGACCCAGCCAGCAGCTAGTTAGAGACGGCGGCTCCGGCCACTTCCCGCCCTGCGACGAAGAGGCCTGGGTTTTTGGCGCGGCGGCATCGCATGGCGACGCCCCGCCCCTAGCCGCCGCGATAGGGCCCTGGTTGCGCCGGCGCACTCTCAAGATGCGCCGCCACTGAGCGGAAAGTCCCGAGGATGGTCGAGTAAAGCTGACAAAAGCAATTTTTCGTTCACTGGTTCACATTCTTTTTTTCCCTAAGGCACAAGGGGCAAAAAAAAAAAAAAAAAAAAAAAAGGGATTTTTGTGAGTCTGGGGATTTTTGTGAGTCTGTAAGACAGGCTTGAGTGGCTTTGGATATCCTATTTCCAGAGGCCACATCTGGGTCAGGCGCCCCTCGTGGTGGAAGTGCGGAAGTGAGGCGCTAGCTCCAGGTTCAAAGATGGCGCTGAGCGGCTGTGCGGGTCTGGAGCCCTGGCTACTTCTTGTGCTAGCAGCACCTCGCTTTGATGTACTAGTCCCTTGATGCTCGTTTCTGAATGTAATGATAATGGAAAATACTCATGCAGATACCATTTGAGGTTGAATGGGTGGAAGGCCCAAATCAAGTTTATACTAAATAAAATGCCTGTTAAATAGACTTAATATTAGAGACGCAACCGCTCAGTGGTAGAGCAGCCTGGATTCACTCCCCAACACACATTTACACAAAATTGAGTCCCTACAACATGTCAAAGAGCCCAGATTATGAATTTCTCCTATTAAATCCTCACCTTGCTGAAGCAACTGCTTGCTTGTTGGTTGGTTGGCTGGTTGTTTGCTTGGCTGGTTGTTTTTTGAAATGCTAGGATTTTAAGAGGCATAATAAACATGTGTAAATAACAATTTGGCTGCAGGTGTAGACCACTGGTATGGCACCTGGTTGATAGGCAGGAAACCAGAGTTTATTATGCCTCTTAAAGGTGCTGATGGTCAGATAGGCAACTGTTTTTTGTTTGTTTGTTTGTTTGTTTTTGTCTTTTCAAGACAGGGTCTCCCTGTAGTCCCAGCTGTCCTGGAATTTACTCTGTAGACCAGGCTGGCCTTGAACTCACAAAGATCCGCCTGCCTCTGCCTCCCAAGTGCTAGGATTAAAGGCATGCGCCACCAGGCCCGGCAGGCAACTGTTTTAAATTACCCAGTAAGATACCTCTGCCTGCCTGATTCCCAAACCAACTCTTGAGCCCTTAGGCAGTAATCTAGTAGCTAAATCTTCCTATTTCCTCCTTTCTCAGACTTGGAAACCTGCCCAGGTCTGATTCCCAGTGCAGTACTCAGTGACAGGGTCCTTCTCATCACCACTCTGTTCCAGCCAAGGCCAAAAAGACAGATTAGAGCCGGGCGTGGTGGCGCACGCCTTTAATCCTAGCACTTGGGAGGCTGAGGCAGGTGGATCTCTGTGAGTTCAAGGCCAGCCTGGTCTACATAGCAAGTTCCAGGACAGCTGGGGCTACAGGGAGACCCTGTCTCAAAAAGACCAATTAAAATATTTAAAAATAAATTACAATTTTTTTTTTTTAGTTCAAGTGTAGAGGTCTAGATGTAAGCCTGGAGAAAGTGGATCCTTTTTCTCAGGCTTGGTACCACCCTAGGCTGCTGTCCTTTCCTCATGAAAATTAGGCTAGGAAAAGACCTGCTATACTTACCTGGCAGGGGAGATACCATGATCACGAAGGGCGAGGCTCATCCATTGCACTCCGGATGTGCTGACCGCTATGATTTCCCCAAACGTGTGAAACTCGACTGCATAATTTGTGGTAGTGGGGGACTGCGTTCACGCTCTCCCCTTAAGAAAATAAAAAAGAGAAAGAAAAGACCTGCTTAACCAGGCCAAGGAGGAAAACTTCAGGTAGTTTGGAGGCATTAAATGCCACAAAGATCTCAATAAAGATAAGTCTGAGGCTGGAAAGCTAGCACTTGCATAGCATCTGGGAGACTCTGGGTTCAGCCTTAGCAGGAGTAGAATAGAAGTGGTGTCTGTGCATGCCTGTCACTGAAACTGGCATTTTGGGTCATATCTGGTAGCCTTGTTGACAACAACTTCATTAAACTCATGAAGACAAAAGCCAAAAGGAATAGTTGAGAAACTAAACACAGGCAGAAAGACCATAAATACAATTTGACAATAATTCTGGAAATTCTCCCTGAGACAACAATTACAAATTTACACAGACACTGAACCCCAAAGACACTCATCGCTGATGACTGTAACTCTTTCTTTTAAATTTTATTCTTTTTTTTTTAAGATTATTAAAGTTCAGTTTTGTTTTGTTTTGTTTTGTTTGGTGTTTTTGAGACAGGGTCTCCCTTTAATCCAGATATCTTGGAGCTCACTCTGTAGACCCATCAGGTCTTGAACTCACAGAGATCTGCCTCCTGAGTGCTGGGATTAAAGGCGTGCACAACCATGCCTTTGCCCAGCACTAAAGGCGGTTCTTAGCTGCCATGTGTGTGCTGGGAATCGAACCTGGGTCTTATGCAAGAGCAGTCAGTGCTCTTAACTGCTGAGCCATCTCTCCAGCCCCTATTCTTCTTATTTATTTATTTAGTCTTTTTGAGTCAGGGTCTCCCTGCAGCCCCAGCTGTCCTAGAACTCTCTTTGTAGACCAGGCTGGCCTTAAACTCACAGAGAGCCACCTGCCTCTGCCTCCCAAGTGCTGGGATTAAAGGCCTGCGCCATCACGTCCTTCTTATTCTTTTTATTTTATGTATGTGAATGTATTGCCTACATGTATGCAAGTGCATCCATGTTGTGCATGCCCCACAGAGGCCAGAAAAGGGTGTTAGATCCCATGGAACTGGAGTTATGGACAGTTGTTAGCTGCCATTTGGGTGAGGGAATCAAACCTGGGTCTTCTGCAAGAATAGCCAAAGTTCTTTTTTTTTTTTTTTTTTTTTTTTTTTTTTTTTNTTTTCTTTCTTTCTTTTTTCTTTTGGTCTTTTCGAGACAGGGTCTCCCTGTAGCCCAGCTGTCCTGGAACTCACTCTGTAGACCAGGCTGGCCTTGAACTCACAAAGACCTGCCTGCCTCTGCCTCCCAAGTACTAGGATTAAAGGCGTGTGCCACCACGCCCGGCACTTTCTTTCTCTCTCTCTTTCCTTTCTTCCTCCTACCTTTCTATTATTTATTTATTTATTTATTTATTTATTTATTTATTTTCTTATGAGTGTTTTACTGCATGTATGGAAATACACCTGTGTCATACAATACCTGCAGAGGTCAGAAGACATTGGATCCCTGGAACTGGAGTTATAAATGGCTGTTAGCCGCCAGGCGTGGTGGCACTTGGGAGGCAGAGGCAGGCGGATCTTTGTGAGTTCAAGGCCAGCCTGGTCTACAGAGTGAGTTCCAGGACAGCTGGGGCTACAGGGAGACCCTGTCTTGAAAAAGTCCAAAAAAAATGGCTGTTAGCCACCATGTGGGTATTGGGAATTGAACAGGGGTCCTCTGTAAGAGCAGCCAGTGCTCCTAGCCACTGAGCCAGCTTTTCAGCCCTAAAACAAACAATGCTTTATTACATTTTAATTAATCTTATTTATTTATTTATGTATTATTTATATATTTATGTTTTTGAGACAAGGTCTCCTTGTAGCCCCAGCTGACCCGGAACTCACTCTGTAGGCTAGGCTGGCCTTGAACTCACAGAGATTGCCTGCCTCTGCCTTCCAAATGCTGGCATTAAAGGCCTGCGCCACCAGCACCGGCAATCATCCCTATCTTCTGGGAGATGCATACACAGGTGCATTAGTAGTGCTCAGGGGGGCAACTTACAGGAGCCTGCCCTGTTCTTTATTTCCACCATGGAGAGTTCAGGATTGAACTCTGGTTGTCCCTTAGTAGGGGAGGATGACCTTGAACTTCTGATCTTCCTGTTTCTACCTAGAAAGTGCTAGGATTACAGGCCTGTGCCACCACACCCCGCTGATGCAGTGCTGGGGATCAAACCCTGGGCCTTTTGTGCCTGAGAACCAAGGACTGTACCAAATGAGCCACATTCCCTGCTCCAAGCTTTTCCAAAAACAAAAACCAAAAAGTATTTTGCTAAGATACTCAGATTGGCCTTGGATTTACAGTCTGAAGTCCTAGCCTCTCAAGTAGCTAGTATTCTGGACTTTTCTATTTGGAGTGCAACAAATCCAAAGCTGGGCTGGAGAAACTGCTCAGTTCACAGACTGCTAGCCCAGAACTCACAAAGCCAGCACCACAGGACCAGGCCAGGTAGCACTCACCTGCAATTTCAGCACTGGAGAGGTTCATACGAGCTAGAGGATGTTATTTATTTATTTTTGTTTGTTTTTTTGAGATAGGGTCTCCCTTTAGTCTCAGCTGGCCTGGAGCTCACTCTGTAGACCAGGCTGGCCTTGAACTCACAGAGATCCGCCTGCCTCTGCCTCCCAAGTGCGGGGATTAAAGGCATGCATCCACCAAGCCCAGCTAGGATTTCTTTTTTTTTTTTTTTTTGTCTTTTTGGTTCCTGTTTCGAGACAACAGTACTCCCTGTTGTCAACCAGCTTTCTGGAATTAACCTCGTTAGAACCAGTCTGGCCTTGAGCTAACAAAGATAGCCCTGCTCGTCCTACACCAAGTGCTAGGAATTAAAAAGCGAGTGCACCACCACACCCGGTCCTCAACCCTTTGCGCTCTTTTTGACATGACAGGTTCTTTCATGTAGCTACCAGCTGTGGACTGGAAAACTCACTTTGTAGAACAGGACCGGCCTTTGAATCACAAGAATCAAAACTGCCTTGCCCCCCTAAGCGGATGGGATTAAAGTTTGTACACAACAATGCTCCGAACCAAATATAAAATTAATTTCTTTTTTTTTTTTAGTTTTTGTCCCTTTTTTGAGAAGGGTCTCTCCCTTGTATGCCCCAGCTCCTGGAACTCACTTGTATACCAGCTGGTTCGGGCTTGAACTCACAACAGATCGCCTGCCTCTGCCTTCCACAGTAGTGCTAGTATTAAAGGCGTGTGCGCCACCACGCCCGGCAAATGTTATTTATTTTCTTATGGATTATGAATGCACTGTCTGATGCCAAAGCTCTTGGTGCACCCGTGTCGTGCAAGCCGAGGAGGTCAGGAAAGAGGGTGTGCGGATTCCCTGGAACTGAGAGTTCCTCCTGAATTGGAGTTTCAGGACGGGCCCTCTCAGCCGCCACTTGTGGGTGCTGGGTATCAGCGCCGCACATCTTGCGCCTACTACCATGGGGATGAATTGCCCACCGATTGAGGCCTACAGCTCTAATTATTTTCTTTGTCCCTCCGAACCCTTCCATACCCGTCGTTTTCTGAGTCTCTCTGCCGATTCGAATGATTCTTTAAGTCAATAGATGAGTACTAACTTAGCGCGATGCTCTCTTAATGCCGGTCTTAGGCTTTCCTATTTCTTGCTCCAGTCCCAATAAAAATTATTTACTTTTCTCTCCCTATTTTTTAAGAAATTAATCCCTCTCTCTTTCCTTTTCCTTGGGTCTTTTTCTTGACCAAACTATCAGGGGCAATCCTCCCGAATGTGATCCCCAGCTGTCCTGGAAACTCCACTCTGTAAAACCGGCTGTGCCTGACCCACAAAAGATGCCCCCCTTGGGGCCTCGCGCGGAGGAGTTGGCGTAGGAGTTTTAAAGGTTCGTGGCCACCAGAGCCGACGATCTCTATGGCTTAAATTATATTTTTTTTATATGTTGGCAGATGAGTGTACTGTCTGCATGTTAGAGGTTCAGTGGGATGATAATGGCAAAGCCTGGTCAGTGCCTCTGAATATGCTCGCAGAGGGTCAGTAAGAGGGGCTTGTCCAAGCTGGAAGTTCCGAGCCTCTTGGACCTATGAGGTAGTGGATGAAAGTTACGTTGTTTCTTGAGTGCCGCGTCATTACGGTGTGTTAGTTTTTTTTTTAACGGTTAAGAAGGGAATTACTGGAGTAAATAGACAAACCCCAGCGTCCGTTCTGGATAGAGAACAAAAAAAGAAAAGCAGCAGCGCAAGCTGCTAAGCCATCTTCTCTATGCCTAATACTTATTTTTTTTTATGGTTCCTTTCGAGACAGATCTCCCTTCCCAAGCTGTTCCTAGAACTCAACTTCTTACAGCCCAGGCTTGCCTTGAACACACAATGATCTGCCTGGCCTGCCTCTGCCGCTAAATTTCTCGCTAGATATATATATAAAATAATAACTCCGTATTGTAGTATGCTCGCATTGTGAGGTCTGCGAAAGAGAAATGGTTCCTATGTCAGCCCTTTTACCAAAGAGCATTCAAAAACTGATGGCTGCTCTCTATAAAGCATAGGACCCGGGTCCTTCAAATCAAACCCCAGCAAACAACGGCCACATTCGTGGGAACCCTAGAAACCTTCTTTAACCCTCTCTAAATTTCCATGAATGAGAAACTTCAAAACCAAAAAGCGGCGGACCCTCCAAAATTCTTTGCGGACCTTCTGTGTGCTATTGCACAACATTGGTGGCCTACATAATCTACAAGCAGCACCAACATTCATATACATTTAAAAAATACAATAAAATTAAATAAAAAAGATAGAAATAAAAAAGTGTGCGCCACCACCTCCTATCTGCTTTTCCCAAAAAAGGCATCCCCAATTTTTAATAATTTAAAAGAAATCCGGCTGGGCGTGGTGGGTGGCGATTGTATTTTACGCAGGGCTGTAAGGTTGGTTGGCGCCGGTTACAATTCACACAACATGCTTTTAATCCTAGCACTTGGGATACGGACTTAAGAAAGACCCGCATCAGGCGTGAATCTTCTCTTCCAGGTTTGACCGAAGGGATTTCAAGCGCCGAGTCCCTTCTTATATGCCTCTTCTGACCTCTGCAGACATGGTCTTACCAGACTGAACATGGGTTGCGAACGTGTTATATCTCGCGTAGAGGCCAAAAGCATCAGGGAACATACTAGTACAGATACAAAGGTTTAACAAGAGAGACCTTTAAAAAAGATCAATAACACAAAATTACATGGGAACGCAATTATAAAAAAGCATAAAGAAAACAAAGGAGGCAGGCTCAAGCTAATGTCTTGGACTGTTCCGCCTGGAAGGGCCAGCTGGTCTGACAAATGAGTTCCATGCACCCAGCGGGGCTATGCCTTTAATCCACACGGGAGTCCTGCTTGCCATGCGAGAAGAAGAAAAAATAGAGAACAACCCCCATGGAGCATGGCCGAGCGGATCTGGATAGTTTTCTCCAGTCCCCAGTGTAGAGCATGCATTGTCAGTGATTTCTGATAAGCTACAAAAAAGTGCCACTAGTCCGAAACAAAACAAAAGGTGGGACAAACAGCCGGGTCTATCATATTTGAAATTGGTCGTTGAGTGCAAATATTCGCCAAAATAATTACCTCCCCAGCTTGAATATCAGCTGAGGACTAAAGGCGCTATTGAACGCTATAGAAAAACACGTTCTTCCTTCTTATTTCCTCTTTTTTTCTAATTAATAATACACAGAGCAGTGAGCTCAAATAAGCCATCAAATATCAGCCTGGCGAGAAATTATTATAACTTATATTTTTTCTGTCATGCTGTCTTAAGCTCGATCAATGTACTGTCTGCATTGCAAGTTTGTGCACCTGGTGCTCGTGCAATATGCCGCGAGTCAAATGAGGTGTCGGATTTTCTTCTGGACTTGGAGTTCTCCTGGAAATTGGGAAATTTCCATGACTCTCGTTTGAGTGAATGGCACTGGTGGGTCGCTGGCTTAGCAGAAAACTTCCGGCGGGTGATTCTGCCTGGTACAGGAGGCTGGGGTCTCCCAGCGTCTGTTGTGTTTTGTACGAACAGAATTATGGTCCCATTCTTTCTCCTACCCCTTTTACCATAAACTAAGTAATTTGTATATCCGAAAACTTTATTTTGTGATAAATTATTCTTATCCTGGTGAGCGCTTAACCTTGGTGGACATCCAACTCTGTCTTATACTTAGCAATAGATACTGGCCTTGGTGTAACTGAACTAGTATCCCTCCATGCCTTTATTTGGTTGGCATGTAATTGGTGTGAGTAGGTCCTCTTGTGTCTTTGTGTTTTTTTGCTTTAGCTCAAGTAATCTGCGTTTGATAGAAATCTCCTCCCTTGAGCTAAGGTTTTCTTCTCAACTGCTCCTCAGGAGCCTCTGTGGACTTTGTAGCTTAGTGGCTGCCTCATCTGCACTGATGGACCTTGGCACCTATAATTAGAAAAACTGAGGGTCACGCGCCAGAAAAAAATTCCTTCTTTCTTAATGCTTTATCTGCAGGGAATTGTCAAAGGATACCCTACGAAATAATCAACTAGGGAGCTAGGACTTACCTAATTGATGAGGATCTAGGCTCCGACAAGAAAGTGAGCTTCAGCAATCTTCAGATAACTAATCCAACTAAATTCATAGTGCCAAAAGTCTGCTAGTTAATCTTTTACAAAATATCGTTTTTTCCACGGACGCTATGTTTGAATTTTCTGAAACCCTGCGTTGGAGGGAGCAGGGAATGTGGGCTCATTTTGTGTTTAGCAAGTCCTTCAGTTCCTCGATGGTGCACAGAAAAAGGTCCCAATGGGAGTTATTTGCCATCCTGTTCAGGGCATATTAAGTCGCGCACCTCTTTTGGAATCCTTAGCACTTTGGGTGATATAACAGGCAGAGGCAGGTGGTATCGAGCTTGCTTATATTCATGGGGTTTTCAAAGGGGCCCAAAGGGGCCTGGTGGCTTCTATCAGTATTACAGGGAGAGGCTAATGGAGGTGTCTGTCGCAGAGAGCAGCCCAGGAGGGCGCTTGGGAGCCAGGCAGAGAGGCGCACCCTGTTCGTCCATAAAAATCGGCCTATCCTGCTTATACAAAAAAAAAAAAAAAAAAAAAAAGATTCCTCTTAACAAATGAGGAAACCGAGGGGTAAAACACCAGGGGGAAAAAGGAGGTTCCTCGGCAGAAGAAAGATGATCAAGTGAATAGTTCTGAGCCAACCAGGTTCAAATGCTAACCTCGCAAAGGGCCGTATATAATGCAAGAGTAAGTGACAACATGAACAACCTAGGAGTTCAAATCAGCGTCAACTCAGCGTGCTCGACAAAATGGGTCCTTCCGCGAAAAAATCTAGTATTAATAAAAAACTATTCTCGCCGAGGCATCAATGGGTTCTCCTGTTGAAGTCTGTCCCCGCGCCAAGGCAACCTGGCTGCTACTTCCCACACCTAGTCCCAACCAGAAACCCCTAGGGACTGGACTAAGGGATCGGGAATGTTCACGCAGGCCTGGGTGTGTTAGGAGTGCATCTCCCAGTAGATGTGTGCGCCGCAGCTCACTCTGGGATAGGATGACGGGTTAGCATTCAGGAGCCAATGGATAGTAACTGGGAAAAACCCAAAAAAAANAAAAAAAAAAAAAAAAAAAAAGACCAATGTGGAGGGGGGATAAAATAGAACAGAAATACTTTGGCAAAAAAGCCAAAAGATAAATCAACCAATAAAAAAAAATCATAAATGCAAGAGCCAAGAATGTGCCCAGCGGTAGAGCACTTTCTATCATGCATGAACCCTAGGTTCAGTTCCCAGATCTTCAAATACATAGAGAGACAGATAAATAATTAAGGTCTACAAGATGGCTCAACGCATAAAGTCCTTTGCTACCCAAGCTGCCAATCTGAATTTGATCCCAGGAACCACATGGTGGAAGGAGAGCCCTGACTCCTGCAAGTTGCCCTTTGACCCTCACACGTGCAACACGCCACAGCACATACCCCTCCCAAATAAATAGGTGTTGACTAAACCAGCAAACATATACGGTTAAGTCTGAGATATGGTTCAGTTGGGGAACAAGTGCTTAGGGTCCATGAGCCCCTGGGTTTTATCCCTAGAGTCAAAATACATAATGAAGAAAAAGAAAACAATAATGTCTCAGTTAACTCACTTAAGTTCAGCATTCATTCTATTGTAAGAGCATCATTAGCCGATTTTATGGCAGTGGAAACCCCACAGTGTGCTTACACTACCTCACGTGGCCCAAGTCAATCAATCACTCAGTGTGGCCTCTTGCTACAATTGAGAGATGATGGCTAAATCAAGTAAAATAAGACAGAAAGCATAGCACTGTATTCTGTATATAGCTGTACTCTGTGTGTGTGTGTGTGTGTGTGTGTGTGTGTGTGTGTATACACACGTGTCGAGCTGGGTATTGAACCAGGGCCCGCCCAGCACTCTAAACACTTCCTCCCTCTGCTACTGAGCCATACCCTAAGCCCCTGGATATATGCTTTTTTCTTGTTTAGTTGTTTGGCGACACCAGGCTGGTGGGCACTGGGAATGTGGTGGAGGTTAGAGGACAGTTTTGTGGAGTTTGTTCTCTTCTTCTACCCCTGCCCTTTTTTAAAATCTTTTTGAGGGGCTGGAGTGAGTGCCGACTGCTCTTGCAGAGGACCCAGCTTTGATTCCCAGCACCCACATGGCTCCAACTCCGGGGGAATCTGATGCCCTCTTCTGACCTCTGTGGCATTGGACGACACGGGTGCACAGACCTGCATGAAGACAGTATATTCATACACATAAAAAATTAAATAAGGGCTGGAGAGATGGCCTAGTGCTTAAGAGTGCCGACTGCTCTTGCAGAGGACTCGGGTTTGATCCCCAGCACCCACATGGCGGCTGAGAACCGTCTTTAACTCAAGTTCCACGGGAATCTGATGCCCTCTTCTGACCTCCGAGGCATTGCACAACATTGCACAGACCTACATGCAGACACTACATTCATACACATACAAAATAATAAAATTAAAAAATAAAGTTAAAAAAATCTTTTTTGAAATGGGGACTCCCTGTAAGCCCCAGCTGACCTGGAACTTTCTTTTTTTTTTTTTAATATACTTTTTTTTTTTTTTTTTTTTTNCCTCCTCCTCCTCCTCCTCCTCCTCCTCCTCCTTCCTTCTTCTTCTTCCTTCTTCTTCCTTCTTCTTCCTTCTTCTTCCTTCTTCTTCCTTCTTCTTCCTTCTTCCTTCTTCTTCCTCCTTCTTCTTCTTCTTCTTCTTCTTCTTTCTTCTTCCTTCTTCTTTCTTCTTCTTCTTCCTTCTTTCTTCTTCTCCTTCTTCCTCCTCCTCCTTTTTTTTAATTTTTTTTATTTTTTATTATTTCCTGTAGGGCTGGAGAGATGGCCTAGCGGTTAAAAGCGCCGACTGCTCTTGCAGAGGACCTGTGTTCGGTCCCCAGCACCCACATGGCGACTGAGAACCGTCTTTAACTCAACTTCCAGGGGAATCTGACACCCTCTTCTGACCTCCGCAGCACGACACGGGTGCATAGACCTACATGCAGACAGTACATTCATAGACATAAAAAAATTAAAAAAAATTGGCCGGGCGTGGTGGCGCACGCCTTTAATCCTAGCACTTGGGAGGCAGAGGCAGGCGAATCTCTGTGAGTTCAAGGCCAGCCTGGTCTACAGAGTGAGTTCCAGGACAGCTGGGGCTACAGGGAGACCCTGTCTGGAAAAGACCAAAAAAAAAAAAATTAAAAAAATTATTTCGTGTAGTGCTTTCAATTTGCAGGCACATCCTCTACTTCTGGGTTACACTCCAGCATTTGTTCCTTATTTCCTGGGATTGTAACGCCCAAGCCAGATGATCTGGGTGGTCTTTCCAGGGCTGGGTTTTGGAGTTGAGTGGTGGAGAGTGTTAAGCAGGCTGGAGACTGTTGGAGACTTTGGGTTCCAACCACAGCACCTTTTACACTAAAAAGGGCTTTATTTTTTCCTTTTGGCTTCTTGGAGACAAGGTCTTGCTCTGTAGCCCAGGCTGGCCTGGAACTTGAGATTCTCCAGCCTCAACCTCTGAGTTGTAAAGAGCCAACACCCTCAACTCTGGAGAGGGAATGGAAGCGCCAAGTCCTATCTCCGCTCCCCCACCTCTACTCTTGTCTTTCTCGCCCGGGAGTCCCTTTTTCTCCAACACTCATCAGTCCTTCCAAGCGGAGCTCGGCTGGCAGGGAAGGAGTCTAGGCGGACGAGGGAGTGGGGGTTGGGACGCGCGAAGCATGCTCTGGGCAGAGGTGAGGCAGGAGCACTCCCAGCCGAGTCTCCTGGAGATCCAAGCCGCGGGTGGGGGGATAAGAGGCCGAACCGTCCGCTGGGGTCTGTGGCCCAGCGCAGGGGCTCCGGGTCGCGAGGGAACCCAGGGTGTCAGGGCTGCTCCCCCTCCGCCGCGGACAAGCCCCGCGGGGAGCCGCTCAAAGAAGTTAGTCCTGATTGGAGGGAGGGCGCGGAGGCTGGAGCAGGGGCGTGGGGGTGTGAGTCCCACTGTCATGTAAATATCCCCCGCGGGCAGGGCGGCTGCGAGGCCGACTTAAACCCGGGCGCCTGGGGCCGCCTCCTGTTCCGAGTATCCAGTCGCCAGCCGTGTGGACGGACGCTCGGCTCCGCGCCTCCCCTCGTGGCATGGCCCCGAAACGGCAACCCGCGACCCTGCCTCAGCCCAAGAAGCCCCGGCCCGCGCCGGCCAAGCCCGCCGACGCCGGCGCGCAGAAGGGAGGTGAGTCGGCCCTGGCGCTCTCGGGGACTCGGAGGACTTGGCACGAACGAGTCGGGATGTGGGTGGCTGGGGACCCCCGTCCATGCAGACCCCCCTAATGGCGGTCAGCGCCCGGTGTGAGGGTGAGGCTGATGCTGGGGAAGGAGAAGGCGCGGGACCGGCACACCCGAGCTGGGGGGTGCTTCCTCCGTCCCCCGGCACCACGTGGGACGCAGCATGTCTCCCCGCACCCTCAGCTCTCTGCTGTGGGCCTGCTGTTTTGGCCGCTGGCACCGGTGAGCCCTCGTGGCCTCCTCCCCCTGCACCCTCGCGCCCTCTCCATCCGTGTCCCCTTCTCTCGGTTTCCCGCTGCCACCCCGGCCTGAGCGACTGCCAGCCACCTCGTGTGGCTCCCCGCTTCCGCCTTCTCCCATCCTGCCCCGGCACGGCCGGTCACGTGACCCACAACCCAGCCTCACAACCCTCCCCGGCCTTTTAGTGTAGCCCTCCTGGTACCGACTGAGACTTCCGGGACCCCGCCCACCAGGCCCGCACCCCCTCTCCCGGCTGCACCCCCCGGGGTGTGTCCTGCCCTCACACCCAGCATCTCCCCAGGACGCCCGAGCTGCGCTTTCCCAACCCCGGGCCTGCAGGCACTGTGCGTCAGCCTGGGTGGCTCACTTCATGCCCTGCCCCCGGGGGGCGCTCTCCAGCTCTTGGGCAAGGTATTTCCTGGAGGGATCTGGCCTGAGCCCCAGATCTGAACCCTCCCCGAGGCGCCCCCACCCCGGCACTCAACTCATTTTATATTCAGATCCTTGGTTTCTCATTCCTACCCCATGTTGGCGGTGGGAGATGCATGTCTCAGCCTGGTGTTGGGTCCTATCCCCATGTTGGCTTGGTGTGGTGGTGTCGCTGGTATGGTTTGAGTGGGAGACGACGCAGAAAAGGAGAGAAGCATCAGTTTGGCAGAGGCCTTAGTCCCACTGGAGGAAGGAGCACTGGGTACTGAGTCTATCTCAATGTCCTGTGGACCAGTTTACTGAAATTTGTGACTTTACTGTAAAATGAGTAAATGGATTTACAAGGTGTGTTTTTTTTTTTTTTTTGGAGATAAGTCCTCTTGTACCCCAGGCTAGCCTTGAACATACTTTGTTAAATGTTGCCCTAGGAACTTGTGATTCCGAGAGCTGGGCTTACAGGTCTGGGCCACACACTCACACACCACACCGCACCGCACCTCACTCCCACAGCTGGGTATGGTGGAGCCTAGGACTTCAAGTATGCTAGGTAAGCACCCTCATCCATGGAGCCTCTCTCCAGCTCAACAGGCCTCCTTTCTCAGGGCTGATGAGACTTTTATAAAAAACACTTAGGTACTCTCGAGGTGTGTAGGGAGGGTGCAAATGACAGCCCTCCTGAGTGCCACTCAGTGGACACCGATGACCTGCTGGGCATTGTGCCCAGTCCTCCCCTATCCCATCATCCCTCCCCTATCCCATCATCCCTTATGGCAACAGCAAGTGTTGGGTTCCAAATACAACAGACAGAAAGTTGAAGGGTGGTCTGGTCAGCACTCGGCCATCCTAAGCCAAGGCTTGCCAGCCAGCCTTTCTGCTCCAGTGATAGCGATTGTAGGGTTCTTGACTTCCTCCTCTTCAAGGGATGAGGAATGAGAGAGTCTAGGAAGGCAGAGCCCCTGCTGTGGGAGAGCCCATGCATGTGCCTTAGCTTCCTTACCTCTCCCCATGCCTAGGCCTCTCCCTTGTTTACTGGACCTGTTACCATGTTGCTGTCTCTCTCTTACTTCCTAGCATAGTTTCCCTTGAGAAGTGGCAGGAAAGGACAAAAAAGAGGATCAAGTGTCTAGGGGCTGCTGGGAGGGTGCCAGGGAGCCTGAAGCTGCCCTGTTAGAAGACCCCCTGAGCTCCCTAGGTTCCTTATAAGCACAGGCATTGATTAGGTCCTGCAGCAAAATGGTGCTAACCTGTGGAGCAGGCTTTGTGGCTAAAAACAGCAGCAGTTTATCAGACCAAGTTTCATTCTATTCCTAGCAGCCCATGAAGTCAATTTAGTAAGGTGTGACTTGTGTATAAAAATGAAGGAAGCTGGGCGTGGTGGCGGACGCCCTTAATCCTAGCACTTGGGAGGCAGAGGCAGGTGGATCTGAGTTCAAAGCCAGTCTGGAATACAGAGTGAGTTCCAGGACAGCTGGGGCTACAGGGAGACCCTGTCTCGAAAAGACCAAAAAAAAAAAAAAAAAAAAAGGGAACGGGGCTGGAGAGATGGCCTAGCAGTTAAGAACGCCAACCCGCTCTTGCAGAGGACCCGGGTTCAATCCCCAGCACCCACGTGGCGGCTGAGAACCCTCTTTAACTTCAGTACCAGGGGAATCCAACACCCTCATCTGACCTGGAGGCATTGCACGACACGGGTGCACAGACCTACAAGCAGACAGTACATTCATACACATACAAAAATAAATTAAAAAAAATGAAGGAAACATGGCCAGTTCCTTCCTTGGATGTCTGAGTGAAAAAAAGAAAAAAAAATGAAGGAAACAATTACCATCATTCTTAGTGAGGGCGAGTAGAGTATTGGGTTTGTACAGTATGTGTGTGGAGTCTTGGTGCCAGCTGTTCATCTTAGGTCATATTTTAAGAAATTGAGGTAGCCGAGTGTGGTGGCGCATGCCTTTAATCCTAGCACTCGGGAGGCAGAGGCAGGCAGATCTTTGTGAGTGCAAGGCCAGCCTGGTCTACAGAGTGAGTTCCAGGACAGCTGGGGCTACAGGGAAGACCCTGTCTCAAAAAGACAAAAAAAAATTGACGTTTGCCAGGCGTGGTGGCGCATGCCTTTAATCCTAGCACTTGGGAGGCAGAGGCAGGTGGATCTTTGTGAGTTCAAGGCCAGCCTGGTCTACATAGCGAGTTCCAGGACAGCCAGAGCTACAAGGAGACCCTGTCTCAAAAAGACCAAAAAAAATTTTTTTTGAGGGGTTTGGGGTGGGAAGAGCTCAAGTTCCAGACCAGCCAAGTGTACATAGCCAGTTCCAGGCTAAGGAAAGAATAAGTACTGGTTTATCCTGGTTCAGTGGAACCTGGAAAACAGGACTTGCCTAGCATGCACCAAGCCCCAGGTTCCACTCCAGTTTATCAAGGCTGGATTATCTGTGTGAAACCTACTTTGTATCTTCTGAGGGTTACAGAAGGCCCAGGATACAATTCTAGGGGGTGTGCCTGAGTAAAGCTTCTTTTGCAAGAGCAGCTGATGGCTGGATTTTTTTTGAGACAGGGTCTCCCTGTAGCCCCAGCTGGCTTGAACTCTGTAGACCAGGCTAGCCTTGAACTCAGAGATCTACCTGCCTCTGCCTCCCAAGTGCTAGGATTAAAGGCGTGCGCCACCACGCCTGGCTTAACATTTTACTTTTATATAGAGACTGTTGCATGCTGCAGCTCAGGCTGGTCCTGTTCTCAAAGGGCCTACTTGGCTGAGTTCAATCTTAAAATTGATGATGGTAAGGGGCTGGAGAGATGACCTAGCGTTAAGAGCGCAGACTGCTCTTGCAGAGGACCTAGGTTCGATCCCCAGCACCCACATGGCGGCTGAGAACCATCTTTAACTCCAGTTCCGTGGGAATCCGACACCCTGTCTGACCTCCGAGGCATTGCATGACACGGGTGTATAGACCTACATGCAGACAGTACATTCATACACAATATGAAAATAAAAAAGTTGATGATGGTAAAAGTATTTACCACCTTGAGAGATCACACAAATCCCTGCTTATTTTATTGGTTTTCCATATGAATTTATCAGTGGTACTTAACCACCGTCCTTTATTGCTTTATATTTTGGTGTTTTATTTTAATTGTGTTTATTTTTGTATGTGTATGAATGTACTGTCTGCATGTAGGTTTGTGCACCTGTGTCATGCAGTACTGCAGAGGTCAGAAGAGGGTGTCGGATTCCCCTGGAACTGGAGTTAAAGATGGTTCTCAGCCACCATGTGGGTGCTGGGGATCGAATCCAGGGTCCTCTGCAAGAGCGGTAGGTTCTCTTAACTGCTAGGCCATCTCTCCAGCCCCTTATTTATTATTTTTATGTGTATGAATGTACCGTCTGCGAGTAGGTTGGTGCACTCGTGTTGTGCAATGCCGCGGAGGTCAGTGTTTTTGAGATAGGGTCTCCCTATAGACGCAGTTGGCCTGGAACTTGGTTGCTACATAGACCAGGCTGGCCTTGAACTCAGAGATCCACCTGCCTCTGCCTCCAGAGTGCTGGGATTAAAGGGGAGCACCACCATGCCCGGCTTAAAACTTTTTATTTGATGTGTGTGAGCATTTTGTCTGAATGTGTGTTAGGTACGCCAGGCTTAAAACTTTTTATTTGATGTGTGTGAGCATTTTGTCTGAATGTGTGTTAGGTGCACCATGTGGTGCAGTGCCATACTGCAGCTCTTAGCTGTTGAACTATCTCCAGTTCCTCAGTCCCAATAACACTTTTTTTTTTTTTTTTGGTCTTTTCAAGACATGGTCTCCCTGTACGCTGGTGGCGGCTGTGGGCCCCCCAGGCCCCCACCCCGCAAGCGAAAAAGGGCGCGGCCCCGCCGGCTTCCGATGCCCCGCGCCCGCGCGGAGCAGCCGGCGGGAGATGCGGCGTGCCGGCCCCGCCGCGCCCCGCTCCGTCACTTGAGGTCTCGTCGGCCCCGTCGGGTTGGGTTGGCTCCTCTGCACGATTGGCGGCAGGCCGCGACATGGGTGCTCCGCGCTCGGGCGGAGGGCGGCGGGGAAGGGGCAGGGAGGCGAGGGGGTGCGGGCAGCCGCTTCCCTCACGCCACACGCGCGGGCGCCGCTCGCTCCGGCCGCCTCCTCCCGGCGCCCGCCCGCCGCTCGTCGCCCGCCCCCTCGCTGCTGGCGCGGCCTGACGCCGAGGCAGGGCCGGGCGCGGCGTGCCGGGCCCACGGCCCGCGGCTCTGGCTGGCGTGGGGAGGCGGCGGCGGCGGCGGCGGCGGTTCGGCTAGGCTGGCTGACTCGCGCCGGTGGCGTCGAGGCCTCGCTTCGCGTCTCTCCCTGCGCTCCGCTCCTCCTCCTCACCCCACCCTCCTCACGGCGAGGGGCGCGCGCTAGTGCGCAGACGCGACAGTCTCGCGCGTAGGCTCCGCCACCCGGCGGAGAAGCTCGCGCCGCCCCACTATTGGCTGGGGAGGAGGCGAGGGGGCGGGGCCTCAGCGAGAAGGCAGGAGGAAGGAACGCGGCGACGCAAGGGCCAGCCCCACCGCGCTACGCTCCCCTCCCCCGCTTTCCCCTTCCACAGCCCGACCCGGGACATTGGCGCGCGGCGGGCGGGCGAGCGCGGCGGCTCGAGGGGCGGGGCGTCGCGGAGCTGCGCGCGGCCCTCCCTCCGCCCGGCGCCCTCCTCCCTTCCGCGCGGGCGTCACGTGGTGGCGGAAAGGCTTCTCTCCAGCCTGGGGCTCAGGGCGCAAGAGAGGGTTGCAAGCAGCCCCTCGGAAATGCAGGCCTAGCTGCGCGCACACGCAGGCCTGGATTGTGCATCCCACGACGCTACCCGGGTCCTAGACCAGGAAGCTGTGGTCCCAACTCAAACTAGTTTGCAAAGCCTGTATCTCAAGAGGCCATTTCTAGGATCCGAGCCCCCGCTGTGCCCCTGGACCAAATCATCTCAATGCACTTGGTTCTGACAGGAAAATTTAAAAGCTGTCCCGTTTCATACTTTTGTCTGGGTCTCACTAATGTCTAACTCCTCTCTGAAAGTAGAACGTACCACGTTCATCCACAAGTCCTTTTGGACCGAGTCACTACCCAGTGCTCCATCAAAATATACTTAGTATCAGCAGCTCCCCAACCCATCATAACTTTGGAGGCAGGTGGCAAATTCATTAATTATTATATCAACACCAAAAGGCCTAATTTAGAGAAAAGGTCCGGAACCCTTATACAGGGGAAGACTTTTCAGCTTAAAACCGGTTCTAGCGGCGTTGGTGGCGCACGCCTTTAATCCAGCAACTTGTGGATGCAGAGGCAGGCGGATCTTTTAAGTTCAAGGCCAGCTGCCGCTCGTACAGAGTGAGGTCTTCCAGGACAGCTGGGGCGTACCAGGGACACCCTGTTCAAAAAAGACTCCAAAAAACAGGGGCTGGAAGCGATTAAGCACCCTAGCGGTTAGAGCGCCGACCGCTCTTACGTGAGGACCCGGCTTCGTCCCGAGCACCGCAATGCGGCTAAGAACCCGAGTGCTGAACTCCCAAATTCCAGGAGAACTGCCGTCCAGGGATCCGATACCTTCTCCTCCGCGGCGTAGTTGCCACGAACGGGTGCACAAACGTTCAATGGACAGTACTTCATACACGACAGAAAAATAAATTAATAAAAAAAATTTTTTTAAAAAAAAGAAGACCAAAAAAAACAAAAAACAAAAACGTGAAAATACGCAAGCTTCTCCCCCCTTCCAACAGTTGGTCGAGGAAAAGGCACTACTAATCCTTCTCTCTCCTTAAATACAGGGCATGCACTCCACGTGAACCCAAAGAGTTCCTCACGGAACTCTTCTCTAAACCCGAGAAATTCACCTAAACCTTCTTACAAACCTTTTCTCTTTTTTAGTTTTTTTGTATTTTTTTTTCATTTATTTTTTATGGTGTGAATGTACTATCTGCCAAGTGTTGTGCAACCGTGTCACGCGAATACGCGCGAGGTCCAGAAAAGCGTGTTGGGATCCTGGAATAGAAATGAACGATTGTTCGCCCCAAGTGGGTGCTGGGGGAACCGGGTCCTCTGCATGAGCAGTTGGCGCTCTAACTGCTGGGCATCTCTCCAGCCCACAACCTACTTCTCAATTGAGTAGAAACTCCATCACCTATTGCGTATGTCCAAGCTAACCACTGAGAATTTTCAGCGCTCCCTACTGCCCAAGCAACTGGGATTCGGAGACTTGCATTACCACACACCACATTCCTTAAAAGAGGGTTATTGGGGCTGGAGAGATGCCTAGCGGTTAAGAGCGCCGACCCGCTCTTTGCAGAGGCAGGTTTTTACCAATTTGATCCTTACACCACAATTGTGCGCCGGACCGTCTGAAACTCAGTCGCGAGGAACTCCTGTTCCTCAGCAGAATCCAGTTCCAGGGTGAAGTCCGACCTCTTCTGAGCCTGACCGGCATTAGCACGTACTGGGGTGCATCAGATCCTGATGAGACAGTACATTGTATACATACCGAAATAATTAAAAAAAAATGTTTAAAAAATAAAAAAGAGGGTTAAGAGCCGGTCGTGGTTGCTGCATGCCTGTAATCCTAGCACTTGGAGCAGGGAGGGCAGGGAGATCTTTGTGAGTTCCAGGCAGCTGCTGGTCTAACAGGAGTGAGTTCCCAGACACTGGTGGCTACATGGGAGACCGCTGTCTCAAAAAGACAAAAAAAAAAAAAATGGACAGGCGGGGGTATTGGAGCGCACGCCTTTAATCACTAGCACTTGCGGAGGCAGAGGAGGGGAGTCTCATTGTGTAGTCAAGGCCAGCTGGCTCTACAGTGGTTCTAAGACATGCTGGGGACAAGGCAGGACGCATGTCATGGCACCAAGAGAAAACCAAAAAAAAAAAAAAAAACAAAAAAAAAAAAGTGTAATTTGGGACTGGGATAATGGAGGATAAGTTCAACACCTAAGAGCTGCAGTATGGGCACTGCACCACCCATGGGTGCACCTAATAACGACACCTATTCGACAATAGAGTTCGGATGGCTAGAAGCTTGCAGCACACATCAAGATAAAAAGGTTGTTTTCACGACACGTCCTCGGCGTAATCCTAACACGATCAAGACAATATTTTGATCTAGACAAGTGCGACAGCTATTCGTACATGGGTAAAAGAGTTTTTAAGTCCAGGCATGGTGGGTGCGTCCCTTTAGATCCCAGCACCTGGAGCTAGAGGCAGGTGGATCTCTGAAGTTCAAGGCACCTGGTCAGTGTAGCAACCAGAGTTCCAAGGCCATGCAGCCTCTATAGGGAGACCCTCAATCAGTCAAAAACAACCTGACCCGCGCGTGGCATTTGCACACCAACGAGTGCACCAACGCCTGACTCGCCAGAGGTTGACGACTCATGTAACCATAAAAATAAATAGACATAAGGGGCTTGGGAGAATGCCGCCTGCACGTTAAGAGAACCTACCCTCTTTGCAGAGGACCCGTGGAATTCCGATCGCCCAGACACGCCACATCTGGTGGCTGAGACCATCTATTGTAACCTCAGTTCCAGTGGGAATCCGGACACCACTCGGTTCTTGACCGCAGGTCTGCATGACATGGACACACACACACAAAAAAAAAAAAAAAAAAAAAAAAAAAAAAAAAATAAAACCACAATTTAAAATAAACACCAAATAAGCATAAAGGGACCGGTGGTAAGACCACTGATTAACATTCATATGGAAAACGGCCGATAAAAAAGCGGGATTTTGTGAGTCTCTCAAAAAACAAACAAAAAGAGTGAGTAAATACTAATTTTAACACAAATCAATTCAAAAACTATATATATGGTAATTATTCTATATTATAAATGAATAAATAAAACTGTCTAGCATGATAAAAGGATCTTAATAACAATACCAAGAATAGATTCGATAGCAAAAAATGAAGCCAATCAGGAAGAAGGTAACCAGACAGGGATAATCAGATTCCAAACGGAACAATGAAGAAGAAGTTAAAAAGATGTGTTTACAAAGACGCACATATGAAGAGAGCTGAAGGAAAGAATCAGAAAAGAACAAGTCAAATCTTGCAAGAGCAGATACTGCAGCTCTTAACGCATAGGAAACGACAAAAAGAGGTCACTCTCCCAGCAACTTACACCCATCATCAAATATAAGAATATAACTCAAGACACAAAGTAGAGAACCACTTTGAAAAAAACAAGGGCACGCCGACCTGAGCTGCGGACCATGCCCAACCAGTCCTGCTGATATAACGCTTAAAATGTCCTAAGCAGGTGTGGTGGCGCACGCCCTTTAATCCTAGCAACTTGGGACAGACACGACGGCCAGGCGCCTAGATTTGAGTTCAAGCTAGCCTGGTCTACAGAGTTCAAAGCCAGCTGGAGGCTTACAGGGAGACCTGTTCTCAAAAAAAATCCAGCCATCAGCTGCTCTTGCAAAAGAAAGCTTTACTTCAGTGCACACCCCCTAAATGATCCTGGCCTTCGTGTAACCCTCCAGACAGTAACAACCTCAGTAGTTCACACAGATAATCCATCCGCTTGATAAACTGGACCATGTATACCTTAGCGGGATGGCTGTCTGCAGCGCAGTCTACCCGATCCAATATGTTACACCTCGCTTTTCCCACGAGTTTCCACCACTTGACACCAGCGCATAAACCCCGACGTTACTATATTCTTTCTCCTTATAGCGGAACTGCGCTACTGGTTACACTTCGGACTGATCTGGACACAACGCACTCATGAGCACCTACTTCTCCCAACCCCCACCCAAGATCATCCCCCCTCAAAACACAACAACGCGATTCTATGTTATTGGTCCCACTTTTGAGACGCCACGGCTCTCACTGTGTAGCTCTGGCCTTGTCGCTGGTACTCCGCGGCAATAAAGGATGTAGACCACGGTGAGCCTTGAACTCTACAAAGCATCCCAACCCTGCTCTTGGCTTTCTCCAAGTGCCTTGGATAAACGGCATCGCCACCTTAACTGCACCTGGCAACGCCAATTTTTTTGTCTTTTTTCGAACGAACTACAGAGGTTATCCCTGTAGCCCCAGCTGTCTCTCATGTGAACCAGGCTGGCCTCAAAATCACAAAGATATGCCTGCCTTTGCCTCACAAAGATCTGCCTGCCTCATCCTCCCCNTTCGTGTAGTGCTTTCAATTTGCAGGCACATCCTCTACTTCTGGGTTACACTCCAGCATTTGTTCCTCATTTCCTGGGATTGTACTGTAACGCCAGCCAGAAGAGATTTGGGTTGGTCTTTCCAGGGCTGTGTTTTCGGAGTTTTGGGGTTTTGGGTTTGGAGTTGATGTGGTAGTGGTGGAAGAGTGGTTAAGCAGGCTGGAGACTGTTGGAGACTTTGGGTTCCAACCACAGCACCTTTTACACTAAAAAGGGCTTTATTTTTTCCTTTTGGCTTCTTGGAGACAAGGTCTTGCTCTGTAGCCCAGGATTGCCTGGAACGAGATTCTACAGCCTCCTCTTTTCCAACCTCTGGAGTTGTGTAAAGTCAGGCCATCACCCTCAACTCTGAGAGGGACTTGGACGCGCCAGTCTTTCTACGCTCTTCCCCCACCCTCTTTTACTCTTGTCTTTCTCGCCCTTGGGCTCCTCCTTTCAGTCCTTCTTTTCTTCCTTCCAACACTCCATCAGTCACTTCCAAGCGGACGCTCGGCTGGCAGGGAAGGATTCTAGGCGGCTCGACCGGGAGTGAGTGGGGCGTTGGGGTACGCGCGAAGAATGCCTGGGCAGCGGTGAAGGCCAGGAGCACTCCCAGCCGATGGGTCTCCTGGAAGATCCAAGCCGCGTTGTGGGGGGATAAGAGGCCGACGTCTCCCGTGGTTCTGTGGCCCAGCGCAAACCTCTACAGGGGTCCGCGGTTTTTTTTCGCGAGGGCGGGAACCCAGCGGTTTTCAGGGCCTGCTCCCCCTCCGCCGCGGACAAGCCCCGCGGGGAGCCGCTCAAAGAAGTTAGTCCTGATTGGAGGGAGGGCGCGGAGGCTGGAGCAGGGGCTTTCGGGGCGTTGGGGTGTGCGTTCCCACTTGGGTTCATGTGGTCGTCATGTTTCATGGGGGTTTGTTCGGGGCTCCTTTCAGTATCTCGGTCTCATGGGTTCCGTCATGTAAATATTCCCCGAGGGCAGGGCGGCTGCCCCGAGGCCGACTTTTCTCTTAAAACCCGGGCCCGCTGGGGCCGCCTCTGTTCCGGCGTATCAGTCGCCAGCCCGTGTGGGTGTGGACAGTCGCCTGGCTCCACGCCGCAACTCCCCTCGTGGCATGGCCCCGAAACGGCAACCCGCGACCCTGCCTCAGCCCAAGAAGCCCCGGCCCGCGCCGGCCAAGCCCGCCGACGCCGGCGCGCAGAAGGGAGGTGAGTCGGCCCTGGCGCTCTCGGGGACTCGGAGGACTTGGCACGAACGAGTCGGGATGTGGGTGGCTGGGGACCCCCGTCCATGCAGACCCCCCTAAAGGCGGTCAGCGCCCGGTGTGAGGGTGAGGCTGATGCTGGGGAAGGAGAAGGCGCGGGACCGGCACACCCGAGCTGGGGGGTGCTTCCTCCGTCCCCCGGCACCACGTGGGACGCAGCATGTCTCCCCGCACCCTCAGCTCTCTGCTGTGGGCCTGCTGTTTTGGCCGCTGGCACCGGTGAGCCCTCGTGGCCTCCTCCCCCTGCACCCTCGCGCCCTCTCCATCCGTGTCCCCTTCTCTCGGTTTCCCGCTGCCACCCCGGCCTGAGCGACTGCCAGCCACCTCGTGTGGCTCCCCGCTTCCGCCTTCTCCCATCCTGCCCCGGCACGGCCGGTCACGTGACCCACAACCCAGCCTCACAACCCTCCCCGGCCTTTTAGTGTAGCCCTCCTGGTACCGACTGAGACTTCCGGGACCCCGCCCACCAGGCCCGCACCCCCTCTCCCGGCTGCACCCCCCGGGGTGTGTCCTGCCCTCACACCCAGCATCTCCCCAGGACGCCCGAGCTGCGCTTTCCCAACCCCGGGCCTGCAGGCACTGTGCGTCAGCCTGGGTGGCTCACTTCATGCCCTGCCCCCGGGGGGCGCTCTCCAGCTCTTGGGCAAGGTATTTCCTGGAGGGATCTGGCCTGAGCCCCAGATCTGAACCCTCCCCGAGGCGCCCCCACCCCGGCACTCAACTCATTTTATATTCAGATCCTTGGTTTCTCATTCCTAACCCATGTTGGCGGTGGGAAAGTCTGGGCAGCATTGGGTTATCTGGTGGGAGCCGCCTTGTCTCAGCCTGTTGTTGGGTTCCCTATCCCATGTTGGCTGGTTGTTGGGGTTTTTTTTTTTTGGTGTGGGGTGGGGAGGGGAAGGGAAGAGATTGGGGAGGGAGAAGAAGAGAAAAGGAGAGAAGCACTCAGTTTGGCAGAGGCCTTTAGTCCCACTGGCGGAGGGAAACGTGCGGCACTGGGTACTGAGTCTATCTCAATGTCCTGTGGACCAGTTTACTGAAATTTGTGTTAATGTTAAACTGAGTAAAATGGATTTAACAAGGTGTTTTTTTTTTTTTTTTTTTTTTTGCTGATTATAAGGTCCTCTTTACATCCAGGGCTAGCCTTGAAACTACTTTGTTAAATGTTTTTTGCCCTAGGAACTTGTGATTCCGAGAGCTGGGCTTACAGGTCTGGGCCACACACTCACACACCACACAACACCCCGGGGCAACCCGCCACCTCTACTCCCACAGCTGGTATGGTGGAGCCTCTGGACTTTAAAGTATGCTAGGTAAGCACCCTCATCCATGGAGCCTCTCTCCAGCTCAACAGGCCTCCTTTCTCAGGGCTGATGAGACTTTTATAAAAAACACTTAGGTACTCTCGAGGTGTGTAGGGAGGGTGCAAATGACAGCCCTCCTGAGTGCCACTCAGTGGACACCGATGACCTGCTGGGCATTGTGCCCAGTCCTCCCCTATCCCATCATCCCTCCCCTATCCCATCATCCCTTATGGCAACAGCAAGTGTTGGGTTCCAAATACAACAGACAGAAGTTGAAGGGTGGTCTGGTCAGCACTCGGCCATCCTAAGCCAAGGCTTGCCAACCAGCCTTTCTGCTCCAGTGATAGCGATTGTAGGGTTCTTGACTTCCTCCTCTTCAAGGGATGAGGAATGAGAGAGTCTAGGAAGGCAGAGCCCCTGCTGTGGGAGAGCCCATGCATGTGCCTTAGCTTCCTTACCTCTCCCCATGCCTAGGCCTCTCCCTTGTTTACTGGACCTGTTACCCATGTTGCTGTCTATCTTCTACTTTCAGCATAGTTTCCCTTGAGACAGTGGAATGGAAAGGACAAAAAGAGAGGATCAAGTGTCTAGGGGCTGCTGGGAGGGTGCCAGGGAGCCTGAAGCTGCCCTGTTAGAAGACCCCCTGAGCTCCCTAGGTTCCTTATAAGCACAGGCATTGATTAGGTCCTGCAGCAAAATGGTGCTAACCTGTTGCGCAGGCTTTGTGGCTATCAAACAGCAGCAGTTTATCAGACCAAGTTTCATTCTATTCCTAGCAGCCCATGAAGTCAATTTAGTAAGGTGTGACTTGTGTATAAAAAGTGAAGGAGCAGCTGGGCGTGGTGGCGGACGAACTTATAATCCTAGCACTTGGGACGGCAGCAGATGAGAGGCAGGTGGATCTGAGTTCCAAAGGCCAGTCTGGAATACTAGAGTGAGTTCCAGGACACAGCGGGGCTACAGGGAGACCCGTCTCGAAAAGACCAAAAATAAAAAAAAAAAAAAAAAAAAAAGGGAAACGGGGCTGTGGAGAGATGGCCTGCAGTTAAGAGCACTGGTTTTCTTGCAGAGGACCTGGACATATGTTCTGTTCTTAGCACCCACACAGCAGCTGAATTTAATTCCGGTTCCAGGGGATTTTGACGCCCTCTTCTGACCTGGAGGCATTGCACGACACGGTGTGCCCAGGGACATACACGTAAGCCATACATTCATACACATACACAAATAATTAAAAAAAATGAAGGAAACATGGCCAGTTCCTTCCTTGGATATCTGAGCAGAAAAAAAAGAAAGAAAAAACGAAAAAATGGAAGGAAACAATTTACCATCATTCTTCGTGAGGGCGAGTAGAAGTATTTGCGTTTGTCCAGATGTGTGTGGCGTCTGGTGGCCAGTGTTATATTAGGTCATATTTTAAGAAATTGAGGTAGCCGAGTATGGTGGAGCCATGCCTCTTTAATCCTAGCAATCGGGAGCCAGAGGCAGCACATCTTTGTGAGTGCAAGGCCAGCCTGGTCTACAGAGTAGTTCAGGACAGCTGGGGCTACGGGAAGACCTGTCTCAAAAAGAACAAAAAAAAAATTGACCGTTTGCCAGCGTGGTGGCGCATGCCTTAATCCTAGCCACTTGGGAGGCAGGGCAGGTGGATCTTTGTGAGTTCAAGGCCAGCCTGGTCTACATAGCGAGTTCCAGGACAGCAGAGCTACACGGAGCACCCTGTCTCAAAAAGACAAAAAAAATTTTTTTCGAGGGGGTTTGGGGTGGGAAGAGCTCAAGTTCCAGACCAGCCAAGTGTACATAGCCAGTTCCCGGTAAGGAAAGAAATACTTACTGGGTTATCCGCGTTAGTGGAACCTGGAAAAAACAGGACTTGCCCAGCATGCACCAAGCCCCAGGTTCCACTCCAGTTTATCAAGGCTGGATTATCTGTGTGAAACCTACTTTGTATCTTCTGAGGGTTACAGAAGGCCCAGGATACAATTCTAGGGGGTGTGCCTGAGTAAAGCTTCTTTTGCAAGAGCAGCTGATGCTGGGATTTTTTTTGAGGAAAGGGTCTCCCTGTAGACCCAGCTGGCTTGAACTCTGTAGACCAGGCTTTAGCCTGAACTCAGAGATCTACGCCCTCTGCCTCCCACGGCTAGGATTAAAGGGTGCCGCCACCACGCCTGGCTTAACATTTTACTTTTATATAGAGACTGTTGCATGCTGCAGCTCAGGCTGGTCCTGTTCTCAAAGGGCCTACTTGGCTGAGTTCAATCTTAAAATGATGATGGTTAAGGGGGCTGGAGCGATGACCTATGCGTTAAGAGCGCCGACTGCTCTTGCAGAGGACCTAGGTTCGATCCCCAGCACCCACATGGCGGATTAGAACCTTCTGAAACTCCAAATCCAAGAGAAATCCAGTTCCAGGCGAATCCAACACACTCTTCTGACCTCCGAGGCTTGCATGACACGGGTTGTATAGACCTACATGCAGACAGTACATTCCTACACCTAAAAAAAAAAGTTTGATGATGGTAAAAGTATTACCACCTTGTGGATATCACACAATCCTGCTTATTTTATTGGTTTCCTATGAATTTATCCAGTGGATTAACCACCGTCCCTTTATTCTTATATTGGTGTGTTTTATTTTAACAGTGTTTATTTTTGTATGTGTATGAATGTACTGTCTGCAGTATGTTTGTGCACCTGTGTCATGCCAGTACTGCATGCGTCAGACTCAGAAGAGGGTGTCGGATTCCCTGGAAACTGAGTAAAGATTAAAGATGGTTCTCCAGCCCACATGTGGGTGCTGGGGCTCGACTCAGGGTCCTCTGCAAGAGCGGTAGGTTCTCTTAACTGCTAGCGCCATCTCTCCCGCCCCCATTTATTATTTTTATGTGTATGAATGTACTCGTCTGCGAGGTAGGTTGGTGCACTCGTGTGTTGCAATGCCGCCGGAGGTCAGTGTTTTTGAGATAGGGTCTCCCTATAGACGCAGTTGGCCTGGAACTTGGTTTGCTAACAAGACCATGCTGGCCTTGAAACTCACAGATCCACTGCCTCTGCTTCATGAGTGCTGGTGATTTAAAGGGGAGCACCACCATGGCCCCTGGCTTCAAACTTTTATTTGATGTGTGTGAGCATTTTGTCTGAATGCTTGTGTTAGCGTACGCCAGGCCTTAAAACACCTTTATTTGATGTGTGTGAGCATTTTGTCGATGTGTGTTTAGGTGCACCATGTGGTGCAGTGCCATACTGCAGCTCTTAGCTGTTGAACTATCTCCAGTTCCTCAGTCCCAATAACACTTTTTTTTTTTTTTTTTTTTTGGTCTTTCAAGACATGGTCTCCCTGTAGACCCATGCTGGCCTAGAAATCCAACCTCTGTCGACCAGGGTGGCCTTGAATTCAGAAATCCCCCTGCCTCTGACTCCCAGTGCTCTGGATTAAAGGCGTGCGCTCCACTACCCCCCCCTCCTTTTTTTTTTTTTTTTTTGTCTTTTTTGAGACAGGGGTTCCATGTAGCCCCAGCTGCTGCGAACTCACTCTGTAGGACAGGCTGGCCGGGAACTCACTAAAGATCCGCCTGCCTCTTGCCTCCCCCAAGGCTAGGAGTAAAGGCATGCGCCACCACGCACGGCTTTTTTTTTTTTTTTTTTTTTTTTTTTTTTTTTTTTTTTTGTTTTTTTTAATTAGTCAATTAATTATTACTTTTTCTGTGTATGAATATACTGTATGCATGCAGGTCTGAGCACCCCTGTCGTGCAATGCCGCAGGAGCGGTCAGAAGAGGGTCTCGGACTCCCCTGGACTGGAGTTTCTCTGGAACAGGAGATGTTCTCCTGGAACTGGAGTTCTCAGACGGCTCTCGGCCGCCATTGTGGGTTGCTGGGGATCGAAACCCGGGTCCTCTGCAAGAGCGGGCGGAGCGGTCGGCGCTTCTTAACCGCTAGGCCATCTCTCCAGCCCCTCCATAACCCTCTTTTAAGGAATGTGTGTGTGGTAATGCAAGTCTCCAATCCCAGGATTGGGCAGTATGGGAGCCTGAAATTCTCAGTGGGTTAGCTTGGTTTACATAGCAATAGGTGAGTGGAGTTCTACTCAATTGAGAATAAGGTTTGTGGGGCTGGAGAGATGGCCTAGCAGTTAAGAGCGCCAACTGCTATCGCGAGGGCCGGGTTCCCCAGCACCCCACATGGCGACTGAGAAACCGCTCTCTGACTCCAGTTCCAAGGGGAATCCACACCCTCTTCTGACTTACGCGGCATTCCATTGGACACGGGTGCACCAGACCTACATGCAGACAGTACATTCACTACACATAAAAAACTAAATAAAATGAAAAAAAAAAAAACTAAAAAAGAGAATAAGGTTTGTAAGGAAGGTTTAGGTGAATTTCTGGGTTTAGAGAAGAGTTCCGTGAGGAACTCTTTGGGTTCACGTGGAGTGCATGCCCTGTATTTAAGGAGAGAGAGGAGAGAGAATGATAGTGTGCCTTCCTCGAACCAACTGTTGGAAGGGGAGACGCTTGCGGTATTTTCGTTTTGTTTTTTGATTTTTTTTGGTCTTTTTTTTTTAATTAAAAAAAAATTTTCTTTATTAATTTTTATTTATTTATGTACTGTGGTAGAATGTACTGTCTGCTGCAAGTTTGTGCACCCGTGTTGTCGCGGAGGTCAGAAGAGCAGCGGAGGTCAGAAGAGGGTATCGGATTCCACTGGAACTGCCTAGTTCTCTGGAATTGGAGTTTCAGACGGTTCTTAGCAGACATCGTGGGTGCTGGGGATCGAACCGGAGTCTCTGTAAGATCGGTCGGCGCTCTAACCGCTATAGTCTATCTCTCCATCCCCCCCTTTTTTTTTTTTTTTGGTCTTTTTAAGGTAGGGTTTTCCTGTCGCCCCAGCTGTCATGGCACTCACTCTTGTGACCAGGCTGGCCTGAACTTAGAAAGATCCGCATGCCTCTGCCTTCCCAAGTGCTAGGATTAAGGCTTGCGCCACCACGCCGCCTGGAACACGGTTTTTAAGCTGAAAAGTCTTCCCCTGTATAAGGGTTCCGGACCTTTTCTCTAAATTAGGCCTTTTGGTGTTGATATAATAATGAATTTGCCACCTGCCTCCAAAGTTATGATGGGTTGGGGAGCTGCTGATACTAAGTATATTTTGATGGAGCACTGGGTAGTGACTCGGTCCAAAAGGACTTGTGGATGAACGTGGTACGTTCTACTTTCAGAGAGGAGTTAGACATTAGTTAGACCCAGACAAAAGTATGAAACGGGACAGCTTTTAAATTTTCCTGTCAGAACCAAGTGCATTGAGATGATTTGGTCCAGGGGCACAGCGGGGGCTCGGATCCTAGAAATGGCCTCTTGAGATACAGGCTTTGCAAACTAGTTTGAGTTGGGACCACAGCTTCCTGGTCTAGGACCCGGGTAGCGTCGTGGGATGCACAATCCAGGCCTGCGTGTGCGCGCAGCTAGGCCTGCATTTCCGAGGGGCTGCTTGCAACCCTCTCTTGCGCCCTGAGCCCCAGGCTGGAGAGAAGCCTTTCCGCCACCACGTGACGCCCGCGCGGAAAGGGAGGGAGGGCCGCCGGCGGACGGGAGGGCCGCCGGCGCAGCTCCGCGACGCCCAGCCCGCTGCAGCCGCCGCGCCGCCCGCCCGCGCGCGCCAATGTCCCGGGTCGGGCTGTGGAAGGGGAAAGCGGGGGAGGGGAGCGTAGCGCGGTGGGGCTGGCCCTTGCGTCGCCGCGTTCCTTCCTCCTGCCTTCTCGCTGAGGCCCCGCCCCCTCGCCTCCTCCCCAGCCAATAGTGGGGCGGCGCGAGCTTCTCCGCCGGGTGGCGGAGCCTACGCGCGAGACTGTCGCGTCTGCGCACTAGCGCGCGCCCCTCGCCGTGAGGAGGAGGTAGTGGAGGAGGAGGAGGCGGCGCAGGGAGAGAACGCGAAGCGAGCCCGAGCGCACGGCGCGAGTCAGCCAGCTAGCCGAGCCGCACCGCCGCCGCCGCCTCCCCACGCCAGCCAGAGCCGCGGGCCGTGGGCCCGGCACGCCGCGCCCGGCCCTGCCTCGGCGTCAGGCCGCGCCAGCAGCGAGGGGGCGGGCGACGAGCGGCGGGCGGGCGCCGGGAGGAGGCGGCCGGAGCGAGCGGCGCCCGCGCGTGTGGCGTGAGGGGAAGCGGCTGCCCGCCCCCCTCGCCTTCCCTGCCCCGCTCCCCGGCCCCTCCCCGAGCGCGGAGCAGCACCATGTCGGCGCCGGCGGCCAAAGTCAGCAAGAAGGAGCTCAACTCCAACCACGACGGGGCCGACGAGACCTCAGGTGCGGAGCGGGCGCGGCGGGGGCCGGCAGCGCCGCCATCTTCCGCCGGCTGCTCCGGCCGGGCGCGGGGGGCGTCGGGGAGGCCGCGGGGCCGGCGCCCTTTTTGTGTGCGGCGCGCGCGGCCGTGGGGGGGGGCGGAGTGGGGGGCGCTGCGGCCTGCGCGGCGGCGGGCGGAGACCCCCCCCTTCCCCCGCCCGCCTTCTCCGCCCTCCCTCGCGCCCGCCCTCCCTCCCTAGAAGCCTCTCTTTATTGTGTTCCGCCATGATGCCTGGCTCCCATCAGCCGCCACCGCCGCCGCCACATGGTGCGGCCGCGGCGGCCCCGTGTTCAGCCTCCCGCGCCGCGCCACCGCTTCCTTCCCGCCGGGCCCAGGTCCGGGGCTATGGCCGGTGGGGGCGCGCAGAACACGCGGATGCTGGCGGCCGCCCGGAGCGCCTTCCCCACGTGGGGCGGCCGTAGGCGTGGGGACCCCAGCATGCCCCGAACCCCCCGGCAAGGCAGGCAGGGCGGGAAGGACAGCCCCCGCCTCCCAGGCCTCACTCCGACCTGGAGGGCACTAGGGACCCGCGGGCCATGCGGACCCCAGGGCTGGGGACCGGAAATGTACCGCGCGGACCAGGCCCCTGCACGCCCCCTTGGCTTTGTACCCCTCGCAGTCCTCCCTGGACAAAAGGGCATCGGCGGGGAGCACACCCCCTTCCCTGCCTTCCTTCCTCTCCTGGCCCCCGGATTTTGGGTGACCAATGCTCGGGGAAGGGTGGTCTGAAAACATGCGCGGTCCTGTCTGCGGTCTGTGTTTTTTGGATGGGGTTGTGGAAGGATTAAGGTCAGTTTCGAATCCTGGGGTTCACATTTTAAGCAGGCAAAGACTACAGGGTCACAACTGTTATAGTTGGGTACCTAACCTGTCTCTGTCGGTGTGTGTTGATTTGCTGATCTTCTTAAAAATGGACCCAGGGTGTAATTTTCAACTTGGATAGGAAAAGTGGCTGCACAATTGATAATTGGGAGCACCTAATTTGTATCCCTACCGTGGACTAGTTTCCATGTTAAGTTAGCAGCTGGCACGTTCTTATTGCAAGTGTATTTGATTAGTAATAAACATGAATTTCTGAATGAGGGCATTCCCCTTCACCTTAGAAAGACTGATGATTGGTTTCTGTCTTGAACTATAAAACTACTTAAAAAGTACTGCAGTAATTAACCGTTTTCAGGTAGCCTAGCAGATACCATGATTTTTTGGAATGTCTTGTAATGAAAAAGTAGTTGTCAGCGACATGCTCAAACACGTGGACAGCATGCATCGTAAGCATGTTTTCTTATCAGCTTTATTACACTTGACATATCTAGTAACTTCAGAAAGACTAATTTATAATTTGTATTGAGTCTTATGCCCTTTTTTTTTTTGCAGAAAAAGAACAGCAAGAAGCAATTGAACATATTGATGAAGTACAAAATGAAATAGACAGGTAAATTTTCTTGATTCATTTTTATGGCCCAACTGAAAAGGGTCAAATAAATCTCACTTAGAGTCACTGATTATATCTTGGTTGAGGTTAAAGTCACAGATTTTGGTGAAAGTACAATGATACTGAAGAGATGGGGTTTTTGAGACAGTTTCCTGTGTTCCAGAAGGTTGTCATTTCAGCCTCTCAAGTACTGGGCCTATAGTCTGGTGCTTTGAAGGGCTGGGGATTGTCTTAGTGGCGGTTTCTGAATTCTGATAGAACTTTATGGCATAATATTGCTTGCTGTAACTTGCTGTGTATTTTGTTACATGATTGGCAGCTTTATTTACAATTCCTGATAAAGGAGGACACAATTGGAATTAGTTTAGAAAGAGTACACAAGAATTCAATGTCAGCCAGTTTTGGTGGCAGACCTCTAATCCCAGTACCTGGGAGGCAGAGGCAGGCACATTTCTGTGAGGCCAGCCTGATTTGCATAGTGAAGTTCAGGCTAGCTGGGGCTACAGAGAGACTGCCTCAAAAAAAAAAGTGACCAAGACTAGGAGAGAATGTTGCAGTATTCTGCTGCTGGAGACTTTCGTCTCCAACATGGAGAAAAAATACAAGACACACTGTCTCAAGAGAAGTTTTTTATTGTTTTTTGTTTTGTTTTGTTTTGGTCTTTTTTGAGACGGTTTCCCTGTAGCCCCAGCTGGCCTGGAACTCACTCTGTAGACCAGTTTGTCCTAGAACTCCCAGATTCTCCTGCCTCTGCCTTGAGTACTGGTACTGGGATTAAAGGCGTGCCCAGGCTCCAAGAAAAGATTTTTAAAAGTTGAATTGCAATCTTCACATTTTAACTTCAGTCTCTTGGTATAAGCTAGATTTGCTTACTGTGAATGATATTTTATGCACAGGCATAAAGCCAATATGAATAAATGCATTCTGTACTTGTGAGCAGTTTCTATACCTGTCAAATAACATTGTCAACTTGTCTTCATTTGCTTCAGACTTAATGAACAAGCAAGTGAGGAAATTTTGAAAGTAGAACAGAAATATAACAAACTCCGCCAACCATTTTTTCAGAAGAGGTCAGAATTGATCGCCAAAATCCCAAATTTTTGGGTAACAACATTTGTCAACCATCCACAAGGTATGTGGGCAGATGATGATTACTAAGGGACTTCAGAGCTTCATTTTGTTACAGAGTGGAGGAAGGGAGGTGGTGAGGATTGCATGCACAGAAGTTCTAAGCTTTGAAGAGGAGGGTCTTTGGACTTGCTGATCAATTTAATTTATAAGAGCAACCCTCTAACTGAATTTAGCTTTCTCTGTTTAGTAGTGGGTTTAGTAAATGGAAATTATTTACTTAAGTAAATGCTTGCCCATCCAAACCTGAACTAACATTTGCCTTGCTGGTTCAGTGTCAGCACTGCTTGGGGAAGAGGATGAAGAGGCGCTGCATTATTTGACCAGAGTTGAAGTGACAGAATTTGAAGACATAAAATCAGGTTACAGAATAGACTTTGTTTAATAAAAAGAAAAAAAAGTTAAAAAAAATGTGGTATAAGAAGGTCAGCAAGGTGGGTTTGAGATGTTTGGGTGGGTTTAAAGTGGCATTTTGACAACAGCTTCTCCTTGGCATGTTAATTGTGATGTTAACAGACATCCTTGCAGTTTTAAGGATGACACTTTTAAGTATATACTCTCCTAATGGTGACCGAGCCCTGCCACTCAATGGGAGAATCAGCAAGAACCTGTAGGTTTTATTTGAATTGACATTCTCTACATTCTTATTGTAATTTTGTTTATTTTTAATTTTTTTTGTTTTCATGGAAAGGAAAGATATGATGCTCATATTTTAAACGTTTAAAATGTACAAGTTGCTTGTTACAATAAAACTAAATGTGTACACAAAGGGTTTGATGCTTTTGCTCAGAATAGATGTGACCCTCATAGTTTGACTTGTACCATAACAGCTTGTCAAACTTTGTCTCCCTAACTTGGTATTTTTTGATACGCACTTTGCAGGATGACCTCAGGGCTATGTGGATTGAATAAAGGGATCTGAATCATGTCTTTGTCTCTGCAGCTGGGTGTTCTGGTGCAACTTTGCTACCATGGAGGTGTTACCTCTTTCTGGGTTTTGTTTTG
>VZQC01013594.1:5946054-6025944 GCA_009823505.1 Rhizomys pruinosus
TCTTTTGTTTAATAAAAAGAAAAAAAAGTTAAAAAAAAATGGGTATAGAAGGTCAGCAAAGGGTGGGTTTGAGATGTTTTGGTGTTTAAGGCATTTTGACAACATGGCTTCTCCTTGGCATGTTAATTGTGATTAGTGACATCCTTGCAGTTATGATGACACTTTTAAGATAAACTCTCCTAATGGTGACCTGAGCCCTGCCACTCAATGGGAGAATCAGCAGAACCTGTAGGTTTTATTTGGATTGACATTCTCTACATTCTCTATTGTAATTTTGTTTATTTTTAATTTTTTTTGTTTTCACTGGAAAGGAAAGATGATGCTCAATTTTAAACGTTAAAAGTGTACAAGTTGCTTTGTTACAATAAAACTAAATGTGTACACAAAGGGTTTGATGCTTTTGTCTCAGAATAGATGTGACCCTCCAGTTTGACTTGTACAATAACATCTTGTCAAACTTCGTCTCCCTAACTTGGTATTTTTTGATACGCACTTTGCAGGATGACCTCAGGGCTATGTGGATTGAATAAAGGGATCTGAATCATGTCTTTGTCTCTGCAGCTGGGTGTTCTGGTGCACTTTGCTACCATGGAGGTGTACCCTTGTTGTTTTTTTTTTTTTAATCTCAATTTGGCAGTTTTGTTTATAATGGACCTTTACTTACCTGGACATAACAGCACCTGGCTACCACCACCACAGACTGTCACATGGGACAGTTGGCATGTCGTCTTTGGCAGTGCAAGCTGTCAAGAGTAAGAAGTCTGTTGGTGATAGGAGTAGTTTGTCTCTTAACTCCCAGGTATGTAGCAAAAGTTACCAGATGTGACTGTGAATCTGGGTGGGAGGAAACGAGCGCTGTCTGCTCAACGCCATAGTGCAGAGAATATTATTTTGGGAAGCTACCTAATGCATAAGCTTTTTAATGCTGTAAAATAGCTAAAATAAATGCCACTTTTTCAGAGATAATGGACAGCCTGGTCAAACTCAAAGCTTTTTGATGTATAAAACTATAAATGGAACTATTCCATCAATAGGCAAAGTGTAACCAAATCTGTCTGGATGGATAGTGTGTAATTTCTGCACAGGTCTCTTGTTTAGTAAATACATCACTGTATACCGGTCAGGAATCTTGCTCCAATAAAGGAACGTAAAGATTTTTTTTGGACTGGGATCATTCTCCTTGTTTTGTAGAGAACTGTTACTATCCAGACTTCGGTGGTATGTTGTTTGCTGGGAGAGGGGAGACTGATTTTGCAGTGATTATGGCATCTATACAGAATTTTTGTTTAAGTGAAAGGTTTCACCTGGGATCACACTAGTTCTGCATACCTTAACCCCTTTTTACTGTTAACTCCTTTTTACTGTTACCCGACTTTTACTTTGGGAGGGGGGGATTGGCTGGCCTGGAATTAGGGATACAGTCTAGGCCAACCTTGAAAAGTTCACCTGCCTCTGCCTTCAGAGTACTAGGATAAGAGTTATGTCACCATGCCCAGCTATATTTAATTTGTAATGTTTTATAGTGACTTGTGCACATGTATATGTTGATAATACATTGTGTCCCCCCCCCCTTTTTTTTTAAAGATAGGTCTCTGTAGCTGGCCTTGAACTTACTGAGCTCTGCCTTTGCTCTTTACTACCATACCCTTTTTATGTGAGCCTGGGTGTTCTGCCCAGGCAGTCCTTTAATTTTGCATTTTCCAGTATGTTTCCCAAATAGGTTGGGTTTGAGGCCACTAACCAGGCATCAGATTTCCCTAAAATTGGGTTTATGGACAGTTTCACCTTCATGTGGGTTCTGGGAGTCAAACTCAGGTTCTCAGCTGGTGCTCCCAACTGCTGAGCTGTCTCTCCAGAGCCCTTTCTTTGGCCTATATCCCCAGTTGGCCTGGAACTCACTGTGTACACCAGGCTGAACTTTTAACTCAGAGATCCAACTGCTATGAGTGCTAGGATTAAAAAAACCATGTGCTGCCATGCGTGCCCCCCCCATCTTAATTGGGATATAGCAGATGGTTTCTGAGGTAGTCTGGGCTTTCTTATTTTGAGTATTAAAATAACTTCAGAAGGTAAATTTCTGTAGTGAGCCAGGCTGCTAGGTTAGCTGTGTGCCTAGTTTTTGAGGATTTCTGGGCTGTCCTTGGTGTGTGGTGGAGAGAGAATCAACTCATTTTCTGTGTATGAGTGTATTCCTTGCATGCAAGTACAAGCAGTGCCCATGAGGGCCAGAAGAGGGCATCGGATCTGAAATGAGCTGCCATGTGGTTGATGGGATTTGAACCTGAGTCTTCCAAGAAAAGTCTGCTCCTAACCACCAAACTACCTCCCCAGCTTTTCTGCTTTATCTTCCAGTATAGCTCAGTCTGACCTCCAGTTTGAGCTGTTCTATCAGATTGAATGCTGGGATTAAAAGGCATGCTGTTGCCACAGCTAGGGTTTGAACCCAGGCACTGCACACCATTGAGCTATACCACCTGTGGTTTTTGAGGTGGTCTGACTGTAGACCATGCTGGCCTCAAATTCACAGATCGATCTCCATCTCCCTGAGTGTGGGCAATGAGGTGTATGCCCTGCCTCCAGCCCCCCCCCCCTTTTTTTTGGTCTTTTTGAGAGGGTCTCCCTGTAGCTCCAGCTGGCCTGGGACTCACTATGTAGACCAGGGTGGCCTTGATCTCACAGAGTGCTGGGATTAAAGGCATGTGCCGCCATGCCCAGCCCTACCATGCATTATTAAACCCAGATTTCAATTACTTTACCAGCAAGCTGCTTCCCTAGTCCTCAGAGAAGGTCTTGTAGAGATGAGTGAACAGTGAGCGTTTCCAAGTGTGTTGCTCTCTCATTCTCCTTGGAACATATGGTTGTGCTTAGGTGCACTTACATTTTTTTTTTTAATTTTATGTGTATGAATGTACTGTCTGCATGTAGGTTTGTGCACCCATGTCGTGCACTGCCTAAGAGGTCAGAAGAGGGTGTTGGGATTCCCCTGGAACTGGAGTTCTGGAATTGGGGTTACAGATGGTTCTTAGCTGCCATGTGGGTGCTGGGGATTGAACCCAGGTCCTCTGCAAGAGCAATTGGAGCTCTTAACCGCTAGGCCATCTCTCCAGCCCCGCACTTCCAAATTTTACTTTCAGAAAGTTCCATATTATTGGAGACAGTCAATATATATAGCCCTGGCTGGCCTGAAATGAGAGAGTAGCTTCCTGAGTGCTGTGATCAAAGGTGTACATCAGCCATCATGCCCTATTAAAATGTTTTACTATTCTGCATATGTGTATCTGTATGCCACATGTGTGCAGGTGCCTTTGGAGGCCAGGAGAGGCATCAGATTCCCTAGAGCTGGAGTTGGTTCTGGGGTGCCTGGTGTGGGTGTTGGAAAACAAGTTTGGAACCAGGAAAGAGGAAGTGCTGAGTCACTGCTCTGTTCCCCAAATTTACATTTGAAAAACATGATTTTATGTGTATGAATGCATTGTCTGCATGTATGTAAGTGTACCCCTGTCCTGCAATGCCTGAGATCAGAAGATCCCCTGGAACTGGGGTTAGAGACAGTTATTAGCCACCATATGGATGCTGGAAGTTGAACTTCTGTCCTCTGCAAGAGCAGTCAGTGCTCTTAACCATGGAGTCATGTCTCCAGCCCATAGATTCATATTTTAACAAGTCTAAGGGGAAGCAGGTTGTAGTTAGTCCTGTTATTAGAGCAAGAATCGTAGCAATTGGAGGGTGAGCCCCATTTTGATTGTGTACTGACACTTCTACCCAGAAACTATATGTAGGTGGACTGCTTGCAAGAAATGTGCTCTGAAGGGTTTCCTTCTGTGGCCTAGGAAGCTGCAAGCTCCTTTCAGGTTAACTGTACACTGCAGTCTTTTCACTGTGTAGTTCTGGCTGGTCTGGAACTGGGAGATCTGCCTGTTTCTTCTGTCTCCAGAATGCTGGGCTCCAAGGTGACCCCCAGCATATCTAGTGATCAATAGTCTTAGGGGCAAATTAGCTGGAGATTCACTGCCGTTCTCCATCCACTGGATATTAATATGAACTGCTTTCCTGAGAGGTGTGGCTTGGCCTATAGGCCTTCCCCAACCCAGACTCAGCTACAGCTGAGATCTTTTCCTTTCTTGGGTGGCAGCTAGGAAAAGCTAAACTTTTTTTATTAATTTTATTTTTGTATGCGTATGAATGTACTGTCTACATGTAGGTTGTGCACCTGTGTTGTGCAATGCCGAGGAGGTCAGAAGAGGGTCTCGGATTCCCCTGGAACTGGAGTTCTCCTGGAATTGGAGTTTCAGACAGTTCTCGGCCGCCATGTGGGTGCCGGGGATCAAACCCGGGTCCTCTGCAAGAGCAGTCAGCACTCTTAACCACTAGGCCATCTCTCCAGCCCCCAGATTTTGCTATTTCTAACTATATGTATGGATGGGGGCGGAGTGGGGGAGGATTCTGAATGAAAAAGCAGATGCCCATGGAGGCCAGAGGCCTGGGATCCCCCTGGAACTAGAGGTATAGGCTCTTGTAAGAGGCTGGAGAAGAGTTGAGAGTTATCTCTCCAACTGAAAAGCAATACATACACACCAAGGCCAGGCTGGGTGCAATGACATAGGCCTTTAATCCTAGTACTCCAAAGGCTGATGGACTCAAGTTCAAGGCCAGCTTGGTCTATATAAAGATCCAGGCTAAACCGGGCATGGTTGTGCACACCTTTAATCCCAGCACTCCGGAGGTAGAGGCAGGCAGATCTCTGTGAGCTCCAGGCCAGCTGGGACTAAAGGGAGGCCCTGCCTTGAAAAATAACAAGATCCAGGCTAAATAAGGCTACAAAATGAAATGAGACCTGCCTCAAAATACAAACAAAAAAACCGGCTAAGCCACCTATCCAGCCCAATATTGGGCTGTTGATGAAATCCAGGATCTCCCATTTGCTACCCAAGCCCAGAACCACTGAGCCAAATCCCTAACCACCGAAATTCTCCATTTCTCAGCCCCAGGGCCACCCTGCAAGCTGATTAGTTTGCCATTTAGCTTTTCCTTTTCCTTTTTTTTTTTTTTTTTTGTCTTTTTGAGACAGGGTCTCCCTGTAGCCCCAGCTGTCCTGGAACTCACTCTGTAGACCAGGCTGGCCTTGAACTCACAAAGATCCGCCTGCCTCTGCCTCCCAAGTGCTAGAATTAAAGATGTGCACCACCACGCCTGGCTCCCCTTTTTATTTTTTAAATACGTGTTACATGTGTACGTGTGTGGCAGTGTGGGGGGGGTGTTTCCCGCACATGAGTCAAGAAGGTTGATTCGGCCGGGCGTGGTGGCGCATGCCTTTAATCCTAGCACTTGGGAGGCAGAGGCAGGTGGATCTTTGTGAGTTCAAGGCCAGCCTGGTCTACAGGCAAGTTCTGGGCAGCTGGGGCTACAGGGAGACCCTGTCTCCAAAAACCCAAAAAAAAAAAAAAAAGATTCGGGCTGGAGAGATGGCTTAGTGGTTAAGAGCAATAACTGCTCTTGCAGAGGACCCCGGTTCAATTCCCAGCGCCCACATGGCAGCTAAGAACCATCTTTAGTGCCTGGTGTGGTAGTGCACACCTTTAATCCCAGCACTCCCAGAGGCAGAGGCAGGCAGACCTCTATGAGTTCAAGGCCAGCCTGGTCTACAGAGTGAGTTCCAGGCCAGCTGGGGCTATAGGGAGACCATCTCAAAAAAAAAGAAAAGTTGATCCCAGCAGAATTCATCAGAAACCTATAGTTGATTACAGGCAATGGTGAGCCTCTGACATGCTGGGTACCAAACTTGGGTCCTCTGTAAGAGAACATGATGTTAACTGTGAGCCATCCTCCAGCCCCTATACAGACCTTTTCAAATACTTTATTTATTTTATTTTTGGGGGTATATTTGAGACAGGTCTCCCTTTAGTCACAGCTGGCCTGGAGCTTGCTCTGTAGACCAGGCTGGCCTTGAACTCAGAGATCTGCCTGCCTCTGCCTCCCGAGTGCTGGGACTAAAGGTGTGCACCACCATGCCCAGCACTAAAGACAGTTCTTAGCCGCCATATGGGTGCTGGGAATTGAACCCAGGTCCTCCACAAGAGCAGTCTGTGCTCTTTACCACTGAGCCATCTCTCCAGCTCCTATTTTATTTATTTTTAACAGCCTTTAAATGTATTTTATTTTTCTTTAATCCTATCACGGGAGGCAGAGGCAGGCAGATCCGTGTGAATTCAAGGTCAGCCTGGTCTACAGAGTGAGTTCCAGGCCAGCTGGGGGTAAAGAAAGACCCTGTCTCAAAAAGACCAAAAAAAAAAAAGTATTTTATTTTATGTGTATGTGTGTAACTGCACCAATGTTGTCCAATACTCATGGAGTCAGAAGAAGGCATCATATTCCGCTGGAACTGGAGTTACAGTCAGTAGTTAGCTGCCATGTGGGTGCTGGGAATATTGAACCCAGGTCTTCTGCAAGAGCAGCGAGTGTGCCTAACCATTGAGCTTTCTTTCCAGCACCCCTTCCCTTTTTTTAACAGTTTATTTTATTTTATCTTTATTTATTTCTTCTTTTGGTCTTTTCGAGACAGGGTTTCCCTGTAGCCCCAACTGCCCTGGAACTCACTCTGTAGACCAGGCTGGCCTTGAACTCACAAAGATCCGCCAGCCTCTGCCTCCAGAGTGCTAGGATTAAAGGCGTGCACCACCACACCCGGTGCCACCCATACACTAAAAAAAATAAAATAGCCAGGCGTGGTGGTGCACGCCTTTAATCCTAGCACTCTGGAGGCAGAGGCTGGCGGATCTTTGTGAGTTCAAGGCCAGCCTGGTCTACAGAGTGAATTCCAGGACAGCTGGGGCTACAGGGAGACCCTGTCTCGAAAAGACAAAAAAATAAATCAATAAATGTATGGGTGGCTTGCCTGCATGTATTTAAGTGCACCCATGTATGCAATGCTTTCAAAAGCCAGAAGGGGGCATCGGATATCCCTGGAACTGGAGTTAGGACTATTGTTAGCCCCATGTGGCTGCTGGGAATTGAACACTATTCCTCTGCAAGAGCGGCCAGTGGTTTTAACAGCTGAGCCATCTCTACAGACCTCTAATTTTTCTTTTCTTTCTTTTTTTTTTTTGTATGAGTGTTTTGGCTACACTTACATAAGTGCATCACATGAGTGTCTGTTAGATGCAGAGGCCAGAAGAGGGCATCCCATATTATGTGGGTATTGGAAACCCAGGTCCTCTAGAGAGCTCTTTACCGCTGAGCCGTCTCTCCAGTGCTTTTAACTGCTGAGTCACCTCTCCAGCCCCATTTAAAAACAAAGTGTTTATTAATCCCAGCACTGGGGAAAGAGGCAGAAGCAGGGAGATCTCCGTGAGTTCAAGGCTAGCCTGATCTACATAGCGAGTTCCAGCCCAGCTGGGGCTGCAGGGAGACCCTGTCTCAAAAAGACCAAAAAAGGGGCTGGAGACATGGCCTAGCAGTTAAGAGCGCTGACTGCTCTTGCAGAAAACCCAGGTTTGATCCCCAGCATCCACATGGCGGCGGAGAACCGTCTTTAACTCCAGTTCCAGGGGAATCCAACACCCTCTTCTGACCTCCACAGCATTGCACAACACTGGTTGCACAAACCTACATGCAGACAATACATTCATACACATAAAAAATAAATAAAAAATTTAAAAAGTATTTAAAAAAGACCCCCCCCCCAAAGTTTACAATCTGCCGGTAATTCCAGCTATTTTGAGTGATTTCATCATTTGAGAAATACTATTCTTAAAAAAGGAAAGCCCATTTAAGCATCCACATGGCTAAATATGGAAAAATATTTTGCTAAGTAAAATAAGCTATGCACAAAAAGAAAAAACGTGGTGTGGGGGCTGGAGAGATGGCTCAGCAGTTAAGAGCACCGACTGCTCTTGCATAGGACCTAGGTTCGATTCCCAGCACCCACATGGTGGCTGAGAACCATCTTTAACTCCAGTTCCAGGGGAATCCAACAATCTCTTCTGACCTCTGCAGCACTGCACAACATGGGTGCACCAACCTATATGCAGACAGTACATTCATACACATAAAAAATAAATAGGTTAAAAAAAAAAGAAAAACGTGGTGTGGTCTCATTTATATGTGAAATCTGAAACCATGAAAAAGTTTATTATACTCAGAGATGCAGTGTGTGATGGTCCACGCCTTTAATCCCAGCACTCATGAGGCAGAGGTAGGTGGATCTCTGTGAGATCAAGGCCAGTCTGGTCTACATAGTAAGCTCCAGCCCAGCTGGGGCTGCAGGGAAACCCTGTCTCAGAAAATAGAAAAAAAAGGGGCTGGAGAGATGGGTCAGCAGTTGGGGGCACTGACCACTCTTGTAGAAGACCTGGGTTCAATTCCCAGCACCCACATGAGCTAACAACTGTCCCTAACTCCAGTTCCAGGGGATCTGACACCCCTTCTGACCTCTGTGTGCACTGCAGAACACAGATGCATTTACATACCTGCAAGGCAATACACTCATACACAAAAAATAAACATAATTTTTTTTTTCTGTATTTTTGAGACAGGGTCTCCCTTTAGCCCCAGCTGACCTGGAGCTTGCTCTGTAAACCAGGCTGGCCTTGCAGCAGAGGCAGGCCGATCTCTGTGAGATCAAGGCTCCTTGTACCACTTGCAAGACAAGCACTTGACAGAATGCGCTAGCTCCCCAGCCCAGATGGGCTTATTTATGGTAAAATCAGTGGATCAGCCAGCAAACAATCCGCCCTGCTCTTGAGAGTTGGGCGGTTCATATCTAATTTGTAATTTGTTATAATTAGTATGAAGTTACTTTTTTTTTTTTCTTTCTTCCTTTTTATTCACGTGGTGACCAGGATCTAGACTGGGCTAGCCATTCCCGAGAATGCCAGGCTGGGATTGGCCCATGTTAAACCAAAGAGTTCCTAGACAGGCCTGAGACCTGGAGGCTCACGCAATAGGTGCAGGCGCCAGACGGTGGCGATGGTGTCGGGAACGCGTGGCCCTGAGGCTGGCAGGGGGCGCTGTTCCCGTCCAGGTGCAGGACAAGCCGGCGGAATCCGGCCCTGAGCAGCTGTCGTGCGGAGCGTGAGCGGGGACCCAGGTCCCGGGAACTGCGCTCAGGAATGGGGTCCCGGCGCTGCTCCGCGCGGCCGGGTGGGGGCGCTGCTCTCGGCCTCCGCGGGTCTCAGGAAGGGGGCGCTGCATCCCGCATGTCTTGCGCCGCTTCCCGGGAAGTTTCAAGTTTGAAAGTCCTGGCTTCCGGAACCGCAGTGGAGGAGAGGAGGGGCCCGCGTGGCCCGAGCTGCGCCATGGAGCTGGGGGTGCAGCCGCAGGTGAACCGCGCGCACCTTGGGCGCGCCGAGCTCGGGGCTGCACCCGGCGGGGTCCCGGCTCGGGCTTCACCTCGCGTGAGCTCTGCAAGGCAGGCAGTAGCCGTGCAAGGCAGGCGGGAGCCGTCCAAGGCAGGGGGAACCCTGGGTCTCCGGAATGAGCACGGCCGGGCGCTGCGTGCCTGCAACCTGAAATGCACCTCCAAGCTGGCACCTAGAGTTACTGAAAGTCGCTTCTTGTAGGAACTTTCAGGCAGCTGGGAATGCACCGAGACAGCGTGGGGGGGGGGGCGTGCTGCCATTGGAAGAGGTGCCTGGGGGGCGAATTGGGAGTTTACGAGCAAAGGGAAGGACCTAACTGTGCTCCTGTTGGGCGTGGTTCCTGGCATGCCACACCCACAGGCGGGAAGGAGTAGGCCTTCAGAAAGGCCAACTATGCTCCTTACGCTGTGGAGGGATTCCTGCCCACTGGGAGCAGGGAGTACAGAATATTAGAGGGGTTCGGCTTGTGGGTGTCACTGAGAAGGGGGAGAGGTAGTGCCCTACCCCCGTGCAATTAGGGATGGGGTGAGAGATTTATGAACAAGCTAAGGTCCCAGCACAGAGTAGAAAGGGGAGGTTTGTGTTGTAAAGTCAGGGCATGAGTATGGGGTGAAGTGTAGGAGACAGGGACACCCCAATAGCTCAGGCCGCCTTAAGGGCTAGCTCTCACCCTTCCCACCCCCTTCCTCCGGAGATCCTTCTTGCTGGTTCCAGCAGCGACTTGTACACATTTTCCGATTTCCTGTGAGCCTCCGCCCTGCAGGAGCACGGTGACTCAGGACCCCGGTGGCCTGGGCCCCCAGCACTGTGAGATCTTTGTTTGCTCAGGCCTCTGGCTTTGGCCCTCCTGCCTGTGGCGGTCAAAGGATTTCCTGAGCCTCGCCCTTGCCCTCTGACAGCCAAGGCAGAGCTGCCTAGCTGAGGTCTGGGGTTGGGGGTGGGCCCTGAGCTGGGTAGCCATCCTTTCATGGGGTTCAGGAGATGGACCACCGACAGGTAAGAGAGGTAAGAAGAGGTGGCTGCCAGGGTCCTTGGGATGGGAGGACGGTCAACACCGATTGTCCTTGGCTGAGGTTAGCCTCTGGGAGAGGGTGTTTTCCCCTTCCTGCCTCTAGCCTGGTGAACAGTTGAAGAAGTCCTCTGTTGCTTTCCAGAATTAAGCTGGAAACTGGCACCCAGGACCTCCTCAGCCCCTTCTGGGTACCTCTGTTTCACCACCTGTCACACTGTCAAAGCATAGAAGCAAGTCTTGGTCTGTTGGGTCACTGGCTGCCCCCTGTATCTATCCTTGAGTGAATCCCTTCTCCACGCTGGGATTTTCCTGTCCCCCACATTCTATTTGGGCTGGCTGGGAGAGGCTGGGGTCGGGGTTTCTGATCCATGGGTGGCCTCTCCTGTGTTCTCTCTGTGGGCAAATTGCTTAACTTCTCTGCATTCTTTCCTCATGAGTAAAATGGGGGTGAGAACTGTTCTTGGGAGTAAAGGGGTGGCTCGGTGGCAAAGCTTCTGCTTAGCGCGCTCCAGGCTGTGGGTTCTATCCCTAGTACCATAAGAAGTGATTGCTGCGGTTACTGCAAAGAGTGGTAAATCAAAGTGTCTCCGAGCCCTTTGGTCTCGAGACTAGCCCCACTAAACATCACGGGAACGATCGCTATATCCGTTTCCTCTCTCCCTTCTGCAAAATGGAGGACAATACTCCACTTGGCTTTGGAGTTCCCACCCTCCCAAGCTATGGATCTTTCTCTGGGTGCTGTGGGCTTTCCCTTGCTGAAGAGGGTGATGAGCTATGACTCTTCTGTCCTGGGCAGCCTGGGCCCACCCAACGGCCCCTAGAGGATGAAAAGGAGACGATCCGGAGGGCCATCCAGAAGGAGCTGAAGATCAAGGAGGGCGTGGAGAACATGCGTCGTGTGGCCACTGACCGGCGCCACCTGGGCCATGTGCAGCAGCTGCTACGGGCCTCAAACCGCCGACTGGAGCAGCTGCATGGAGAGTTGCGGGAACTGCATGCCCAGGTTCTGCTGCCAGACCCAGCTGGTGAGTGAGGACTCTGAACTGACTCCTTTAGACAGGAGTCTCCTGGCCTTGTCCCTAATCAATGATGGGGACCACCTCACCCATCTGTCTTGTCTGATGGCCCTTGTTGCTGATGTGGCCCAGGAAGGAAAGGGAGAGCCCCTTCCTAGGGGTCTAGGCTCTGGTGACATGCTCTTGAACCCCTTCTCCTCTGCCCATAGAGCCTGTGGCCTCAGGACCCCGGCCCCGGTCAGAGCAGTTAAAAGCTTGGCACTTGGAGGCTTTACAGAGGCAGCTGCGGGTTGAACTCAAAGTCAAGCAGGGGGCCGAGAACATGATTCACACGTGTGCCAGTGGCACCCCCAAAGTAAGCCCTGGGGTATCGTGGGGTGGGGACTAGGGCTTGCTGCCAGTCTGATGGGAGACATTGGGCTGTGTAGACTGGGAACTATAACCCAGTCCCAACCTTTTCTCTGATGGTGGAAGCACAGCCCTCAATAGCTGAGTGGCCAAGACATGGTTCTGATCCACAGTCTAGCAGAAGGAACCAATACTGTCTATCAGAATCTCAGCCCAGCCATCAGTCCTACCCCACAGAGGGATGTCAAGAACTCCACCCACCTACACAAACTTCATCTGATGGGATGGTCTGACAGAGGAGGCTTGACCCTAGCTAGTTCTTGTCAGTCTGATGGAGTGGGCTCTGTCCACCATTGCTCAGCTGCCATAGCCCTGTTCTGATGGGGCAAATGTCACATCGCCGTAGGAGAGGAAGCTTCTAGCAGCCGCCCAGCAGATGCTGCGAGACAGTCAGCTGAAAGTGGCCCTGCTCCGCATGAAGGTCAGCAGTTTGGAAGCCAGTGGATCTCCAGAGCCAGGTGAGGCTTCAGGAAGCAGGGAGACTGGGCTGGTGGGCGCCGGGTGCCCAGGCCTGAGGGCTCACCTCCTTCCCGCAGGCCCTGAACTGCAGGCAGAGGAGCTGCAGCATCGACTGCGTATCGAGGCTGCTGTGGCCGCAGGAGCCAAGAATGTGGTGAAGCTGCTGGGTGGCCAGAGAACACAGGACCGCAAGGCGCTGGCTGAGGTCAGGCTGTTGCGGCCACCCCCCAACCCCAGCTTGCTGAGGGTTTGGTTACCTGTCCATCCTTATATCAGTGCCTGGCACCCCTGGGCTTGCAGGGTGGGCAGTAAAGGTATTGGGTCTGTTCTGTTGAGACCTCCTGCAAACTGTCCTGGGGGCCTGGCCCAGCCCTGCCTCCCCACCTGTACCCCAAGCCCTGTCTCTGCTTGTGCCCCCCTTGTAGGCCCAGGTCCAGCTCCAGGAGTCCTCACAGAAGCTGGACCTCCTGCGGCTGGCCTTGGAGCTGCTACTGGAGGGGCTGCCTCCTACCCACCCTCTGCGCAGTAGAGTGGCCCGAGAGCTGCGGACAGCCATGCTTGGGAACCCCCAGCCTTCCAGGACACTTGTGAAACCCACTGCCCTGACAGGTAGCCAGGAGTCCCTCCCACTTTAGAGGGCCCCTTCCTTTTCAGAGAGGACTCTGAAGCACTTTGAGGAACAGTTTAGTCCTGTTGTGTGACCTTGGCCAGCTGATATCCCATCTCTAGTCCTCAGTTTACCCATGTGTAATATAGAAATTATAATAACAGTATCTCACAGGATTTGTTTTGTAAAGTCAGAGACTTGTGACGCTGGCAGCACTAAACACTGTGGGGCAAGTCAGAGCTTAGCTAGGGTTGCTGTTATTTAAACAAGTGGCCCACAGGAAAGATTAAAGCAACAATCAATAAGCACACAACCCAGGCACCCTGGAACCCAGGCCTGGGCAGCTTGGGACTGCTGGAAAGTTTTTCCTCCCAGTGGGTCTGTCTCCCTGTAGCAGTAGCTGACTGACAATCAAGAAGTATTATCTGAGGCTGGAGAGATTCACAGGGGTTAAGAGCACTGGCTGCTCTTGCTGAGGACCCAGTTTCAGTTCCCAGCACCCACATGGTGGATAACAACCACCTCTGTCTGCAGTTCTAAGGAATATGATGACCCCTCTGGCCTCTTTGGGCATTACATGCATGTGGTGCTCTTTACATACATGCAGGCAAAACACTTATGCATATAAAATAAATCCCCCAGGCTGGAGAGATGGCCTAGCGGTTAAGAGTGCCAACCGATCTTGCAGAGGACCCGGGTTCGATCCCCGGCACCCACATGGCGGCTGAGAACCGTCTGAAACTCCAATTCCAGAAGAACTCCAGTTCCAGGGGAATCCGACACCCTCTTCTGACCTCCGTGGCATTGCACAACACGGGTGCACAAACCTACATGCAGACAGTACATTCATACACATTAAAAAAAATAAAGTAAATAAATAAATCCCCCTCCCAAATTTAAAAGAAATGAAAGAAAACTAATCTGAGTTGTCAACTAGAGGCTGGCATTACTACCAGGCCCCTCACCTGGTCTTGAGACATCAAAGAAGGCTTCCTGCAAGAGGTGGCATCTAAGCCTGACCTTGAAGGTCTTATTGGAGCGCATGTGGCCAAGCAGATGAGTTGGGAAGGTAGAGGGAACAGCTTAAAGGCCTAGACTTTTGGGCTGTAGATGTAGCCATGGGGGACAGTTGGTCAGTGCTTGCCTGGAATGCTAGAAGCCCTGAGTTTGATCCCCATCACTGTATAAACTGACATAGTAGCACATGCTTATAATCCCAGCACTTGGGAAGTAGAGCTAAGAGTTTCGGAGTTCAAGGGCGTCTTTAGCTACACAGTGAGTTTGGATGCAGTCCGGGCTACTTGTAACTTTGTCTCAAAACAAAAACAAAAGCCTATAGCCTAGCTCCTGCCTGAGCCATTGTTTGAGTTGTTTTTCCTAAAATGAGTAGCCCGCCTGGGCATGGCCCTTTGTTTCTGCAAAGTCTCTGAGTATTTGCCTCAAGCCCGGCTTCCTTTTGGTCTTTTCGAGACAGAGTCTCCCTGTAGCCCCAGCTGTCCTGGAATTCGTTGTGTAGACCAGGCTGGCCTTGAACTCACAAAGATCCGCCTGCCTCTGCCTCCCAAGTGCTAGGATTAAAGGTGTGCGCCACCACGCCTGGCTGAGATATAACTCTTAATGACCCTATTCGCTTGTCAAAAGAAGTTTTGTGCCCACTGGAGAAGTCCATGTGGGACTCACCTTTACTGTTCAGACAGGGAAATAGGCTCAGGGAGTAGTGGGCAGGAAAGGAAGCCAGACTTCTGCTCCCTGCCCAGGCTCTTGTTCCTGCCACTGTGCCCTGAGGCCTGCAGCTCACGGCTGCACCACATCCTGCCCCATGGCTCCATGCGTGGATGAGATCTGGCTAAGGATGGCAGGTGGATGCCAAGGTCTAATGCACACGGGCCTAGGTCAGGAACTGCTAATCCTTCTAGAGCAGGTGGCGTACCTCTGGGGTCCTATGGCCACTGGAGGTGGCATCTGACAAGGTCCCCTCTCTGCTCCCCACCAGGAACATTGCAGGTTCGCCTCCTGGGCTGTGAGCAGTTGCTGGTAAATGTGCCAGGACGGTCTCCCGTGGCTGCGCTGGCAGGCAGCCCCTCTGAGGGCTGGCTCCGAACCAGGGCCAAGCAACATCGTGGTGGAGGCGAGCTGGCCAGTGAGTAGGGAGGACCTGTGGGAGGTAGTGGGGACCCCTGCTCTGCACCTACCCTGAGTCCCAACTGTGGCCCCATAGGTGAGGTGCTGGCTGTATTGAAAGTCGACAACCGTGTTGTGGGTCAGACAGGCTGGGGGCAGGTGGCTGAACAGTCCTGGGACCAGACGTTTGTCATCTCCCTGGAACGAGTAAGGCTGGCCTCTGTGGTCAGAGGTAGCTGTGGGGCTCAAGGACTGAGGCTGGCCAGGTGGGGGCTGATACTACACCCCATTTCTCAGCTGGATTGTTTCCACATAGGCTCGTGAACTGGAGATCGGGGTACACTGGCGGGACTGGCGGCAGTTGTGTGGTGTGGCCTTCTTGAGGCTTGAGGACTTCCTGGACAATGCCTGTCACCAGCTCTCCCTTAGTCTGGTGCCACAGGGACGTCTCTCTGCCCAGGTTCCTGCTACTCCCTGACCTCTGCCGTGGGCCCTTTAACACTAGCACTTTGAGTTGGGGAAATGGCTCCATGGGTAAGGCACTTGCTGGACAAGCGTGAGGCTCTGGGTTCTGATCCCAGCACCCACCTAACAGCCAGGTATAACCCCAGTACTGGCAGAGCAGAGCTGGGGAGGTCCCAGGGGCTCACCGCCCGGCCCAGCTGAGACAGCGAACCCTGGGTTTAGTGGGAGCCTCTGTTTTAAAAAATTAAGTTCTGGGTGGTTAGTGCATGACTTTAATCGTAGCACTTGGGAGACAGAGGCAGGTGGATCTCTGTGAGATTGAGGCTAGCCTGGTCTACATAGTGAGTTCCAGGGTACCTGGGGCCACAGGGAAACCCTGTCTCAAAAAAGTAAAACAAAACAAAAAAAGTGGAGAGGGATAGAGGAAGACAAGTGATATCAACCACTGGCCTTTGCATAGGTGGACACATAGTGCTACACACACACACACACACACACACACACTCTCTCACTCACCCAGACTGGGAACTGAGGATTGAAGATAGGTCTCCACAAATAAGGAGTCTCAGGGCTTTTCACGGGACCTCTGGGAGACCCACATTCTTCCCCAACTTTGCCCACTCTGACATGTGACCTTGGACAAATGCTTTTCTGGGCTGGGCCTTCTCCAGCGGCACCAAAGAAGACATGTAACCATCAAAGAAGACATGTAACCATCAAAGAAGACATGTAACCATCAAAGAAGACATGTAACCATCAAAGAAGACATGTAACCATCAAAGAAGACATGTAACCATCAAAGAAGACATGTAACCATCTAAGAAGACATGTAACCATCAAAGAAGACATGTAACCATCAAAGAAGACATGTAACCATCAAAGAAGACATGTAACCATCAAAGAAGACATGTAACCATCAAAGAAGACATGTAACCATCAAAGAAGACATGTAACCATCAAAGAAGACATGTAACCATCAAAGAAGACATGTAACCATCAAAGAAGACATGTAACCATCAAAGAAGACATGTAACCATCAAAGAAGACATGTAACCATCAAAGAAGACATGTAACCATCAAAGAAGACATGTAACCATCTTTGGGACCCTCTGGCTTTGCCTCCTAGTTGCTTTCTGTTGCTCTGACAAAATACTCTGACTAAAAGCAACTTCGGAGCCTAGCACTCAGATCTTTGTGAGTTCAAGGCCAGCCTGGTCTACAGAGTGAGTTCCAGGACAGCTGGGGCTACAGGGAGACCTTGTCTCGAAAAGACCAAAAAAAAAATTTCGGAGAGGAAAGCTTTTTTGTTTTGTTTTTTCGTGGGTTTTTTTTTTTTTTGTCTCTTTATTTTTTATTTTTTTGGTATTTTTGAGACAGGGTCTCCCTTTAGTCCCAGCTGGCCTGGAGCTCACCCTGTAGACCAGGCTGGCCTTGAGCTCACAGAGATCCGCCTGCCTCTGCCTCCCGAGTGCTAGGATTAAAGGCGTGCGCCACCACGCCCGGCGGAAAGGCTTTTTTTTTTTCATTATACATGTTCCGCTCCATCCTGGGGGTGTGGGGGGGTGGGCAGGAGCTGAAGCCTGAAGCAGGAACTCAATGTAGAAAGAATGGAGACTGCTACTGGCTTGGTCTGGCTTGCTCACAAGCTCATACTAAGATAGTTTTTATTTTGTTTTGTTTTGTTTGTTTGAGACAGGGTCTCCCTTTAGTCCCAGCTGGCCGGGAGCTTGCTCTGTAGGCCAGGCTGCCTCTCCCTCTCCCTCGGGAGTGCAGGGATTAAAGGTGAGCGCCACCACACCTGGCTGGCTGATAGCTTTCCTATGTAGTCCAGGAGCCTAGGAATGCTGCTTCCTGTGGTGGTTTGGGTGCTCCTGTGTCAGTTAACAATGCCCACAGAGCAGTCTGATCAAGGCAGTTCCACAGTGGATGTTTTCCTCTGGGATGAGTATAGGCCATGTCCAGCCGTAGTTAAAGCTAACTAGGATGGCTTCATTGGTTGATGTTGGGAGCTGGAGTTGGGCTTCTCTGGAGTGGTGCTCTTGCCTGGCATGGTGTAGGAGATGACTGATCTTCAGCTCTGTCTTCGCTCCTGCCAGGTGACCTTCTGTGACCCAGTCATTGAGAGGAGGCCTCGGCTGCAAAGGCAGAAACGCATTTTCTCTAAGCGCAGAGGTGCAGACGTGGGAACTGTGGAGAGGGTGGGCTGGTCCTTCAGATTCTGGGACTGAATCTTACCTGCCTGCTCTAGGCCAGGACTTCCTGCGGGCTTCCCAGATGAACCTCAGCATGGCGGCCTGGGGGCGCCTGGTCATGAGCCTACTGCCCCCCTGCAGCTCACCAAGCACAGTCAGCCCCCCTAAAAGGTGCCCTCCAACCCCAACCACACCCCGAGGGGCCTCCAACGCTGCTTCTCCCAGGTGAGGAGACCCCTCCCCAGACTGGCCTTGTCTGTGGGCTCTGCCCTCCAGGCTCCGTGGGTACCTTGTCTCTGTCCTTCTCTGTGGGCTCTGCCCTCCAGGCTCCGCGGGTGCCTTGTCTCTGTCCTCTGTGGGCTCTACCCTCCAGGCTCCGTGGGTGCCTTGTCTCTGTCCTTCTCTGTGGGCTCTGCCCTCCAGGCTCCGTGGGTGCCTTGTCTCTGTCCTTCTCTGTGGGCTCTGCCCTCCAGGCTCCGTGGGTGCCTTGTCTCTGTCCCTCCACCTGGCCAAGGCCATTCTACCAGGTGTTCCATCTTCCTCCCTGCAGTAATTTTCTGCCCAAGAAGACGCCTTTGGGAGAAGACAGGAAACCTCCACCCAAGCCCCCACGCCTGTATCTGTCCCGGGAACCAACTCTGGACACTCCAGTAAGGGCCACTGGAGCGGTAGACACAGGGAAAGAGGGACCACAGCCTTGCTCTGCCCCGAGCCCTGCCCTGAGCCCTCTGTCCTCACAGTGTACCAAACGCCCCCATATGGAATCCAGAACTGGACCGGGGTCCACCTCAGCTGCCTCAGCCACCAGGTACTGACTGGCTTGCATTCACTTATTTTCTTGTGTGTGTGTGTGTGTGTGTGTGTGTATGAGAGAGAGAGAGAGAGAGAGAGAGAGAGAGAGAGAGAGAGAGAGAGAGAGAGATAGCCTAGTGGTTAAGGTGCCGACTACTCTTGCAGAGGACCTGGGTTCAATCCCCAGCACCCACATGGCAGCGGAAAACCATCTTTAACTCCAAGACTCATCCCACCGCAGAGATACATGCACGGCCATGTTTATTTCAGCTCTCTTCACAATAGCAAAGAGCTGGAACCAAACCCAATACCCCTCAACTGATGAGTGTTGGATAGGAAAATGTGGTACTCTACAACATTGGAGTTCTATGCAGCAGTAAAGAAGACGACATCAGACATCACGACAAGCTTTGCAGGAAAATGGCTGGAGCTAGAGGACATCATACTGAGTGAAGTAACACAGTCCCAGAAAAACAAACGACGAATGGTATCCTCATCTTGTGGATGCTAGTGCCATTACCTAGTGTATTTCTTGTGTGGGCCCCCTGAGCTTTTGTCCAAAGCCGTTGGGCGTGATGCATATTGGAACAAACAACAGAAAGGACTGCATCAAAGAACTGACTGAAACAGTGATCTTCTGCTCAAAAACGTCAACTTCCCATGGGAATATTGAGAAAGACTGAGAGAGATGAAAAAGCCTGTTTGGCAGAATGCATGAGCTCTGGCGGGGTGGGGGAATGGGCGGGAACACGGGTCTAGATTTGTTAAAAAAAAAAAAATGACATTCAAAAAAAAAACAAGGAGGAAGGAGTGAACCAACCCTCACACAAGTTGTCCTCTGACCTCCCAATCCTCCACTCTCTCTCTCTCTCTCTCTCTCTCTCTCTCTCTCTCTCTCTCCTCTCTCCTCATCACACACACACCACACACACACCACACAAGAAAATAAGTGAATGCAAGCCAGTCAGTACTGGTGGCTGAGGCAGCTGAGGTGGACCCCGGTCCAGTTCTGGATTCCATATGGGGGCGTTTGGTACACTGTGAGGACAGAGGGCTCAGGGCAGGGCTGGGGCAGAGCAAGGCTGTGGTCCCTCTTTCCCTGTGTCTACCGCTCCAGTGGCCCTTACTGGAGTGTCCAGAGTTGGTTCCCGGGACAGATACAGGCGTGGGGGCTTGGGTGGAGGTTTCCTGTCTTCTCCCAAAGGCGTCTTCTTGGGCAGAAAATTACTGCAGGGAGGAAGATGGACACCTGGTAGAATGGCCTTGGCCAGGTGGAGGGGACAGAGACAAGGCACCCACGGAGCCTGGAGGGCAGAGCCCACAGAGAAGGACAGAGACAAGGCACCCACGGGCCTGAAGGGTAGAGCCCACAGAGAAGGACAGAGACAAGGCACCCACAGGCCTGGAGGGCAGAGCCCACAGACAAGGACAGAGACAAGGCACCACGAGCTACGGGAGCCTAGGAGCGACGCAGCCACCCAGAGAAGAGCCAGGAGCAAGGCAACAGAGCCGAGTAAGAAAAAGAGACGGAAAGAAGAACCAGGACAAGAGGACCAGGCACCCACGGGCCTGGAGGGCAGAGCCCACAGAGAAGGAAGAGACAAGGCACCCACGGAGCTGGAGGGCAGAGCCCACAGAGAAGACAGAGACAAGGCACCCACGGAGCCTGGAGGGCAGAGCCCACAGAGAAGGACAGAGACAAGGCACCCACAAGCCTGGAGGGCAGAGCCCACAAGACGAGACAAGGCACCCCGGAGCCTGAGGCAGAGCACAGAACGCAGTGAGACGGGACAAGCACTACACGAGAAGCACAGGGCTGAAGGCAGAGCCCAGCAGAGCACACGGACAGAACAGGCACCACGGGGCCTGGAGGGCAAGCACAGAGACGGACACAAGACAAGGGCCACCCACGGGCCTGGAGGGCAGAGCCCACAGAGACGGACAGAGACAAGGCACCCACGGAGGCCTGGCGGGTAGAGCCCACGAGGGACAAGAGACACAACGACTAGGCGAGCCCTACGAGAGGGAAGCCTACGGGAGAGGCAGACCCACAGCAGAGAAGGCTACACGAGACAAGGCACCCACGGAGCCTGGAGGGAGAGCCCACAGAGAGGACAGAGACAAGGCACCCACGGGGCCTGGAGGACAGAGGCCAAGACAGGAACGGCACGGCACACGGAGGGCAGCACCCGCACCGAACAGCTGCCCGACAGAGCGCACGCGCAGCGCACCAATCAGTGAGTAGACGAAGGGGACAGAGACAACGGCACCCCGGCCTGGAGGGCAAGCCCACAGAGAAGGGAAGAGACAAGGCACCCACGGAGCCTGACAGAGAAGGCGACGACACGGGTGCAGAGCCCACAGTAGAAGGACAGAGACAAGGCACCTACAGGAGCCTGGAGGGCAGAGCCCACACGAGCCAGCAGGCAAGAGCACGAAGAGACAAGGCACCCACGGAGCCTGGAGGGCAGAGCCCACAGAGAAGGACAGAGACAAGGCACCCACAGGGCCTGGAGGGCAGAGCCCACAGAGAAGGACAGAGACAAGGCACCCACGGAGCCTGGAGGGCAGAGCCCACAGAGAAGGGAAGAGACAAGGCACCCACGGGGCCTGGAGGGCAGAGCCCACAGAGAAGGACAGAGACAAGGCACCCACGGGGCCTGGAGGGCAGAGCCCACAGAGAAGGACAGAGACAAGGCACCCACGGGGCCTNAGGCCCCGTGGGTGCCTTGTCTCTGTCCTTCTCTGTGGGCTCTGCCCTCCAGGCCCCGTGGGTGCCTTGTCTCTGTCCTTCTCTGTGGGCTCTGCCCTCCAGGCCCCGTGGGTGCCTTGTCTCTGTCCTTCTCTGTGGGCTCTGCCCTCCAGGCTCCGTGGGTGCCTTGTCTCTGTCCTTCTCTGTGGGCTCTGCCCTCCAGGCTCCGTGGGTGCCTTGTCTCTGTCCTTCTCTGTGGGCTCTGCCCTCCAGGCTCCGTGGGTGCCTTGTCTCTGTCCTCTCTGCTGTGGGGCTCTGCCCTCCAGCCGGCTGCCGTAGGCTCGCCCTTCGTCTTCTCGTCCTTCTCTGTGGGCTCTACCCTTCAGGCTCCGTGGGTGCCTTGTCTCTTCCCTTCTCTGTGGGCTCTGCCCTCCAGGCCGGGGGCCGTTTCTGCTGGTTCCCCTCGTTATCACTGTCGGTGCGCTGCGCGTCGCCTGCTTCGGCCTGTCAGGGTCGTGCCTCCCCTCCGTGTGCGTGCCCCGTCTCTGTCTTGCTCTGTGGCGCTCCAGGCCCCGTGGGTGCCTTGTCTCTGTCCTTCTCTGTGGGCTCTCCCTCCAGGCTCCGTGGGTGCCTTGTCTCTCTCCTCTTTCTCTTCGGCTGTGGGTCTGCTTTCTCTCTCTGTTGTGCTTGCCCTCAGCCCTGGGCGTGGCCTCGTCCGTTTGTGTTCCTTGTCCTGTGGCTCTCCCCAGGCCCCGTGGTGCCTTGTCTCTGTCCGTTCTGTGGGCTCTGCCCTCCAGGCCCGTGGGTGCCTTGTCATTGTTTGCCTCTCGTGGCTTCCCTCCAGCCCGTGGGCCTGTTCTGTCCTGTGTGCTCTGACTCGGGCTGCTGTCCTTCCATGCCCCGTGGTGCTTGTTCGTGTAGGCGTTTGTCCCGTCTCTGTCGTTCTGTGGCTCTGCCCTCAGGCTCCGGGGTGCCTGTCTCGTCTGTGTGGGCTCTGCCCTCCGGCCTGTGGGTCCTTGTCTCTGTCCTTCTCTGTGGGCTCTCCCTCAGGCTCCGTGGGTGCCTTGTCTCTGTCTCTTCTCTGTGGGCTCTGCCCTCCAGACCCCGTGGGTGCCTGTGTCTCTTCCCTTCTGCTGTGGGCTCTGCCTCCAGGCCCCGTGGGGCCTGGTCCTCTTTCCTGGTCTCTTCAGTCTCTTTCTATCTCTGCTCTGTGCCTTGCCTCCAGCTCGGTTGGGCTGGGTGCCTTGTCGTCTTCTTGTGGGCGTGTCTCTTCCGTAGGGTGCCTGCTTTCTTCCCTGCCTCCAGCTCCGTGGTGCCTTGTCTTGTTTTCTGTGGCTCTGCCCTCCAGGCACTGTGGGTGCCTTGTCTCTGTCCTTCTCTGTGGGCTCTACCCTTCAGGCTCCGTGGGTGCCTTGTCTCTGTCTTCTCTGTGGGCTCTGCCTCCAGGCCCGTGGGTGCCTTGTCTCTGTCCCTTCCACTGGCCAGGCCATTCTACCAGGTGTCCATCTTCCTCCCTGCAGTAATTTTCTGCCCAAGAAGACGCCTTTGGGAGAAGACAGGAAACCTCCACCCAAGCCCCCACGCCTGTATCTGTCCCGGGAACCAACTCTGGACACTCCAGTAAGGGCCACTGGAGCGGTAGACACAGGGAAAGAGGGACCACAGCCTTGCTCTGCCCCAGCCCTGCCCTGAGCCCTCTGTCCTCACAGTGTACCAAACGCCCCCATATGGAATCCAGAACTGGACCGGGGTCCACCTCAGCTGCCTCAGCCACCAGGTACTGACTGGCTTGCATTCACTTATTTTCTTGTGTGGGTGTGTGTGTGGTGTGTGTTGAGAGGAGAGAGGAGAGAGAGAGAGAGAGAGAGAGAGAGAGAGAGAGAGAGAAGTGGAGGATGTGTGGAGGTCAGAGGACAACTTTGTGAGGGTTGGTTCCTCCTTCCTCCTTTTTTTTGTTTTGAATGTCATTTTTTTTTTTTTAACAAATCTAGACCCGTGTTCCCGCCCATTCCCCCACCCCGCCAGAGCTCATGCATTCTGCCAAACAGCTTTTTCATTCTTTCTCAGTCTTTCTCAATATTCTCCATGGGAAGTTGACTGTTTTTGAGCAGAAGATCACTGTTTCAGTCAGTTCTTTGATGCAGTCCTTTCTGTTGTTTGTTCCAATATGCATCACGCCCAACGCTTTGGACAAAAGCTCAGGGGCCCACACAAGAAATACACTAGGTAATGGCACTAGCATCCACAAATGAGGGATACCATTCGTCGTTTGTTTTTCTGGGACTGTGTTACTTCACTCAGTATGATGTCCTCTAGCTCCAGCCATTTTTCCTGCAAAGCTTGTCGTGATGTCGTGATGTCGTCTTCTTTACTGCTGCATAGAACTCCAATGTTTAGATGTACCACATTTTCCTATCCAACACTCATCAGTTGAGGGGCATTTGGGTTGGTTCCAGCTCTTTGCTATTGTGAAGAGAGCTGAAATAAACAGTGGCGTGCATGTATCTCTGCGGTGGGATGAGTCTTGGAGTTAAAGATGGTTTTCCGCTGCCATGTGGGTGCTGGGGATTGAACCCAGGTCCTCTGCAAGAGTAGTCGGCACTCTTAACCACTAGGCTATCTCTCCAGCCCTTTAATTATTTTTATGTTGAGTGTCCTGGCCCATGTCTTTAATCCCGGCACTGGAGGTGGATCTCTATGAGACTGAGGCCAGTATGGTCTCCAAAGTGAGTCCAGTCAGCTAGGGCTACAGGGAGACTCTGTCTCAAAAAGAGGAAAAGGAGTATCTATGGAAGCCAGAAGAGGGCATCAGGTTCCCAGGACCTGATGTTGCAGATGTTTGTGAGCAGGTCATGTGGGTGCTGGGAACCCAACCCAGGTCCTCTGCGAGACCAGCGGGTGCTCATAATGCCGGGCTGTCTCTCCAGCCGCACCCTGTGCTTGAGGCAGGGTTGCTTCCTTCTGTCTTTTTTTTTTTTTTTTTGGTCTTTTTGAGACAGGGTCTTCCTGTAGCCCCCAGCTGTCCTGGAACTCACTCTGTAGACCAGGATGGCTTTGAACTCACAGAGATCTGACTGCCTCTACCTACGGAGGGCTGGGATTACAGGCATGTGCCACCATGCCAGGAGGTCTCTTATTTCTGTCACTGCAGTGCCTGTAAACAAGAATGTCTTCTGGCCATTTCTTCGGTCTCTGCCTCCCATATTACCTGCTGGGGCTGGGGTTACAGGTGTGAGTCACCACACCTGGCTCTTTTTTTTTTTTTTTTAAATATGTGTGTGTTTTGTTCGCGTATTTGTGAGTGCACGTGTGTGTTCAATGCCCATGTAGGACAGGACACGGTTTGTTTTGTTTTGTTTTGTTTTGTTTTGTTTTGTTTTGTTTGAGACGGCGTCTCTCTATAGTGCACCAGCTGGCCTGGAACTTCCTATGTAGACCAGGCTGGCTTTGAATTCACAGAGATCCACCTGCCTCTGCCTCCCAAGTGCTGAGACTAAAGTCATGTGCCACCACACCTGGCTGAACTCACTTTTTTTTTATGTATGTGTTTTTCCTTCATGTATGTACCCCATGTATATACAGTGTCCACAGAGGCCAGAAAAGGGTGTCAGATCCCCTGGAACTGGAGTTAAGGACAGTTGTTAGCTGCTGTGTGGATGCTGGGAACCAAACCCAGGTCCTCTGTGAGAGCATCCAGTGCCTATAACTGCTGAGCTATCTCTCCAGCCCCTTGAACTCACACTTTTGAGCTCCAGACATATGCCAGGCTTTGGAGAACCACTGTTTTCAGTCCTTACTAAGGACCCTCGCATCAGCCTGGGGACAGCCAGCCTGGAGCATCGGGGCCTGACCCTGGTCCTACGCAACCTGTTCTGCCCCTTCTCTCTTGCAGAAAACCTCCCCGGCTTCAGGATTTCCGATGCTTGGCTGTGCTGGGCCGAGGACACTTTGGGAAGGTAGCGGGTTGAGGATGATAGTGCAACAGGGGCTGACGGGTGGGTTGGGGATAGTGCAGCAGGGGCTGATGGGTGGGCGATAGTGCAGCAGGGGCTGATGGGTGGGCAGGCTTTATCGTGTCAGCCAGGAGATGCCGGGACCCGTGGGCAATGGGTGGGAACGTGAAAATTCCCTGTCCTGCCTACCTGGAGCCCAGCTCTTTCTGGTCCCCAGGTCCTCCTGGTCCAGTTCAAGGGGACAGGGAAATACTATGCCATCAAGGCACTGAAGAAGCAAGAGGTGCTGGGCCGGGACGAGATTGACAGGTGCGTGTGACTGAGGGGTATCTGACCCTGGAGGATACCTTGGGTGGCCGTTCTGGCCTCCAGAAGGCAGACAGAAGTCCTTGGGGCCAGCCAGGCTCAGACTCCCTTGTGGCCTTTCAGTTAATGGACTGTGTGCCAATGATAGGCCCCTTGACTCGGCACCTTGGTTTGCTGCTCTGTAAAATGGGGCTGTGATGATTGTATACGTTAGGTCTTTGGGCACCTACTGAACTGTGGGTGCTGTGTGGGAGTGAGGGTACGGCCCTATAAGGGTTTCCATGCCACCCCTTCCCCTGCAGCCTGTATTGCGAGAAGCGCATCCTGGAGGCCGTGGGTCGCACAGGACACCCCTTCCTGCTGTCCCTCCTTGCCTGCTTCCAGACCTCCAGCCATGCCTGCTTCGTGACCGACTTTCTGCCTGGGGGAGACCTCATGATGCAGGTCCACGAGGACGTCTTTCCTGAGCCCCAGGCTCGGTGGGTTTCCTGGTTACCTGGCCCCAGCTCCCTTCATGTTGCTTCCTTAGGGGGTACCCAGCAGACAGGCAGCCCAGGGTACTAGTCTTATAGCATATGGACCCCAGTAGATGTGGATGTTGAGATTGTTTCAAGGAAGAGAGGCAGTGTTTGCAAATTGCCTGGCACAGGACGGCAGCTACTGCTGTTCACCATGCTCTAGAGTGGGCTCTGGTAGAAGAATCTGCCCTGGCACATCACCTCTGGTCCCAGTCTGTGACCCTGGGTATGTTCCCAAGTTTCAGGTCCTCCTTTGAGTAAAATCCATGATGATTATCCCCACAGACTGCTGGGATCATCCAGAACTGAGACTTGAACCCAGGGCTTGATGCATGCCAAGCAAAGACTCTACCACTGAGCTAAATTCCTAGCCCTCTTTTTAAAAAAGATATTTTAGGTGCCTCCAAATGGTGCTTCAGCCCTGGCCCCTGGGGGGAGCAGATCTCTGGGTTATCAAGGGCTGGAAACAAGTGATCCCAGGGGCTGTCTACCCTCCTGGGCAGGGCAGACATGCCTTGGTACCAGCCACATCCTACCTGGACTGATACACCTGCTCAGGTGCTATGTCCCAAGAGCCACAGTGGGGGTGGGGAGTGCTGGAAAAAAAGGGCAGTTTAAAGAATCTGCCTTTGAGGTTAATTTCTCCTTCCCTTTACTGGTCTGTGTCCTCTCTGGTTATTTATTTCTTTAGTGCTAGGAGGGCACAGCAAGGGAAACTTGATTTTTTTTTTTTGGTATTTTCGAGACAGGGTCTCCCTGTAGCCCCAGCTGTCCTGGAGCTCACTCTGTAGACCAGGCTGGCCTTGAACTCACAATGATCCGCCTGCCTCTGACTCCCAAGTGCGAGGATTAAAGGCGTGCGCCACCATGCCTGGCAATTATTTTTAATAAGTTTGCTTGATTGCCAGGCATGGTGGCACACGCCTTTAATCCCAGCACTCAAGAGGCAGAGGCAGGCAGATTTCTGTGCGTTCAAGGCCAGCCTGGTCTACACAGAGAGAGTTCCAGGCTGGTTAGGGCTACAGGGAGCTTGAAAAGACCAAAAAAAAAAAAAAAAGTTTGATTGATTTTATTTTATTATTTTTTAATTAGTTTTTAATTTTGTTTATTTTTGTATGTATATGAATGTAGTGTCTTCATGTAGGCTTGTGCACCCATGTCATTGCAATGCTGTGGAGGTCAGAAGAGGGTGTCAGAATCTCCTGGAACTGGAGTCAAAGATGGTTCTCAGCCGCCATGTGGGTGCTGGGGATCGAACCCGGGTCCTCTGTAAGAGTGGTCGGCGCTCCTAACCGCTAGGCCATCTCTCCAGCCCCCCAAGACTTCTTTTAAGCTTTAATTATTATTATTATTATTATTATTATTGTTATTATTTTGTCTTTTTGAGACAGGGTCTCCCTATAGCCCCAGCTGGCCTGGAACTCACAAAGATCCACCTGCCTCTGCCTCCCAAGTGCTAGGATTAAAGGCGTGCGTCACCATGCCTGGCAATTATTTTTAATAAGTTTGCTTGATTGCCAGGCATGGTGGCACACGCCTTTAATCCCAGCACTCAAGAGGCAGAGGCAGGCAGATTTCTGTGCGTTCAAGGCCAGCCTGGTCTACACAGAGAGAGTTCCAGGCTGGTTGGGGCTACAGGGAGCTTGAAAAGACCAAAAAAAAAAAAAAAGTTTGATTGATTTTATTTTATTATTTTTTAATTAGTTTTTAATTTTGTTTATTTTTGTATGTATATGAATGTAGTGTCTTCATGTAGGCTTGTGCACCCATGTCATTGCAATGCTGTGGAGGTCAGAAGAGGGTGTCAGAATCTCCTGGAACTGGAGTCAAAGATGGTTCTCAGCCGCCATGTGGGTGCTGGGGATTGAACCCGGGTCCTCTGCAAGAGCAGTCAGTGCTCTTAACCGGTAGGCCATATCTCCAGCCCGATTGATTGATTTTATACATGTGAGTGTTTTGCCTGCATGTACGTAAAGTGCACCCATGCATGCAAAGCCCACGGAGGCCAGAAGAGGGTGGTAGTGCTCCTAAACTCCAAGCCATCTCTCTAGACCATTAAATTTGGTGGTTTGTTTTTTTTTCTTCCCCTTTTTTTTGGGGGGGGGGCTTTTTGAGACCAGGTCTCACTGTAGCTCCAGCTCGCTTCGTAGACCAGGCTGGCCTTGAACTCACAGAGGTCCGCCTGCCTCTGCCTCCCTCCTGTGTCGTCATGGGATTGAAGGAAGGCAGGCACCACTGTACCTGGCTGATTACTTCTTTTTTCTTTTTTTTTTCAAGATCTTATTTATTTTTTTGTTTGTTTATTTTTAAGGGATTCTACAATATAATAACACAGTTGTTTGCAGATAACATTGATGTGACTCAGTTTGCCGTACAGTTAGGTAATTTGTGCATTTTGCAAGTATGTATGTCCAAATTTTGAACAACCCAAGGTTCCCATAGTCCAGTTGGAGAAGCTTGTATGCACAAGCATGTTGATCAATTAGGAGTCCAGACTATATTCCTGTAGTCTCATGATTCACCCCTATCTCTCTGCAGCCCTTACATTCTACCACGCCTCCTCTTCCGCAATTTGTTCCCTGGGCTTTGGGAAAGGGGCACAAGTGGGTGAGAAGAAAACAGTCTGCTTTCTTTGGAGTTGTCATTTTGGACTCTAGTCTGTTCAGGTTGACAGCTTTTCAGTGATACCTTTTTAGTCATACTAACAAAGCACAAGCAATTGGATGTACAGGCATTTAAGCAGTACTAATTATTATGTCAAGCTAAGCTGTGAGCATAGACACAGATGCTTGGATGGTATGCTAATCCGCAAACTGTGGTTTCTCTATAAAGGGTGACAAGTTCTTATTGTGGCTTATAAATCTCCTAACCACTAGAGGACATAAGCTTGTGGTATCCGCTGTGAGTTATTCCTCCAAGGAGAGAGCTAATAGCCAATTAGGTTTAGGATATATATAGACACTTGGCTGCCACTGTTGCACAGTATCTCCAGGCTGTTGAGGTGTAGCTGATACTGACGGAGGAATCTTGCTTGTCTCAAGGGGACCAATATTTTGCTGTATTGCTTTAGTGGCCTTTGGTAATGCTCTCTGGCATTTCAGAGGCCAGTTGTATGCTAGCAAGTGATGTCTCATAACATTTTTTCATGCTCACACCAGGTCTTCGACAACAGGGACTTACTGCCTTTCTCCTTGCATGATTACTTCTTTTTTCATTTTCATCGTTTTCTTTTTATTTTATGTATATGAGTGTTTTGCCTACATGTAAGTGCACCTGTGGCATATCAGAAGAGGGCACCTCACTCCCTGGACCTGGAGTTACCGATGCCATGTAGGTGCTGAGAACCAAACCAGGGCCTCTGCAAGAGCAGCAGGTCCTCTTAAACCATTGAGCCATCTCTCCAGCCCTTTGCTCTATTTTGTTTGAGAGAGGGTCCCACTACATAGCCCAGGTTGGCCTTGAACTTGTCACCCTCCGGCCTCAGCCTCCCAAGCAGCTGGGCTTACAAGACCTGTACCTGCTGGCCCAGTGGCCCTGCCACAGTTGCAGAGCCCAGGAAGGGCAGGGTCACTAGTGTGTAACATTAGGTCTCTTCAGCTCAGACAAAGTGCTTACTTGTCCAGTCTCAGCCATGCCTGAGTCTCACCACTGCCAGGACCTCCGGTCCCCCTCGTGCCTGGCCTGGCCTAAGTTCTCCCCCTCCCACCCCTCCAGGTTCTACCTGGCCTGCGTGGTCCTGGGGCTGCAGTTCCTACATGACAAGAAGATCATTTACAGGTAGTTTTTGGCCTAGAGATGCTGGAGTGGTGCAGGGGGATCTGGGGGAACTGGGGGGCGGGGGGCGGGCTCTGCTTTTCTGTACTGCTTCATGGGTAGCTGCTGCACCCTGGGCTGCAGTCCTTCTCAGCCCTTTTATCTGCCCTCAGGGACCTGAAGCTGGATAATCTCTTGCTTGATGCCCAGGGTTTCCTGAAGATTGCCGACTTTGGACTGTGCAAGGAAGGTGGGCCCCTGTCCAAGAAGCATATCCTCTGGCCTTGCCCAGGCCAGCAGGAAATCTCTCTACTCAAGGGTACCATGATCTCCCAAAGCCTGGCCTTGATTCCACATCTGACCTTTGCTTAGGGGGACGACTAAGGACATCAACTCTTCCTACTCTGTAGTTGGTCAGAGAATCTAATGGTTAGGACTGGAGAAGGCATTCACTTCTGCCTTCTGTAACCTTGGCACATTAAATCAGCTGAAGCTTGGCCTCCCTTATGCTTATCTGCATGATGACCTTGCCCGCTATCTAGGGGCCACGGCAGGACCAGTAGCTGGCATTGTAAAGGTGGCAGTGATCTGTATCTGTTCCTGTGTGTATCCATACATATTTGCATGGCTAGGGTTCAACTCATGGTCTCACACATGTCAGGCAAGTGCTGTGCCACTGAGTCATGCCTGCATCCCTGGGATCAATTCTGACGGCCACAGGGGTTATCGTGAGTCATACTCAGCAGCCATTGTTCTGGATGTTCATCTGCAGGGATTGGCTTTGGGGACCGAACAAGCACCTTCTGTGGCACTCCCGAGTTCCTGGCACCTGAGGTGCTGACCCAGGAGGCGTACACACGGGCGGTGGACTGGTGGGGGCTGGGTGTGCTGCTCTATGAGATGCTGGTGGGTGAGGTGAGTGCTGAGTGGGGCTGGCTGGGCCTCTGGGAGGGGGAGGGGTGGGACAGCTCACATACCCTGCTGAGCCGCCATTTCCACAGTGCCCATTCCCAGGGGACACAGAAGAGGAGGTGTTTGACTGCATCGTTAACACAGATGCCTCCTATCCCCAGTTTCTGTCTGTGCAAGGGCTTGAGCTTATTCAAAAGGTGAGTCACACGGGTCTAGGACTTATGTGCCTCCTGTCACCATCCTGGGGGCAGCCAGGGCCTAGGGCAGCATGTCCTAAGTTCATTCCCTCCCTGCTTCCTGCCAGCTCCTTCAGAAGTGCCCAGAGAAACGTCTAGGGGCAGGAGAGCAGGACGCCGAGGAGATCAAGATGGAGCCATTCTTCAGGGTGAGCCGGCAGGATCCAGCAGGACCGACTGCCTGGTGGGGTGGTGGGCCTGCGTGACCCCCGGGGTCTGCCGTTTCCACTTTCTCAGGCTTCTCTGCCCTCACCCTCAGACCATCAACTGGCAGGCCTTGCTTGCCCGCACTGTCCAGGCCCCCTTCGTGCCCACGCTCTGTGGCCCTGCAGACCTGCGTTACTTCGAGGCTGAGTTCACCAGGCTGCCCCCAACGCTGACCCCACCAGCCCCCCGAAGTCCACTTGCCGCTCATCAGCAAGCAGCCTTCCGGGACTTTGACTTTGTGTCTGAACGATTCCTGGAACCCTGAGGACACCTCTGCCTCCCTCTGCCAGAACATCGGAATCTCCCACCTGCCTGTGTGTCAGGGCCAAGCTATTTAATGAGAGTGTGTGTGTGTGTATGTGTGTGTGTGTGTTGGGGGGGGCACAAGGCTGCTGTTAGGGGCTTCCCTTGGTGTCACGGGGCAAAGTGTGTCCCTTCTACCAGCATCTTCCTCTTGACAAGAAACAGACCAGAAAGGGCACATGGCAAAGGCATGGTTTGATTTGTCTTTTTAATACTTGACTTTATAGATCATTAAATTAATAAAACTGGCTGAGTGTGGTGGCGCATGCCTTTAATCCTAGCACTCGGGAGGCAGAGGCAGGCGGATCTCTGTGAGTTCAAGGCCAGCCTGGTCTACAGAGTGACTTCCAGGACAGCTGGGGCTACAGGGAGACCCTGTCTCAAAAAAAAGACCAAAAAATATTAATAAAACTGTATAGTAGAGGTAGCCCAGCCAGGGGGATACAAGTGGAGTTTGGGGTCCCTTTGTGCCAGGCCCCCCACACTTTTATCCTCTTCCTCCCCATTCTCCTGGGGGAGTTCTGTCGGCTGCTCTGCTGAGGGTCAGGAGTCCTGGCACTCTGGGGCTGATTCCCAGTTGGTCCAGCCTCTGCTTTTTAGGCACAATGGCAGCCTCTTCACAGCGACGTTAGACAGCCTGGCTGCTGCCTTCCTCCTCCTCCTCTTCAGCCCCGAGGGTCTCCCAGGGCCCTGAGGGCCACCCACAGAAGAAGTGGAGCAGGTTTCGAGTCAGACCACGGTCGAAGGGGTTGCTGGTGCGCTGGCGGAGGTAGGTGATGCGGTGTGCAGAGATGAACTCCCAGGTGGTAGTGTTGCTGGCCACCAGGTAGAGGTGTGAGGCCAGGAGCAGGCTGACCACCAGGGAGAACAGGCAGAGCAACAGCAAGGTGATGACCAGGAGCGCGCTGGACCGAAGCCACCGCCCCCAAGGCTGGGAGAACCTGACGCCAGACCTATGGAACAGGGATGGGACCTTGAGCGGGGGTAGTTCAGGACAGCCTGGCCTTCCTCAGCATGTCCTGGGGAGTCCCCACTGCCTGGGTGTGGCGGCACCTACCATGCCAGGTGCAGGCCCCAGAGGAGCACTGCCAGCTGCAGGGCCAGGTAGGCCACGAAGAGTGGGTGGTTGCGCTCACCCACGCAGTTCCCCATCCAGGGACAGTGGTGGTCATAGCGACGGACACAGCGGCTGCAGTCACGACAGTGTCGGGCTCGCAGGGGCTGCTGTGGGCACAAGGGAGTTGGGGCTCAATGCTGGCTCCCCTGACAGGGCTGAAGGTCAAGGTCAGGTCCTGCATCTGGGAGACCTTTCTAGAGGCAAGGCCTGGGTGCCAGTGCACAGAGTCTCAGTTTTTCCCTTTCTTCTGCAAAATATGTGAGTATCACCCACCAGAACTAGGCAGCATCGGCATCGCCGGAGTGGGATAGTCTGAGGAACCATGACTGTCTGCTCTTCCTTGGGCTCCTGGGAATGAGAGACAGGATGTAAGGGTCTCTCTTGGAGGCAGGTGACACTGGGGGCCAGTTTTACTCTGGGTGTGGGGGGCTAGGGGCCCAGCCCATGCAGAACAGAGGTGTTGACAAACCAGTGCCCTGGACACTGGGATGGCTGGGTGGCCGTCTGGGCCTAGGTGATTTCCTCATTGTAGGATTGACACACAGGGCTACCAAGAGTATTCACCCAGACTCCCCTACCACAAAGGGCCTGGTATAGACACATTTCTGGGGTCTCACTTCCCTGTTGAGCCAAGGAGGAGTTTGGACCTTGGGGGCCCCTGGTTACCTGAGGCTGGGGCTGAGTGCTCACATAGCCGGGGTCCATGAGTGACACAGCCAGATAGAGCAGCAGGGAGCCCAGCACCAGGAGCAGGAAGGCCAGGGGCTGGAGCATCTCTCCCTCCTCCTCCCATCGTCTCAGTTCTGAGGAGGCCAGAGGACAGTGAGCCAGGGCGAGTCACAGCAGGGCAGGGCTGGGTGCAGGGGGAGGAGGGTGGAAGAGGGAGGGCATGGGGGGTTGGTGGGGAAGAGGAGTGGGAAGACCCAGTCCTCAGAGGACCCAGTGCTCTCCATGCTGTCAGGCTAGGAAGGACATGAATTTTTTTTTTTTTTTTGTCTTTTTGAGACAGGGTCTCCCTGTAGCTGCAGCTGCCCTGGAACTCTATGTAGACCAGGCTGGCCTGGAAGGGCATGATTTTAAGCCCCTGGTGATGAATGAAGATTCTGGGGATGGAGAGGGGCAGCTGAGGTTAAAAGGGTGCAGGGAAGCAGGTTTGTAAGGGAGTCTTTCCTGCTGGGGGAACCTGAATACATTTTAGGGTACTGAGCAAAGGCAGGGAGGAGGCTGGGGCTGCACCCTTAGTGCTGGAGACTGCTGCTTGGGGCTGGGCAAGCTAAGGTAGGGCTATTGGGGGATGATAGAAACAGGGGTGGGAGGGTAAATGCGTGCTACCAAGGGAAGATGGGCCTGAGTGTGGGGAGTCTGGACTTGGGCAGTTAGTGCTCAGGTTGGGGTGGAGGGTGTGGAGCAGGAAGCCAGTCCCGGAATCTAAGTGATCCTCGGAATCTTATGCACGAGAGGTTGGGCGGCAATTTCTGGAAAGAATGGGGAGGAGTCAGGGTCGGGGGAGATGGGGGCTCTAGCTGGTCCTCGGAGGTGGGGGGCACCGGATGGGACTTTGGGTGGACAGGACACCTGTCAGGGACAGGAAGAGTCTGGGATGAATTACGTATCAACTGGGTATCAGGCTGGGCGCCAGGGGCGCAGGCGGGGATGCGGGTGAAGCTCGGCATGTCTGCATCAGCGGGGGACCCCTGGACACCCGAACGAGCGGGAAACGAGGCGGGATCGGGGCCCAGGGTCGCCAGAGTCCGGCTCACCGGTGTCGTGCAGGAACAGTACCAACGTGATCCCCCAGGTCAGCGCTGTGTGCCGGGTCCGGACCAGTACCCCAGGGCTAAACAGCGCCCAGGGCGCCATCGCTGCGGCCCCGGGCCCCACCCGGAAGCAGCGCCCGTGGGGGCGGGGCCTGCCGCCCGGGGATTGGAGGGGGCCGGGTCTGCCGCTCAAGGAGGCTGTGGATTGGGTGGCAGCCGAGCGGACCCTCCAGCCAACAGGTGCCCGCCGAGGCAGAGGGCGGGGCGGCGCGCGCGCAGCCAACACCTCCAACCCCCGCCCGGACCTGCCAGGTAACTTTGCAAAGCTGGGAGCTCCGCCCTCCGGACTCGCTGTCCTGGGCTCCGCCCCACGGCCCTGCGCATGCGCAACGCTCCCAGGAAGCAGGTGCGAGCTGTGATTCAAGGAAGCCAAAGTGAAGAACGGCTGATGGATGGGCTAGGTCCTCCAAGGGGTCCAGCTTCCCAAGGGTACCCTGTGATGATGACGCCCTTCCCTCTTTTATTGTTTTAAAAATATTTCTAATTAGGGCCTGGAGAGATGGCTCAGTGGTTAAGAGCACCGACTGCTCTTGCAGAGGACCCGGGTTCGATCCCCAGCACCCACATGACGGCTAAGAACCGTCTTTAACTCCAGTTCCAGGGGAATCCGACGCCCTCTTCTGACGTCCGCGGCATTGCACGACACGAGTGCACCAACCTACATCCAGACAGTACACTCATACAAAAAAAAAATATTTCTAATTAAAAAATATTTTATTTAGGACGGGGGTGGTGGTGCACGCCTTTAATTCCAGCACTCCGGGAGGCAGAGGCAGAGGCAGGTCGATCTCTGTGAGTTCAAGGCCAGCTAGGTCCACATATGAGTTCCCTGCCAGCTGGGGATACAGGGAAACCCTGTATAAAAAAGACCAAAAAAGTATTTGTTTTGTGTGTACTAGTGTACTGCCTGCATGTGTGTAAGTATACCCATGTAGTGCAATGCCCGAGAAGGTGAGAAGACACTTTTGGATCCCCTGGAACTGCATTTATGAACTGCTTTTACCCACCATGTGGGTGTTGGGAACCAAATCCAGATCCTCTGCAAGAAGAACCAGTGCTCCAGTTACTGAGCATCTCTCCAGCAGCCAGCCCGCTTCCCCCTGCCACCTCCTCCCACATTTTGGGGGGGGGGTCTTTTTTAAATTTATTTTTTTATTTTCATATGTGTATGAATGTACTGTCTGCATGTAGGTTTGTGCACCCATGTCGTGCAATGCCTCGGAGGTCAGAAGAGGGCGTCCGATTCCCCTGGAACTGGAGTCAAAGACAGTTCTCAGCTGCCATGTGGGTGCTGGGGATCGAACCCGGGTCCTCTGCAAGAGCAGTTGGTGCTCTTAACCACTAGGCCATCTCTCCAGCCCGGTACTTGCTTTTATAGACCAGGTTGGCCTTGAACTCTGCCTGCCTCTGCCTACCAATACTGGGATTAAAATTTTACCACCATGCCTGGCTCCAGTCCCTATTTTTAATTTTTTTAAATATTTTTTATCGAGCTTTTGTACATTTCATACAATAGTTCTTAATCAAATTTAGATTCCCTCACCCTCCCCTGTCCAGCAGACCTCATGTATTCTGCCATTACTGTTAAGTCCCATCTGGTCAGGTATTTGTACCTAGATGTCATTCAGTTCTTCCCTGGAAGAACTAGTCAGCCTATCTAGGAGATCTTAAGGAATGCCTATTCCCTCTCATCCAGCAGTAATCAGTCTCCCAACAGTTCCCAGGCTAGGGAGGATTACCATCCGTTTCCTTCCTTGCACTCTTGTCTTTGTCTGATTGAGTTGGCATGGGTCTTGTGCTGGAACCCACCATGCAGTAAGTTCCCATGAACTCCCAGTGGCCTGAAAGCCTCTTCTATGTTCATGGACCAACCCTGGCTCTTACAATATTTCCACCCCTTCTTCCACAATAGTCCCTGAGTTGTGGGTGCATGAGGTTTATTTATTTATTTATTTATTTATTTATTTATTTATTTATTTATTTATTTATTATTTGGTGATGGGGCCCACCCGGCCAGCCAGGTTAAGATGGCGCTGAGGGGAGGTAGAGGAGGAGGGACCCAGGTCGTTTGCCAAAACCTCTGGTTGGGAAGAGATAAGGACAAGCTGCATGAGTTACAATTGTCAGCTGTGTACGCCAATCCGCCTGAGAGGGTCAGAGGGGCTGCAGGAACTTTGGTCATTTGCTTTCGCGCCTAAATGCCTTTTGTGGCTGTTTTGTATAAGTCACTGCCCTGCTTGCAATAAAGTGAGATCCTGCTTGACTAGACTCCCTGCTGCATCTGAGTGTCTCTGGGAACTGAGGAGGCTGGGGATTGGGTGAGTGGCACACTTACCTTTCCTTAGCCCAGTCGGTTCCAGGACTAAGACCCGACACCTGGCGCCCAGCCTGGGGCTCGAAGAGGGGGACCCTGAGGTATCCCGTGCCTGCCGGTTGAAGCCAATTGGTCTTCCAGGGTAAGTAGGACCCTAAGTATGGGTAATGCAAGTTCAACTAAGAAGAATCCTGCCTTGAGAGCTTTATGCCTCATGTTACAGTCTAGAGGACTTGAGTTAACTGAGACCAATGCCCTGAGCACTTGGGAAACTATCATCTCTCTCGCCCCTTGGATTATGGGGGCCAACCTCTTCTCCTGGCAAACCTGGGCTAGGGTGGAGAAACTGGCAAGGAAAAGGGAGAGGCATTTTGGCATTGATCCGCCCCTCGGCTTTTACCCTACCATTTCAGCCCTAAAGACCTCTTTCCACTGGAATGCACTCCCTCCCCCGGGGGAGGGAGCCTCTGGGAGAGTTCTGGGAGGGATAGAGAAGGAAGCCGAAGAGAAATGGACGGCCTTTACAAAAGAGCACCAAGGGGACGAAGGAGGGAGAGGGAAAGAGGAAACCAACACCCGAGTCCACCAGCCCCGCCCCAACTAAACCTCCCCCTACGCCCATGGGGAGGGCCCAGGAGAGATGTCCTCCCCCTATGCCGCCCTCAGAGCAGATCTCAGGGACATGGACTCCTATACACATCCAGGGGGAGGGAGGGAGAAGGGGGATGGGAGAGGCCACATATGCAGAAGCCTGTCCTCCTAAAGAGGAGCTACAGGCATTTCCCGTGAATTTGGCCCCAGGGGGAAGTCACCCTTTGGACTGGTATCCATGGGAGGCCAAAGACCTTAAGGAGCTCTGCAAGGCGGTGGCTGAGGACAGCCCCAATTCCCCGTGGGCCACGACTCTGCTGCAGGATATCACCTACCACCCTGTGTTCCTAAGGACTAAGGTCATCCTTCCCAGCCCCATGTTCATCAAGTGGACAGCCCTTTTTCAAAGAGGAATGCAGGGTTAGGGCAGAGGAGAATAGACGAGCCAGTCTTGCCATCCCCATCACGTTTGGGATGCTCTCGGGGACGGGGGATGGGTACCACACGGGGATCCAACAAGCTGCAATCCCAGGCCCCTACCGAGCGATCAGGTGAGGCAGTGCAGACTGGATGCCTGGGGAAAGTTAAATGAGGGGCCTACAGAATCCCCCATTGCTGGGGTGAGGCAGAAGCCTGGGGAATCTGCCAGACTTCATTGACAGAGTCCAGCAGAGCATTCACTGGAAACTCCCCACAGGAGAACTGAGAGACAAATCCATAAGATTGCTGGTATGGGAGGGGATGAACAACAACCATCACATGGCTTGCGCAGGCCTGAAGGACCAGGCAATGAGTAGTTGGGTGATTGCATCACAAGATGTAGGCCGTACAGGCACAAACAATGGCAATGACTGAGGCCATTACACAAGCCTTGAGGATGCAGGGGCAGAAAGTCCAGGAAAAAAGCAAATCAGGGGCTTGCTTCAGGTACAGGCAAGAAGGGCACTTTAAACGGGACTGCCCTCAGGGGGGCCCAGAATGGCGCCAACAATGGGGGCCAAGCCTCCTCCCACCCCATGTCCCCGATGCAGAAAAGGCTTCCATTGGAAAAAGGACTGTAGGTCGAAATTTGACCTGGAAGGCAAGCCTTTAAACTAGTCCTGGGGCGGCCTCTAGTCCCGTCATACCAAGGAGGAGCATGGCCAGGAAAATGAGTGAGAGGCATGGAGATGCAAGGACTCAGGCTCCCTGGACAGTCCCCTAGCCGAGGGCCTGTGCCCCCAAATGTCAGTCATCATTGGAGGCGTCAAGTTCCAATGCCTAATAGACACAGGGGCGGACAGAACAGTCTTGAGAAAGGAGGAAGTGCCCACCACTTGGTCCCTAACACCTGGGCCTATGGTTCTAGGGGTGGGAGGGAACTCTAGGACTGAGGAGACTTCTACCCTCATGAGATGGGTGGGCCAGATTAGACCACTAGTGGCCCGGGGTCTCACTCCAACCTGCTTGGCCAGGACTTACTGGGGCAGATGGATGCAGTACTGACCACTGACCATAAGATGTTTTTTGAGGATCCCCTGAATGACCCCCCTATTCAGGGAAAGAAAAACAAGTTAAAATCTACCCCCAATCATAAAGGCCACTGCTCCCCGGGTTCCCCCTATTAGATGGAAGCTGGGTATGCCCGTTTGAGTAGAGCAGTGGCCCTTAACACAACCAAAATTAGAAGCCTTGGGGCTGGAGAGATGGCCTAGTGGTTAAGAGCACCGACTGCTCTTGCAGAGGACCCGAGTTTGATCCCCAGCACCTACATGGTGGCTGAGAACTGTCTGTAACTCCAATTCCAGGAGAACATCAGCTCCAGGGGAATCCAACGCCCTCTTCTGACCTCCACGGCATTGCACGACACAGGTGCACAGACCTGCATGCAGACAGTACATTCATACACATTAAAAAAAAAAAAGCCTTACACCAGCTAGTGGAGGAACAACTGAAACTCGGACATATCCGCCCGACCATGAGTCCATGGATAACCCCTATCTTCGTTATCCGTAAAGCCTCAGGGTCATGGCGCATGCTCCAGGACTTGAGAAAGATAAATGATCAAATGGAGCTGGTCGGAATGGGAACCCCCTTGCGGGGCATGCCCTGGATTCCTGCAATTCCTACAGAATTTACGATTGTAGTCATTGACCTTAAGGACTGTTTTTTCTCCATCCCCCTACACCCAGAGGATTGTAGTAAGTTTGCCTTCTCAGTGCCTTCGCTCAACTATTCACGGCCAGATCACCGATATGAGTGGGTGGTGTTACCCCAGGGCATGGCCAACAGCCCTGCACTTTGCCAACACTACCTTGCCATCCTCCTGGCCCCCATGCTGTCATGGAGGGACTCCCTTCTGTACCTCTATGTGGATGATCTCATCATTGGCCACCGGGACCCCCATGAGCTGCGGGGACTCCTTGAAACAATATCACAATCCCTAACGCAGGGAGGGCTCACAGTGGCACCTGAAAAGATCCAACAAATCCCCCCTTTTAAGGTACTGGGAACGCATCGTTCCCTTACAAGGGTCAGTCCTGTGAAGCCTGATATAAGAATGCCAGAGCGTCTTACTCTGACACAGCTCCAAAGTCTGCTCGGAGAGATTAACTGGCTTAGGCCTTGGGTAGCTATCCCTACAGGAAACCTAACACTGCTGTTTGACTTGCTGAGAGATAAGAGTCCCCAGGAGGAGATCCCTATCACACAGGAGCATCGGGAGATTTTCAGGGCTTTTCAAGAGCCTTTGCACGGCTGCTCACTGGCTAGATATTCTAAAGAATATCTGTCCCTATGGGTGCTTGCAGGATCTGACTTAATGACAGCAGTAATTACTCAAAAGGGGGGACCCTTGGAATGGATACACGCATCCACTGCAGGTATGCCTTGGGTATACTCTCAGACAGACCAATTGGCGGATGCCATAATATAGGGAAGAACACATGCGCAAAGCCATTACGGGACAGACCCCCATCACATTATCCTCCCATATAGTACATCAGACATTGAATGGCTGGCCTGTAACCACTCTCGCCTGGCCATCTCCTTGGAAGGGTTCATGGGAAAGTAGACTGCCACTTTGGACCCTCTAAGTGGGCCACCTTCTTACAGAAATTTCCCCTAGCGCTCACGATGCCCTCCTTGCTTTCTAAGACACCCATACCACACGCACTGTGCATCTTCACTGATGGAGGGAGAGCTGGCTCGGCCTATGTAGCCTTTAGAGGAAACGGTCCCGCCCCAACCAGTCAAAGATTCCAAGGAGCCAAGGATCCGCTCAATATAAGGAATTGCTGGCAGTTGTGATGGTGCTGCAGGACATCCATGAACCCTGTAACCTCTTCTCCCACAGCCTGTACGTTTCTAACCTCTTACCCCACTTGCCACAAGCCCACATTAGACTTGACAGCAACCCAATCTCCCCTCTCATGGTAGAACTTAAAGCCCTCTTGGAAGGAAGGAGTGCCCGGATATATGTCCAGCACCTTAGATGACACTTGGGCCTCCCTGGCTTCTTATCTATGAGAAATGCCCTAGCAGACCAGCTGGCCTCGGGGCCTAACATCTTAACAGCTCAAGAAGCTGCAAACTTTCATGAGTTAACCCATGTAAATTGGAGAGGGCTACACCAAAATTTCCCTCAGGTGCCTATAAAGGTATTGAAAAAAATTGTCCAAACATGTAAATCTTGCCAACCCTTTCTCAGAGTACCCCTGCTTCAACCCCAAGGAGTTAATCCTCAGGGCCTAAGACCTAATGCTCTCTGGCAAACAGATGTCACCCACTTGGCTGCCTTTGGCAAACTTAAATATGTTTTCGTGTCCATCAATACTTACTCCAGAGCCTGCTGGGCCACAGCCCCTTCTGGAGAAAGGGCCAAACATGCCCAATCCCACTTTCTCCAATGTTTTGCGACATTAGTACTGCCCCACCAAATCAAAATGGACAACGGACCTTGCTTTGCCTCTAAGGCCCTTGCAGGCTTCTTCGAGAGATGGGGTATTAAACATATTACAGGAATCCCCTACAACCCCCAGGGACAAGCCATTGTTGAAAGAAATCACCAATACCTTAAGGAACAATTACAAAAACAAAAAGGGGGAATAAGCCCCCACCTGCAATTGGCAGAAGCTCTGTTTACTATAAATATTTAAAATTTTTCTAAAGATGTTACGGAATCCAGGTTCCAAAAACACTGGGGACACACAAGCCTCAACCCCCAGGTGAAGGTTAAATGGAAAGATCTTTTAACACACACACCAATGGAAAGGCCCAGACCCACTAATTACGATGGGAAGGGGCTTTGGGTGTGTGTATCCTGTAGGGGAGGAGGCGCCTATCTGGGTGCTGGCAAGGAACCTAAAGTTTTTGTCCATTCCCTCAGAACAAGAGAATGACCAAAAACAAACTAACCAACAAAGAAAGAAAGAGGGTATGGTGGTCTGAACTCACCTTCAGAAACAAGAGAAAACACAAAGTGATAAAAAGGACTAACCAGGCCCAAGGGCAACAGACCCTTGAGAAGCTCTTATGTGCTTTAACACTTACAGATGGCGCGGTTCCTGAGTCTGCCGGTGGCTGCATGGGTGACGGCAGGAGTGACAGGAGTGCTGCACCGAAACCCCCATCAACTGCAGAGAGTGACATGGATGGTGACCAATCCGTCAATGGAGGGATCCTCAATAGCACCATGAATGATACCCTCCCCCTCGCATGGTGGCCACCGCTCTTCTTCAATCTCTGTGATCTGGCCCGAGGAAGCTGGGACATGGCTGACTGGACCCCGGCTCACCTGGGGAGGCCAGAATGTAACGGACAAAAGGGATGCACCCTGCCAGTGGTGGGGGACCCTAGATCCCCAGGATGTTCCCAAGTCCTCAAACGAGCCATGCTTAGGGACACTGACATTTACGTATGCCCGAGGAGTAACCGGACTGCAAAAAAGATATCTGACTGTGGTGGGCCGGGAGACTTCTACTGTAAGACATGGGGGTGTGAGACTACAGGATCAAGCTATTGGGTGGGGCACAGGGGAGCTATTCGGGTCACTAGGGTAAAGACACAAAGAAAGGCCAGCAACCCCCTCTATGGGGCATGCACCAGTTACCACTGCAACCCCATTCAGGTAGCATTCACTGAAGAGGGCAAGAAGGGGACAGATTGGGAAATTGGGAAGATGTGGGGTCTCAGACTATATCAATCTGACCACGACCAGGGGCTGTTGTTTTCCATCAGGAGACAAGTGAACCCCCTCAACCCACCATGGTGGGTCTGCCCCCCCCATGCAAAAGGCAACACCCCAGCTCCCCAGCAGGCTGCGGAGATAGGGTCACCGGTGACCCCAGTCATCAGGGGCCAGGTCGGGGAGCCCATCACCCCCTCTGGCACCACTTTGCCCACACCAGGGGACACCAGAGAATTATTGGAGGCCACTGTCAGGCTTGCCTACCTAGCCCTGAATGAAACCCGACCAGAATTGACCTCATCCTGCTGGCTATGCCTCAACAGCTGACCCCCATTTTACAAAGGATGGGGAGTGATAGGAAATTACACTTTAGAGAAAAGCCCCCACCAGTGCCGATGGGGAGATCCAGCCAAGGAGCACCCCACTGGGATGACACTCCCCCTTAATGAACCCAACTCCACGTGTTACTAACATGGCCTCCCCGACCACTCAATGTGGAGGGTGCACCATCACTAACACCTCCCAGAGAGGATGGCTGGTTCCAACCAGCCATGGGCTTTACTGGTTATGCCAGTTTTCCGGTCTCACCCACTGTGTAGCTACACAAGCCACTGACGCTCTGAACGACTCCTGTGCTCTGGTTTCTGTGCTCCCTCATATCCTGTTCTACACTGACAGGAGATGCAGTCCAGAAAGAGCACCCGACAGATCAGGGAACCGTTCACAACCATTGCTGTCACCTGCCTCCTAGGCTTTGGGGTAACATGGCCGGTGCTTGGGGCCACCTCTTTAACTATGCTACACACCAAATATCAGGAATTGAGACTCCAGACCAACACCAACCTGGACAGGGTAGAGTCCACTATCCGATACTTGAAAAAAATCAGTCGACTCACTGGTGGCAGTAGCCCTGCAGAACCGTAGGGGACTGGACTTAGTGTTCCTGGAATGGGGGGGGTCTGTCAAGCCTTGGGGGGAGGAATGTTGCTTCTACACCCATCACTCGGGGATTATTACAAAAAATCTTGATAAGAAAGGGAATTGAGGACAGGCAAAGAGAGTATGGGTCCACCTGGTACCAACAATGGTTCGATTGGTTGCCCTGGTTGACCACTCTTATTTCCATGCTAATGGGCCCCCCTCCTCATAATTTAATTCCTGTGCATATTTGGGCCCTGCCTCTTTAACAGGCTAACCAGGCTGATCAGAGAAAAGGCCCAGGAGGTACAACTCATGGCCCTTAGGTTGCACTATGACCAGCTGGAACCCAAAGACTTCCACACACTATAAGGTGAACCTTACATAAGGTGCCTCAATGGTGAACCTCTGAGGAGGTGTCACACCCATACCTCAGAAAGAGGTGGGTTATAAAAGAAAAAAGGGGGAGCCTGATGGGGCCCACCCGGCCGGCCAGGTCAAGATGGCGCTGAGGGGAGGTAGAGGAGGAGGGATCCCGGTTGTTTGCCAAAACCTCTGGTTGGGAAGAGATAAGGACAAGCGGCATGAGTTACAATTGTCAGCTGTGTACGCCAATCCACCTGAGAGGGTTCCTGCAGGAACATTGGTCATTTGCTTTCAAGCCTAAATGCCTTTTGTGGCTATTTTGTATATAAGTCACTGCCCTGCTTGCAATAAAGTGAGATCCTGCTTGACTAGACTCCCTGCTGCGTCTGAGTGTCTCTAGCAACTGAGGAGGCTGGGGAATGGGCGAGCGGTGCACTTACCTTTCCTCAGCCCAGTTGGTTCCAGGACAGGACCCGCACTAAGACCCGACAATTTGGTCTTTTTGAGGCAGGGTCTCCTTGTAGCCCCAGCTGTCCTGGAACTCACACTGTAGACCAGGCTGGTCTTGAACTCACAGAGATCCACCTGCCTCTGCCTCCCAAGTGCTAGGATTAAAGGCATGCACCACCATGCCCAGCTTATTTTGTGTATGTGTGTATGTACTGTCTGTGTGTAGGTTGGTGCACCCGTGACGTGCGATGCCTCGGAGGTCAGAAGAGGGCGTTGTATTCCCCTGGAACTGGAGTTAAAGATGGCTCTCAGCTGCCATGTGGGTGCTGGGGATGAGCAGTTGGCGCTCTTAATCGCTGAGCCATCTCTCCAACCCCAAAGTTTTCATTTTTATGTGTAAGAGTGTATGGCGCACACCTTTAATCCCAGCACTCAGGAGGCAGAGGCAGGTAGATCTCTGTGAGTTCAAGGCCAGTCTGGTCTAGAGGGAGTTCCAGGCCAGCTGAGACTAAAAGAAAGACCGTCTCAAAAAGACCAAAAGAAAAAAAAAAGTGAAAAAGAATGTATTGCCTGCATGTATGCAAATGCACATGTGACAGGTAATGCCTGCAGGGGTCAGAAAGAGATTGTCAGGTCCCCAGGTCCCCTGAAACCAGAGTTATGTAAGGTTGTTGCCTACCCCGTGGGTGTTGGGAATCAAACCCAGAAAGAGCAGCCAGTGCTCTTAACCACTGAGCCATCTTTATTTGTTTTTGTATATTGTCAGAGGATGACCAGAAAGTGGAGGCTCCTGTACAAGTTCTGATTAAAGACACAGCGGGGGAGCTGGAGAGATGGCCTAGCGGTTAGGAGCGCCGACGCTCTTGCAGAGGACCCGGGTTCGATCCCCAGCACCCACATGGCGGCCGAGAGCCGTCTGAAACTCCAATTCCAGGAGAACTCCAGTTCCAGGGGAATCCGACACCCTCTTCTGACCTCCGCGGCATTGCACGACACGGGTGCACAAACTTGCATGCAGACAGTACATTCATACACATACAGAAATAAATAAAATTAATTAAAAAAAAAAACCATTCATTGAATGAATGGGTAATACTATATATGGCATAAGAGGTTACCTTAATTTACTAATAACAGTGGCTCTCATTTGTCCAGGAAATGTTCAAATGAGATGGCAGGAATGCTGACTAGCTTCACTGTAGCAATGGTTTCCCAGTCCATACTTATATCAAGTAAGTATATGAAAACATCATGCTGTGCACCTTAAATATATGCAGTTTACAGGCTGGGGATATTCTCTCAGTGACTTATTCAGCAAGCATGAGAATACAGTTCAATGTGTCCTTAATCTCAGCACTCCTACAACAATATGGAAAGGAGAGTCAAGATACAACCCCCCAGCAATGCACAGGCCAGCTAGCCTGGCTCACACATTGGCTAACAAGAGACCCTGTCTCAAGCAAAGTGGAAGGTAAGGACTGTGACCTCTGACCTCCACATATGTGCCATTGCACATACATATATGTCCACACTCACAAACAATACATGCACACAAAGACAAATATATTTGTATGCAATTTTAAAACTAATTGAGGGGGCTGGAGAGATGGCCTAGCGGTTAAGAGCGCCGACTGCTCTTACAGAGGACCCGGGTTCGATCCCCAGCACCCACATGGCGGCTGAGAACCGTCTGAAACTCCAATTCCAGGAGAACTCCAGTTCCAGGGGAATCCGAGACCCTCTTCTGAACTCCGCAGCGTTGCACGACACGGGTGCACAGACTTGCATGCAGACAGTACATTCATACACATACAGAAATAAATAAAATTAATTAAAAAAAAATAAAAAAAATAAAACTAATTGAATAAGTATTTGTTGAAAGTTTTTACATTCTGGGCTCAGTTCTGGGCAGGATTGGGGTAGGGTTACACCTATGAACAAAAGAGATGAAAAGAAATTCTCATTCCATTGGAGTTTGCCTGATAGTTGNCCTGTCCTCCTAAAGAGGAGCTACAGGCATTTCCCGTGAATTTGGCCCCAGGGGGAAGTCACCCTTTGGACTGGTATCCATGGTAGGCCAAAGACCTTAAGGAGCTCTGCAATGCAGTGGCTGAGGATGGCCCCAGTTCCCCGTGGGCCACGACTCTGCTGCAGGATATCACCTACCACCCTTGTGTTCCTAAGGCTGTCCTTCCCAGCTCCATGTTCATCAAGTGGACAGCCTTTTTCAAAGAGGAATGCAGGTTTAGGGCAGAGGAGAATAGACAAGCTAATCCTGCAATCCCCATCATGTTTGGGATGCTCTCGGGGACGGGGATGGGTACCACACGGGGATCCAACAAGCTGCAATCCCAGGCCCCTACCGAGCGATCAGGTGAGGCAGTGCAGACTGGATGCCTGGGGAAAGTTAAATGAGGGGCCTACAGAAGCCCCCATTGCTGGGGTGAGGCAGAAGCCTGGGGAATCTGCCAGACTTCATTGACAAAGTCCAACAGAGCATTCACTGGAAACTCCCCACAGGAGAACTGAGAGACAAATCCATAAGATTACTGGAATGGGAGGGGATGAACAATGACCATTGCATAGCTTGTGCAGGCCTCAAGGACCAGTCCATATTTGGGTGATTGCATCACAAGACGTAGGCGTACAGGCGACAAACAATGGCGAGATGGAACTAGAAGGGGGAGGCCATTAAACAAGCCTTGAGTATAGTCAGGGCAGAAAGTCCGGAAAAAAGCAATCAGGGGTTGCTATTCTAAGGTACAGGCAAGAAGGCACTTTAAAACGGGACTGCCCCCTCAGGATAGGGCCCAGAATGGGGCGCAACAATGGGGCCAAGCCGCTCCCAGGAGCCCCATGACCCTGGTGTAAGAAAGGCTTCCATTGGAAAAAGGACTAGAGGTCGAAATTTGACCTGGAAAGCAAGCCTTTAAACTAGTCATGCCTGGGGCGCCCTCTTCCCGTCATAAACCAAGAAGGAGTCGAATGGCCAGAAAATGAGTGAGAAGGGCATGAGAGGCAGGACCTCAGGCCTCCCCTGGACAGTCCCTAGCCGAGGGCCTGGCCCCCAAATGTTCAGTCATATCAGTGGAGGCGTCAGGTCCAATGCCCTATAACACAGGGGCGGAGACAGAAAGTACCCTTGAAGAAAGAGGAGTGCCCACCACTTGGTCCCTAACACCTGGGCCTATGGTTCTAGGGTGGGAGGGAACTCTAGGACTGAGGAGACTTCTACCTTCATGAGATGGGTGGGCCCAGTTGGAGATCAGGGCAAGATTAGCCACTAGTGGCCCGGGGCCTCACATCCAATCTTCTAGGCCAGGACTTACTGGGTCAGATGGATGCAGTACTGACCACTGACCATAAGATGTTTTTTGAGGATCCCCTGAATGACCCCCCCTATTCAGGAAAAGAAAAACAAGTTAAAATCTACCCCCAATCATAGAGGCCAATGCTCTCTGGGTTCCCCCTATTAGATGGAAGCTGGGTATGCCCGTTTGAGTAGAGCAGTGGCCCTTAACACAACCAAATTAAAGCCTTGGGGCCCTGGAGAGATGGCCTAGTGGGAGGGGGGGGGTTTAAGAGCACAGACTGCTCTTGGCAGAGGATCCCGAGTTTTGATCCCCAGCACCGACAGGGTGCGGAGAACTGTCTGTAACTCCCAATTCCAGGAGAACATCAGCTCCAGGGGAATCCAACGCCCCTCTTCTGACCTCCACGCAAATTTCACGACACAGGTGCACAGACCTGCATTCATACATACCATTCAGAAACATTAAAAAAAAAAAAGCCTTACACCAGCTAGTGGAGGAACAACTGAAACTCGGACATATCCGCCCGACCATGAGTCCATGGATAACCCCTATCTTCGTTATCCGTAAAGCCTCAGGGTCATGGCGCATGCTCCAGTACTTGAGAAAGATAAATGATCAAATGGAGCTGGTCGGAATGGGAACCCCCTTGCGGGGCATGGGGCCCCCCTGGATTCCGGGCAATTCCTACAAAATTACGATGGTAGTCATTGACCTTAAGACTGTTTTTTTCTCCATCCGCTGTTCTCCAATCCCCTACACCCAGAGGAATGTAAGTAGTTTGTTGCCTTCTAAGTCTCGTGCCTTCGGCTCACTAATTCCGGCCAGATCACGATATGAGTTGGGTGTGTTTACCCACAAGGTATGGCCAATAGCCCTGCATTCTGCCAACAGTGCCTCGCCATCCTCCTGGCCCCATGCTGTCATGGAGGGACTCCCTTCTGTACCTCTATGTGGATGATCTCATCATTGGCCACCGGGACCCCCATGAGCTGCGGGGACTCCTTGAAACAATATCACAATCCCTAACGCAGGGAGGCTCACTATGGACAGTGAAAAGATCCAAACAAATCCCCCTTTTAAGGTACTGGGAACGCATCGTTCCCTTACAAGGGTCAGTCCTGTGAAGCCTGATATAAGAGTGCCAGAGCCGTCTTACTCTGACACAGCTCCAAAGTCTGCTCGGTGAGATTAACTGGTTTAGGCCTTGGTTAGCTATCCCTACAGAAAAATTAACACTGCTGTTTGACTTGCTGAGAGATAAGAGTCCCCAGGAGGAGATTCCTATCACACAGGAGCATCATGGAGATTTTCAGGGCTTTTCAATAGGCTTTGCACGGCTGCTCACTGGCTAGATATTCTAAAGAATATCTGTCCCTATGGGTGCTTGCAGGATCTGACTTAACTACAGCATTAATTACTCAAGAGGGGGGATCCTTGGAATGGATACACGCATCCACTGCAGGTATGCCTTGGGTATACTCTCAGACAGACCAATTGGCGGATGCCATAATACAGGGAAGAACACAGGCACAGAGGTATTATGGGACAGACCCCCTTCACATTATCCTCCCATATAGTACATCAGACATTGAATGGCTAACCACAACCACTCGCACCTGGCTATCTCCCTGGAAGGGGTTCATGGGAAGAGTAGACTGCCATTTTGGGCCCTCTAAGTGGGCCACTTTATTACAGAAATTTCCCCTAGCGCTCACAATGCCACCCCTGCATTCTGAGACACCCATACCGCACACACTGTACATCTTCACTGATAGAGGGAGAGCCGGCTCAGCCTATGTAGCCTTTAGAGGGAATGGCCCTGCTCAACCAGTCAAAGATTTCAACCAAGCCAAGGATCCGCTAAATATAAGGAATTGCTGGCAGTTGTGATGGTGCTGCAGGACATCCATGAACCCTGTAACCTCTTCTCCGACAGCCTGTACGTTACTAACCTTTTACCCCACTTGCCACAAGCCCACATCAAACTTGACAGCAACCCAATCTCCCCTCTCATGGTAGAACTTAAAGCCCTCTTGGAATGAAGGTGTGCCCCAATATATCTCCAGCAACTTAGAGGACACTCGAGCCTCCCTGGCTTCTTATCTATGGGAAACGCACTAGCAGACCAAGCTGGCCTTCGCCGCTGTCTAACATCTTAACAGCTCCAAGAGCTGCAAACTTTCATGGTTAACCCATGTAAATTTGGAGAGAGGCTTCACAATAATTTCCCCTCAGGTGCCTGATACAGTAAGTGTCTGCAAAAAAATTTGTCCAAACGAGTAAAATCTTGCCAACGCCTTTCTACAGCGTACCTGGACCTAGTCAACGCCAAGGATGTTATCTTTGCTCAGGGCGTAAAGACTAATGCCCTCTGGCAACAGATGTACCCATTTTGACACTGGAGGCCTTGCTTTGGCAAACTTCTTAAATTGTTTTTCGTGTCCATCATACTTACTTCCAGAGCCTGCTGGGCGTCCACAGCCCTTCTGTAGAAAGGGCCAAACATGCCATATTTCCCACTATCTCGCAATGTTTTCAAGACATTAGGACTTGCCCCGTCCAGCAATCTAAAATGGACAACGGACCTTGCTTTGCCTCTAAGGCCCTTGTAGGCTTCTTCGCGAGAGATGGGGTATTAAGGACTACTGACAGGAATCCCTACAACCCCAGGGCGAAGCCATTGTTTTAAAGAACATCACCAATACCTTGAGTGGAACAATTTACAAAACAAAAAGGGGGAATAAACCCCCACCTGCAATTGCAAAGCGTCTGTTTTTACTATAAATATTTAAAATTTTTCTAAAGATGTTACGGAATCCAGGTTCCAAAAACACTGGGGCCACACAAGCCTCAACCCCAGGTGAAGTTAAATGGAAAGATCTTTTAACACCACACACCAATGAAAGGCCCAGACCCACTAAACGACGATTGAAGTGGCTTTGGGTGTGTGGTATCCGGTAGGGGAGGAGCGCCTACTGGGTGCTGCAAGGAACCTAAAGTTTTGTCCATTCCCTCAGAACAAGAGAGGATACCAAAACAAAACTAACCAACAAAGAAAGAATGAGGAGTATGGTGGTTCAATTACCTTCAGAAAAAGAGAAACACAAAAGTGTAAAAAGGACTAACCAGGCCCAAGGCAACAGACCCTTGAGAAGTCTTATTTGGCTTAACCTTACAGATGGCGCGGTTCCTGTCTGCCGGTGGCTCAGTGACGGCAGGAGTGACAGGAGTGTTGCACCAAAACCCATCAACTGCAGAGAGTGACTGGCTGGTGACCAATCCGTAAATGGAGGGATCCTCAACAGAACCATGAATGATACCCTCCCCTTTGCTGGTGGCCACCGCTCTTCTTCAATCTCTGTGATTGGCCCGAGGAAGCTGGGACATGGCTGATGGACCCGCTCACCTGGGAGGCCAGAATGTAACAGACAAAAAGGATGCACTCCTGCCAGTGGTGGGGACCCTAGATCCCCGAGGATGTTCCCATGTCCTCAAACGAGCCACTTAGGACACTGACATTTACGTATGCCCTGAGGAGTAACTCGGACTGCAAAAAAGATATCTGCCTGTGGTGGCTGGGAGACTTCTACTTAAGCAGTGGGGGTGTGAGACTACAGATCAGCTACTGGGTGGGCACAGGGGAGCTATTCGGTCTACTAGGGTAAAGACACAAAGAAAGGACCAGCAACCCCCTCTATGGGGCATGCACCAGTTACCACTGCAACCCCATTCAGGTAGCATTCACTGAAGAGGGCAAGAAGGGGACAGATTGGGAAATTGGGAAGATGTGGGGTCTCAGACTATATCAATCTGACCACGACCAGGGGCTGTTGTTTTCCATCAGGAGACAAGTGAACCCCCTCAACGCCACCATGGTGGGTCTGCCCCCCCCTATGCAAAAGGCAACACCCCAGCTCCCCAGCAGGCTGCGGAGATAGGGTCACCGGTGACCCCAGTCATCAGGGGCCAGGTCGGGGAGCCCATCACCCCCTCTGGCACCACTTTGCCCACACCAGGGGACACCACGAGAATTATTGGGAGCCACTGTCAGGCTTGCCTACCTAGCCCTGAATGAAACCCGACCAGAATTGACCTCATCCTGCTGGCTATGCCTCAAAGCTGACCCCCATTTTACAAAGGATGGGGAGTGATAGGAAATTACACTTTAGAGAAAAGCCCCCACCAGTGCCGATGGGGAGATCCAGCCAAGGAGCACCCCATGGGATGACACTCCCCCTTAATGAACCCAACTCCACGTGTCTACTAACATGGCCTCCCCGACCACTCAATGTGGAGGGTGCACCATCACTAACACCTCCCAGAGGGATGGCTGGTTCCAACCAGCCATGGGCTTACTGGTTATGCCAGTTTTCTGGTCTCACCCACGTGTAGCTACACAAGTCATTGAGCTCTGAACGACTCCTGTGCTCTGGTTTCTGTGCTCCCTCATATCCTGTTCTACACTGACAGGAGATGCAGTCCAGAAAGAGCACCCGACAGATCAGGGAACGTTCACACCATTGCTGTCACCTCCTCCTAGGCTTTGGGGTAACATGGCCGGTGCTTGGGGCCACCTCTTTAACTATGCTACACACCAAATATCAGGAATTGAGACTCCAGAGACACCAACCTGGACAGGGTAGAGTCCACTATCCGATACTTGAAAAAAATCAGTCGACTCACTGGTGGCAGTAGCCCTGCAGAACCGTAGGGGACTGGACTTAGTGTTCCTGGAACAAGGCGGGGGTCTGTCAAGCTTGGGGGAGGAATGCTGCTTCTACGCCACATCATTCGGGGATTATTACAAAAAGTCTTGATAGAAAGGGAATTGAGGACAGGCAGAGAGAATATGGGTCCACCTGGTACCAACAATGGTTTCGATTGGTTCCCTGGTTGACCACTCTTATTTCCATGCTAATGGGCCCCCCTCCTCATAATTTCATTCCTGTGCATATTGGGCCCTGCCTCTTTAACAGCTAACCAGGCTGATCAGAAAAAGGCCTAGGAGGTACAACTCATGGCCCTTAGTTTGCACTATGACCAGCTGGAACCCAAAGACTTCACACACTATAAGGTGAACCTTACTAAGGTGCCTCAATGGTGAACCTCTGAGGAGGTGCCACACCCTACCTCAGAGAAGAGGTGGGTTATAAAAGAAAAAAGGGGGGCCTGTGGGGCCCACCCAGCCCGCCAGGTCAAGATGGCGCTGAGGGGGTAGAGGAGGAGGGCCAGGTTGTTGCCAAAACCTCTGGTTGGGAAGAGATAAGGACACAGCGCATGAGTTACAATTGTCAGCTGTGTACGCCAATCCCCTGAGGGGGTCAGAGGGGCTGCAGGAAATTGGTCATTTGCTTTGACCTAAATGCCTTTTGTGGCTATTTTGTAATATAGTCACTGCCTGCTTGCAAAAAGTGAGATCCTGCTTGACTAGACTCCCTGCTGCGTCTGAGTTTCTCTAGCGAACTGAGGAGGCTGGGGAATGGGCGAGCGGTGCACTTAACTTTCCTCAGCCCAGTTGGTTCCAGGACAGGACCCGCACTAAGACCCGACAATTTGGTCTTTTTGGGCAGGGTCTCCTTGTAGCCCCCGCTGTCTGGAACTCATCTGTAGACCAGGCTGGCTTGAACTCACAGAGATCCACCTGCCTTCTGCTCCCAAGTGCTAGGAGTAAAGGCATGCACACACCACATGCCCACGTTATTTTTGTGTATGTGTGTAGGTACTTCTCTGTGTGTAGTTGGTGCACCCGTGACGTGCGATGCCTCGGAGGTCAAAGAGGGCGTTGTATTCCCCTGGACGGGGAGTTAAAGATGGCTCTCAGCTGCCATGTGGGGTGCTGGGGATAGACAATTCGCTCTAAAATCGCTGAGCCATCTCTCCAACCCAAAGTTTTCATTTTATATGTGTAAGAGTGTAATGGGCGCACACCTTATAATCCCAGCACTCAGGAGGCAGAGGCAGGTAGATCTCTGTGAGTTCAGGGCCAGCTGGTCTAGAGGCAGTTCAGGCCAGCTGAACTAAAGAAGACCGTCTCAAAAGACCAAAAGAAAAAAAAAAAGTGAAAAGAATGTATTGCCTGCATGTATGCAAAATGCACATGTGACAGGTAATGCCTGCAGGGGTCAGAAAGAGATTGTCAGGTCCCCAGGTCCCCTGAAACCAGAGTTATGTAAGGTTGTTGCCTACCCCGTGGGTGTTGGGAATCAAAACCCAGAAAGAGCAGCCAGTGCTCTTAACCAACTGAGCCATCTTATTTGTTTTTGTCATATTGTCAGAGGATGACCAGAAAGTGGAGGCTCCTGTACAAGTTCTGATAAAGACACAGCGGGGGCAGCTGGAGATAGGCCTAGCGTTAGGACGCCGACGTCTCTGCAGAGGACCCCGGGTTCGATCCCAGCACCCACGTGCGCCGAGAGCCGTCTGAAACTCCAATTCAGAGAACTCCAGTTTCCAGGGGAATCCGACACCCTCTTCTGACCTCCGCGGCACTGCACGACACGGGTCCATAAACTTGCATGAGACAGACATTCGTACACATACATAAATAACATAAAATTAATAAAAAAATTTTTTTGAAATTATTTTTTTTAATTTTATTTATTTTTGTCATGTGTCGAATTACTGTCTGCATGCATTGTGCACCCGTGTTCGTGCAGGTGCCGCGGAGGTCAGAAGAGGGGTGTCGTATTCCCCTGGAACTGGAGTTTCTCCTGGAATTGGAGTTCAGACGGCTCTCGGCCCGCCAGAGGGTGCTGGGGATCGAACCCGGGTCCTCTGTAACGAGCGGTCGGCACCTTAACCGCTAGGCCATCTCTCCAGCCCCTAAAAAAAAATTTTTTCAAACAGCGGGATCCGGGCGTAGTGGCACACACCTTTAATCCCAGCACTCAGAGGCAGAGGCAGGCGGATCTCTGAGTTCAAAACCAGCCAGGTCTACATATGAGTTCCTGGCCAGCTAGGGGTACAGAGGAGACCCTACCTCAAAGACATAGGAGAGAAAGACAGAGACAGCTCACCTGAGTGTTAGTGAAATCCTCTGGGCTGTTTTGTAGCTCTTTTAATATATTTTTTTGGTCTTTTTGAGATACACCCAGCTTAAATTTACTTATGTTTTAATTTTATGTGTATGGTAACTTTCCCCTGCTTCTATGTAAGGGTACCACATGCATGCAATGCCCACAGAGGCTAAAACAAGGCATTAGACCCCTGGAGCTGCAGTTATTGATGGGGATGTGAGTGTGAGAACTGAACCAGGGTGCTCTAACAGCCTTTCTCTCCATCCTTCCCTGTGTCACCAGGACTTCCCCATCAGCCTTGACTCCAAAGCACCAACCTCCATCAGAGGCTCTCTCCCAGGTGCACTCCCAGCATGTTCTTTTGGCAGGTTTGATTTTTTTTTTTTTTTTTGTTTTGTCTTTTTGAGACAGGGTTCTTCCTGTAGCCCAAGCTGGCCTGGAACTTCCTATGTAGACCAAGCTGGCCTTGAACTCACAGAGATCCTCCTGCCTCTACCTCTTGAGTGCTGGGACTAAAGACGTATGCCACCACACCTGGCTGTCTCTCTTCTATTTTTGAGACAAGGTATTACTTATGTAGCCCAGAAGTTTAAATAAAATTTTAGTTACCCTTATTTCCCTATTTGTATTTGTAGGTATGTGTGTATCATAATGCCGGTGGAAGTAAAGAGAGCAACAACCTCTTGCACTTGTGGGTCCTGGGGATGGAACTCATTTCATAAGGGATGGCAGAAGTGCCCTGTCCTGCTAAGCCATCATTTAAAATATTTATTATTTTTATGTTTATGAGTCCTTTGCCTGTATGTGTGTAAGTGCGCCTGTGCTCTGTAGTTCCTACAGAGATCAGAAGGCATTGGAGGCCTGTGGGACAGTAATCCTGGACTCATACATACCTTGAGCATATACAGGCTACCAATCTGCTTAGCATACTAGGTGACCAGCCTTGGGAAGAGCAGACCAAGCTGGGGTTTGCTGTACCTTCATCACCATAACGAGAGCTGCAGAGGCCACATCCTTGGCTAGAGGAGCAGTTGCCGCAGGAGTATCTTGCAAACACCCTGCAAACTATAAACAATGGCAGCCACACCCTTCAGCAGGAGAATGATCTGCAGCAAAAACTGAACTTTCATTTGATCAGCATGTTTGTGTATGCAAACCTCTCCAACTGGACTTGGGGACCCTGGGTTGTAAAAGAATTGAACACAGATGCTTGCTAATTGTGTTCACATGTACACTGCTTACTGCTTTTGCAAAATAGTTGTGGCCATTTGGCAAGACAAAGGCAAACTCACTACCACTACTATAATGCTTTCTGAGCTTGTGGAGGCAAAAACAGAAGGGAGAGATGTGAGACAGCAATCCTGGACTCAGATGTATCTTGAGCATATGCAGGCTACCAATCTGCTTAGCACACTAGGCAAAATCAAAGGATACAGGGCCTGCCCTGTACCTGCTGGCATGGGCTCAGAAGTCATGAGCTGGCTTGCTTGTCAGCATGCCCCTTTTCTGAATAGGCTCCATGAGCTGGGATGACACTTGATGGAGTGGAGGTCTAGGATTGGCCACTAGGAGGTGATGTCATATGGAGGGGCTGCCTGTCCCAGACCTATATAAGCTGCTTGTTGAATAGAATTAAACAGATTTGTACCCTCTGGCATGGTCCCTGAGATATTACTGGAGTAACTCTGCATGATATCCTCTTCAACCTGGTCAACTGGGGGGGGGAGTCAGTGGCCCCCCAGAGTCCCCTAGAACTGGAGTTATAGATGGTCGTTATCCACCATGTGGGTGCTGGGAATTGGACCCCTGTTCTCTGCAAGAGCAGCTGCTGCTCTTAACTGCTGAGCCATTTTTTTTGTTTGTTTTTTTGGTCTTTTTGAGACAGGGTCTCCCTGTAACTCCAACTGTCCTGGAACTCACCCTGTAGAACAGGCTGGCCTTGAACTCAGCAGAGATCCACCTGTCTCTGCCTCCTGAGTGCTAGGATTTTTNTTTTTTGTTTTTTGTTTTTGTGGTCGTTTTTCGAGACAGGTCTCCCTGTAGTCACCAGCTGTCTGGGAACTCACCCTTTAGACCAGTCAAGCTGGCCTTGAACTCACAAAGATCCGCCTGCCTCGCCTCCCAAGTGTAGGATTAAAGGCGTGTGGCGGGCATGCTCACCTGAGGCCATAATTTTTATTTCTTATTTATTTTTTTAAAAACTATTTATTATTTTTATCATTTTCATTTTATGTGACAATGACTTCTGCATGTAGGTTGGTGCGACCCAGTGTTGAATAACAATACAGAGAGTGTCAGAAGAGGGTCGTTGGTGTCGCTCTGGAACTGGAGTTAAAAGTCGGTTCTTATGGTACTGCCATGGAGTGGGTCTGGTGAATCTGAGCCTGGGTCCTCTGCAAGACAGTCTCTCTTCAACTCGGCGAGCCATCTCTCTCAGCCCCAAGCATGATTTTTTTTTTAATTTTTTATTTATTTTAGTAGTGTATGAATGTACTGTCTGCATGCAGGTTTGTGCACAGCCGGTGGTCATTGCAATTCACGGAGGTCCAGAAGGAGGCATCGAGACTCCCGGGAACTGGAGTTAAAGACGGTTTTCAGCCGCTATGTAAAGTGCTGGGGATCGAACCCCCGGATCCTCTGCAAGAGCATCAGCTCTGCTTAACCACTAGGAGGCCATCGCTCCAGCCCCTGAGCCATGATTTTTATTAAGGGACTGGACGGGTGAGCTGGAAAGGTGACAGAGTGGTTAGAGCTGCTCTGAGGATACAAGTTCGTCTCACAGTACCCAGGTCAGACAGCTCACCACCACCTTTTAATTCCAGTTCAGAGGACCCAATGCCCACCCCGGCTTCTCGAAGGCCCACAGTACTGTGGCACACAACACACAACACACACACACAACACCAAAACCAACCAGGGTGTGGGGGCCCCAAGAAAGGACCCTGTGTGCTAGCCTTTGACCTGGTAACTGGGGCAGGCACCCCTTTCAGCCTTTGAAGTGGCCTCTGTCCCTGTCTGTGGATTTGTTCCGAGGGCTCTGGGAAGAGCTCGCAGCTCGCAGGAAACAAAAAAAAAAACTAATTCTCCTTCTCCTAGGCAGGTAGGCTCCCAGTGGTACAGACCTCTCACCCGGGGAGCCTGATTCAGGATCTGTTTAGGTGGAGGCTGCAGTCAGAACGGCAGCTCCCAGGAATGTTCAGTCTGCTCCATCTACATCCTCTCTGTAGTCTGGAGGGAAGCTGACTGTGTGGTTTATTCCCACTCAGGACCCTCAGGTGCTGTGAGCAGTGCTGAACTACACCAGGAAACGGGAAGGCAGGACTACTCCCGGCAAAGCCAGACCTTGTCACCTCAAGTTCATTCCTAGCTGCTTGGTGGTCCACCACCCTCATGTTCGCTTACACAGCTGCCACCCGATGGGCCCGTCTTCCTTTTCCACCCCATGGGCAGGTCTATCTATTCCGCCCCATGGGCCTTGTCTGGACGTTAGGTCCTTTGACACTGTTGAGCCTCGTGATTGGCCCTTCGTCACTTGTGGGTAGTGCTTGATGTAGCATGAGTAAGAAGGCTGCGCCAGCACCAGTCAGGTACCTCCGGTTGTGCTCATTCCTCCTCAGGTCGCCCTGTCGCCTGTCTAAACGTGACCCGGGATGTGAGTAACCCTCCTCCTCCCCGTTGTGGGCAGAGTTGTCTAGCAGGACATACACAGTTGTCCAGTAGTGGATCTGTACAAATGTTGGTGTTGGGTGTGGGCTGGACTTAGGCGATCATTACCAAGATGTGAGGCACTGTAGGATTTGTGTACCTGGCTGAGTTCTATTTAAAGACAGAAGATCATCGGCGGTAATCTTCTGGCACTGGGCGGGGAATCAGCTGAGTACAAGAAAAAGATGAAGTAATTGTACTGGGCAATATGCTGGTTGCTGGCGAAACGCACAGCCACATGAGGGAATCTCTGTTTCTTCAGCCCACAAGCTGTCCCAGAAGCTGCCCTCAAGCCGCCATGGGGTATCCCTTTGTTCCTGAAGGCCAAAACACCGATGGCATTAAGTCAGAGACCATTGAATCCCCTGAGCCCAATTGAGGCATGAAGCTGAGTTACAAGGAGAGTCAGAAGCCATGTGAGTCTCACAGTTCAGCGCCACTTTGATGCCGTCTGAACCCCGAGATAGGTGAATGGCCTGGGCTGCGATGAGTTGCCACGACGAAGCAGAGCTGAAACTTGGAGCCGAGATATGTATCGTGTCCGCCTGATCTTTCTCGTTGTTTGAGGTCCTGTCCCTTGAAAGACAGCTTTGGGTTTTTCCAAGCGCAAGTTGAGACTGTACGGACTGTGAACTTGTTTGACTTAGGCGTGGTTTGAGGTGCTGTCTATTTAATGTACATATATTTTGGAGCGAATGGGTATAGGAATGTGTGTGTGCCAGTGACAAGGTAGTGGAAGCTTAGTGCACTGACACGGTTGAGAGCCTGAGGTGCCAGGGCTGGGGCCACATCTTGTTCTTGATTTGAGCTGACAGTAAGAGTGCTAGTACGGCAGCATGACACTCCTCCTGCTCTTCACTCTGCCCACCCAGTTTGTGGGTCCAAGATGACTTACCGAATGGGCGAGAACTTTCCCATTGTTTGGTCAGTTTCATCTGAAGCTAACAGGCCGTCTCCCTGTTCCGCCCCACGGGCCTGTCTCTCTGTTCCACCCCACGGGCCTGTCTCTCTGTTCCCCCTCACGGGCCTGTCTCTCTGTTCCACCCCATGGGCCTGTCTCTCTATTCCGCCCCATGGGCCTGTCTCCCTGTTCCCCCCCATGGGCCTGTCTCCCTGTTCCGCCCCATGGGCCTGTCTCCCTGTTCCGCCCCATGGGCCTGTCTCCCTGTTCCACCCTATGGGCCTGTCTCTCTATTCCACCCCATGAGCCTGTCTCCCTATTCTCCTGGCAGGGCCATCTGTCTGGGATGCTTTCCCTGGACCCCTGAGGGCTGGCCTGACAGGCTCCATCTTTCTGCTGCATTTATCTCAGACTTGAATGTGGGGACACCATGGCAGCTTTTTCCTCTCTTGGGGGACACTACCCAGCACCCACCAGTCTTCCTAAGCCACACCCCATGCCTGCAGCTTACAGGAGGTGTCTCCTTGCCTTTCTGAGCAGAGTTGTAAGCTTCCAGGTACCATGTGCATCTCCCAGCAGTGCCACCCTGGCAGGGTCTCTGCTAGTTTGTGGCTAGCAGTGAGCTCAGTGTGTAGCCACAGAGATGTGAACAGAGTGTCACAGAGACATACCTCAGTCCGTCCCCAGCCTGCAGGTGCACAAACCCACCAAAAGCCTGTGGTTCATCACAGAAGCATTCATATGCCAGCTCCTGCTGGGGGTCCCCCAACCCTTTTCCTGACCCCCTCAGGCCAGCATCCCCACCCCATCCACAAAAGACACTCCACTCCTTTATACTTTGCACAAAAATGTATTTCTGTGACATCCCAAAGTACAGATATTTCCCCAGGCCCCGGGAGGTGAAGCAATGGTGGATGGACTCTGCTCAGGGTCTGGCAGGGGCCTCAAAGGACCCAGGATGGAAAGGAGTCTGGGCTGGGGGCTGAGGCGACCCTGGGCTGCGTGGCACTGGAAAGCAAAGCACACAGCTAAGGCTTCTGGCCTGGCCAGGGGGACAGGTTTCTCAAGAGTGGTCAGTTCCTCCTGTCTGAGTTCTGTGAACTCCCTTCTACACAGAGGCAGAGATGCCAGGAAAACCCAAAAACAGGTCCAGAGAGGCAGGAGGGAGGAAAAAGCCACAGCAAAGGCTGCCTCCAGGGTCAGCTCCGCTCCCAGGGCTGCCTGTCTATACAAGGCTCCTCAGCAGCCCTGTCTATACAAGGCTCCTCAGCGGCCCTGTCTATACAAGCCTCCTCAGCGGCCCTGTCTATACAAGCCTCCTCAGCGGCCCTGTCTATACAAGCCTCCTCAGCGGCCCTGTCTATACAAGCCTCCTCAGCGGCCCTGTCTATACAAGCCTCCTCAGCGGCCCTGTCTATACAAGCCTCCTCAGCAGCCCTGTGTTCAACAAGCAGTGCCGAGATACAGCAAGGGGTCAAGATCTCTGGAGACAGCTGCCTGTCACAGTGCCTGTGACACAGTGAAGCAGCTTCCCAGGGACAGCCTGAGCGGCAGGGAGGGATGTCCAAGTGCTGGTCTGAGGTGCTGTCCACTGCCACTGTGAAGGGCAGGGTAGGGACCTCCTGCCTTTGCGGGGGGCGGGGGGGCACAACTGTGGCCTCTTCTGTCCACTGCCACTGTGAAGGGCAGGGTAGGGACCTCCTGCCTTGGGGGGGGAATGACTGTGGCCTCTTCCGGGCAGCGGGATGGGCTCAGTTCTGCTGGTGGGAGTGCCTGTGCACCTGGGGTGTGGCCAGATGAGGGCTGCAGAGCAAGGCCTGGAAGATGCTAGCTTCCAGAGCTGGAGACATGGAGGACACTTGGGGGGGGGCAGTAGACTGCCCTTGATCTCTGACCACCCCTGGGCTGGGGCCTTCAACAGCCTGGGGCCTGAGGGAGACTCAAGCCAGCCTCCATAGCAGCAAGGCCGCAGGCAGGCCCAGCCAGAGAGCGGTGGGCCAGAAGAAGCCCGCTCTTCCATGGTCCTCTGGGGCAGGAGCTGCTCAGCTCAAGGCCTGGGACAGCTCAGTCTCTGGCCCCAGATGGCCCACAGCCCGGAGCACCAAGACTTCTGGGCGACCCAGTGGGGTTAAATCTTGATCCCCAAGCCCCATCAGCCTCCTCTGGGATCCCAGACAGCTTAAGCAGGGGTGGGGGATGCTGAGTGGCCTGGAAAGGCCAGCTCCAACCACGGCAGATGGAAGCCAGGGTCCGAGCTCACTGGGAAGGGACTGGACAGTCACAGCGTTAGAGGCAAGCCTGGCTGGGGCAGGAGTGAGCGTGGCGGTGATGGAGGCTTGGAGGTGGTGGGGAGTGACCACGGAAGCTGCAAAGACTCGGGAGATGGCGTTTTGTCTCCGCACAGAAATCATACACACAAAATTTCACACTTCCTAACAAAACAAAAACGAAAAATAATATATATATAATATATATCTCACTAACGTTAAGGAAAAGCGTTGGTTGTGCAAAAGTCCCTCTGTCTCTTCGCCCCGTGGGAGGCTCTGAAGGGGCCTGCCCACTGGGCCTCCAGCACTTCCTCTGGGCCTCGGTCCAAGCGAGATGACCTTGAATGGAGGCCTCTATCTGGACGTGTCCATGTTCTCCTCTCTGAAGTTCCCACAGTGGTCTATCACCTTGCTGGATACAATGGGAAGAGAGCATTGGAGAACCGGCTAGCAGAGCTGCTCCTCTGGGGGACCGGCAGCTGCTTAACCTTAACGGGAACCTGACATCAAGTGGTATGTCTGTAGCTGCCAGAGAACCTGGATATGGTGCCTGTGGCCATGGACATGAATACAGCCACTGCACACCCTCCCTCCTTCCCCTGCCCTCAGACTCTGCCCTCAGCCCCAGGGCAGGAAGTCCCACCAGCAGCTCGGCCTGATCTCCCAAACCTGACGGTCCTAATTATCTTCCCTGCACACTGGTCCTTTCTCACTCCACAGGTCCACTAAGGGGTCCCCAAACTGACACATCACAGTTAAGACAGCAGAATTCATGCCTTGTGGAGCACAGGTAGAAGGTCTGATGTCTTGTGTCAGCTAGACCTCAGTGCCCTAGCTCAGCTTGCTCCCCTGGGAACTGACTGGATGTCATCTTGGGCCTTGTACTGCCCATCTAGTCAACATGAAGCCTCTGGGCTCAGGGGTTCACTGTAGCATCCATGTGCGAAGGGGGTGTGCCAAGGCCTTTTCCAAGGAAATGTCCAGAGAGCTCTGGGCAGGCCGAGTCCTTTCTGTGTGTACTGGGGCACGTTCCCTGATGTCAGATCCGCAGCTCAGACCCGTCTCAGGCCTTGGCACGGAGGCACCTCACTGACTAGTCCCATCTAGGGATTCTCAAATTTCCTGGGATCTCTGTTTATCAGGGAGAGCCTTAGGCTCACTGACAAAGAAAACTCATGGCCTGAGGCCCATTCAGCTCTAGCACTTTCCTGGGATTCCCAAGGGAGATTCAGTCTGAGAACCCCTCCTGACACGTTTCTCCAGCTTGGACAAGTCTGTCATTTAGGGGGGAAGTAGTGCTTTTCACCAAAAATAACAGCAGAGCCAGCTGATGCCACCCGGCCATGAACACAGTCTGGGGAGGTCTGAACACAGTCTGGGGAGGTCTGAACTCTGGGTTACACATGTTCAGTTTATTATTATTATTAATTTTTGGAGACACAGGGTCTCCCTGTAGCCCAAGCTGTCCGGAACTCACTCTGGCAGACCAGACTGGCCTTGAATTCACAAAGATCCGCGCCGCGCCTTGGCCTCCCAAGTGCTAGGGTTAAAGGCATGTGCCACCACGCCCGGCCACATATTCAGTTATAATGGAGGTCATGAGGGTAAGCCTGAGTGCTCTCCCTTCTAGAACAGAACCAGGAGAGGAAGGTCATTACTATGGATTCTGGACTATGGCATGGGACTCCAGGTACACAGATCAGTGGCCAACTCAGAGCTGGTGTTTTACCCAACATCAAATCCCACACAAGCAAAAGGCCAGTGAGGATGCAGCCGTGCCCTGATCTTCACACTGATGGTGTGTGGTACATCTGTGTGTGTGTGGCATGTGTGCAGGGAGGGGCCTTGCACATGTAGCCAAGTGTACTAGACCTTCATTCTCAGCCCAACAGAGCAGTGTTGTCACTGTGACCATTACACTCTGTCCATGTGGCCTCTCAAATGTTCCTTACACACTGAGTCCTTTTTCATTAGAATAACTTTGACCAAAAAGAATGAAGGGTTCTCACTAATGGCCAGTGCCAAGGAGGGGGCTGGGTGGGATCAAAGGAAGCAAAGATGAACACGAGACAGGGTCTCCCTGTAGTCCCAGCTGTCCTGGAACTCACTCTGTAGACCAGGCTGGCCTTGAACTCACAAAGATCCGCCTGCCTCTGCCTCCCAAGTGCTAGGATTAAAGGCGTGTGCTGCCATGCTCAACCTGAGCCATAATTTTTATTTTCTTATTATTTTTTAAAAACTATTTATTATTTTTATGTGTATGAATGTACTGTCTGCATGTAGGTTGGTGCACCCATGTTGTACAATGACAGAGAGGTCAGAAGAGGGCGTTGGATTCCTCTGGAACTGGAGTTAAAGTCGGTTCTTAGCTGCCATGTGGGTGCTGGGAATCGAGCCTGGGTCCTCTGCAAGAGCAGTCTCTCTCAACTGCTGAGCCATCTCTTCAGCCCCAAGCCATGATTTTTTTTTTAATTTTTATTTATTTTAGTATGTGTATGAATGTACTGTCTGCATGCAGGTTTGTGCACCCGTGTCATTCAATGTCACGGAGGTCAGAAGAGGGCATCAGACTCCCCTGGAACTGGAGTTAAAGACGGTTTTCAGCCGCTATGTAGGTGCTGGGGATCGAACCCCGGTCCTCTGCAAGAGCAGTCAGCTCTTTCAACCACTAGGCCATCTCTCCAGCCCCTGAGCCATGATTTTTATTAAGAGGACTGGACGGGTGAGCTGGAAAGGTGACAGAGTGGTTAGAGCTGCTCTGAGGATACAAGTTCGTCTCACAGTACCCAGGTCAGACAGCTCACCACCACCTTTAATTCCAGTTCCAGAGGACCCAATGCCCTCCCCCGGCTTCTCAAAGGCCCACATGTATGTGCCACACACACACACACACACCAGGGGTGGGGGCCCAAGAAAGGACTCCTGTGTGCTAGCCTTTGACCTGGTAACTGGGGCAGGCACCCCTTTCAGCCTTTGAAGTGGCCTCTGTCCCTGTCTGTGGATTTGTTCCGAGGGCTCTGGGAAGAGCTCGCAGCTCGCAGGAAACACTAATTCTCCTTCTGCCTAGGCAGGTAGGCTCCCAGTGGTACAGACCTCTCACCCGGGGAGCCTGATTCAGGATCTGTTTAGGTGGAGGCTGCAGTCAGAACGGCAGCTCCCAGGAATGTTCAGTCTGCTCCATCTACATCCTCTCTGTAGTCTGGAGGGAAGCTGACTGTGTGGTTTATTCCCACTCAGGACCCTCAGGTGCTGTGAGCAGTGCTGAACTACACCAGGAAACGGGAAGGCAGGACTACTCCCGGCAAAGCCAGACCTTGTCACCTCAAGTTCATTCCTAGCTGCTTGGTGGTCCACCACCCTCATGTTCGCTTACACAGCTGCCACCCGATGGGCCCGTCTTCCTTTTCCACCCCATGGGCAGGTCTATCTATTCCGCCCCATGGGCCGTCTCCCTGTTCCGCCCCACGGGCCTGTCTCTCTGTTCCACCCCACGGGCCTGTCTCTCTGTTCCCCCTCACGGGCCTGTCTCTCTGTTCCACCCCATGGGCCTGTCTCTCTATTCCGCCCCATGGGCCTGTCTCCCTGTTCCCCCCCATGGGCCTGTCTCCCTGTTCCCCCCCATGGGCCTGTCTCCCTGTTCCGCCCCATGGGCCTGTCTCCCTGTTCCACCCTATGGGCCTGTCTCTCTATTCCACCCCATGAGCCTGTCTCCCTATTCTCCTGGCAGGGCCATCTGTCTGGGATGCTTTCCCTGGACCCCTGAGGGCTGGCCTGACAGGCTCCATCTTTCTGCTGCATTTATCTCAGACTTGAATGTGGGGACACCATGGCAGCTTTTTCCTCTCTTGGGGGACACTACCCAGCACCCACCAGTCTTCCTAAGCCACACCCCATGCCTGCAGCTTACAGGAGGTGTCTCCTTGCCTTTCTGAGCAGAGTTGTAAGCTTCCAGGTACCATGTGCATCTCCCAGCAGTGCCACCCTGGCAGGGTCTCTGCTAGTTTGTGGCTAGCAGTGAGCTCAGTGTGTAGCCACAGAGATGTGAACAGAGTGTCACAGAGACATACCTCAGTCCGTCCCCAGCCTGCAGGTGCACAAACCCACCAAAAGCCTGTGGTTCATCACAGAAGCATTCATATGCCAGCTCCTGCTGGGGGTCCCCCAACCCTTTTCCTGACCCCCTCAGGCCAGCATCCCCACCCCATCCACAAAAGACACTCCACTCCTTTATACTTTGCACAAAAATGTATTTCTGTGACATCCCAAAGTACAGATATTTCCCCAGGCCCCGGGAGGTGAAGCAATGGTGGATGGACTCTGCTCAGGGTCTGGCAGGGGCCTCAAAGGACCCAGGATGGAAAGGAGGGGCTGGGCTGGGCTGAGGCTGACCCTGGGCTGCGTGGCACTGGAAAGCAAAGCACACAGCTAAGGCTTCTGGCCTGGCCAGGGGACAGGTTTCTCAAGATTGGTCAGTTCCTCCTGTCTGAGTTCTGTGAACTCCCTTCTACACAGAGGCAGAGATGCCAGGAAAACCCAAAAACAGGTCCAGAGAGGCAGGAGGGAGGAAAAAGCCACAGCAAAGGCTGCCTCCAGGGTCAGCTCCGCTCCCAGGGCTGCCTGTCTATACAAGGCTCCTCAGCAGCCCTGTCTATACAAGCCTCCTCAGCGGCCCTGTCTATACAAGCCTCCTCAGCGGCCCTGTCTATACAAGCCTCCTCAGCGGCCCTGTCTATACAAGCCTCCTCAGCAGCCCTGTGTTCAACAAGCAGTGCCGAGATACAGCAAGGGGTCAAGATCTCTGGAGACAGCTGCCTGTCACAGTGCCTGTGACACAGTGAAGCAGCTTCCCAGGGACAGCCTGAGCGGCAGGGAGGGATGTCCAAGTGCTGGTCTGAGGTGCTGTCCACTGCCACTGTGAAGGGCAGGGTAGGGACCTCCTGCCTTTGCGGGGGGCGGGGGGGGCACAACTGTGGCCTCTTCTGTCCACTGCCACTGTGAAGGGCAGGGTAGGGACCTCCTGCCTTGGGGGGGGAATGACTGTGGCCTCTTCCGGGCAGCGGGATGGGCTCAGTTCTGCTGGTGGGAGTGCCTGTGCACCTGGGGTGTGGCCAGATGAGGGCTGCAGAGCAAGGCCTGGAAGATGCTAGCTTCCAGAGCTGGAGACATGGAGGACACTTGGGGGGGGGCAGTAGACTGCCCTTGATCTCTGACCACCCCTGGGCTGGGGCCTTCAACAGCCTGGGGCCTGAGGGAGACTCAAGCCAGCCTCCATAGCAGCAAGGCCGCAGGCAGGCCCAGCCAGAGAGCGGTGGGCCAGAAGAAGCCCGCTCTTCCATGGTCCTCTGGGGCAGGAGCTGCTCAGCTCAAGGCCTGGGACAGCTCAGTCTCTGGCCCCAGATGGCCCACAGCCCGGAGCACCAAGACTTCTGGGCGACCCAGTGGGGTTAAATCTTGATCCCCAAGCCCCATCAGCCTCCTCTGGGATCCCAGACAGCTTAAGCAGGGGTGGGGGATGCTGAGTGGCCTGGAAAGGCCAGCTCCAACCACGGCAGATGGAAGCCAGGGTCCGAGCTCACTGGGAAGGGACTGGACAGTCACAGCGTTAGAGGCAAGCCTGGCTGGGGCAGGAGTGAGCGTGGCGGTGATGGAGGCTTGGAGGTGGTGGGGAGTGACCACGGAAGCTGCAAAGACTCGGGAGATGGCGTTTTGTCTCCGCACAGAAATCATACACACAAAATTTCACACTTCCTAAACAAACAAAAAAAATAATATATATATAATATATATCTCACTAACGTTAAGGAAAAGCGTTGGTTGTGCAAAAGTCCCTCTGTCTCTTCGCCCCGTGGGAGGCTCTGAAGGGGCCTGCCCACTGGGCCTCCAGCACTTCCTCTGGGCCTCGGTCCAAGCGAGATGACCTTGAATGGAGGCCTCTATCTGGACGTGTCCATGTTCTCCTCTCTGAAGTTCCCACAGTGGTCTATCACCTTGCTGGATACAATGGGAAGAGAGCATTGGAGAACCGGCTAGCAGAGCTGCTCCTCTGGGGGACCGGCAGCTGCTTAACCTTAACGGGAACCTGACATCAAGTGGTATGTCTGTAGCTGCCAGAGAACCTGGATATGGTGCCTGTGGCCATGGACATGAATACAGCCACTGCACACCCTCCCTCCTTCCCCTGCCCTCAGACTCTGCCCTCAGCCCCAGGGCAGGAAGTCCCACCAGCAGCTCGGCCTGATCTCCCAAACCTGACGGTCCTAATTATCTTCCCTGCACACTGGTCCTTTCTCACTCCACAGGTCCACTAAGGGGTCCCCAAACTGACACATCACAGTTAAGACAGCAGAATTCATGCCTTGTGGAGCACAGGTAGAAGGTCTGATGTCTTGTGTCAGCTAGACCTCAGTGCCCTAGCTCAGCTTGCTCCCCTGGGAACTGACTGGATGTCATCTTGGGCCTTGTACTGCCCATCTAGTCAACATGAAGCCTCTGGGCTCAGGGGTTCACTGTAGCATCCATGTGCCAAGGGGGTGTGCCAAGGCCTTTTCCAAGGAAATGTCCAGAGAGCTCTGGGCAGGCCGAGTCCTTTCTGTGTGTACTGGGGCACGTTCCCTGATGTCAGATCCGCAGCTCAGACCCGTCTCAGGCCTTGGCACGGAGGCACCTCACTGACTAGTCCCATCTAGGGATTCTCAAATTTCCTGGGATCTCTGTTTATCAGGGAGAGCCTTAGGCTCACTGACAAAGAAAACTCATGGCCTGAGGCCCATTCAGCTCTAGCACTTTCCTGGGATTCCCAAGGGAGATTCAGTCTGAGAACCCCTCCTGACACGTTTCTCCAGCTTGGACAAGTCTGTCATTTAGGGGGGAAGTAGTGCTTTTCACCAAAAATAACAGCAGAGCCAGCTGATGCCACCCGGCCATGAACACAGTCTGGGGAGGTCTGAACACAGTCTGGGGAGGTCTGAACTCTGGGTTACACATGTTCAGTTATTATTATTATTAATTTTTGGAGACAGGGTCTCCCTGTAGCCCCAGCTGTCCTGGAACTCACTCTGCAGACCAGACTGGCCTTGAATTCACAAAGATCCGCCCGCCTCTGCCTCCCAAGTGCTAGGGTTAAAGGCATGTGCCACCACGCCCGGCCACATATTCAGTTATAATGGAGGTCATGAGGGTAAGCCTGAGTGCTCTCCCTTCTAGAACAGAACCAGGAGAGGAAGGTCATTACTATGGATTCTGGACTATGGCATGGGACTCCAGGTACACAGATCAGTGGCCAACTCAGAGCTGGTGTTTTACCCAACATCAAATCCCACACAAGCAAAAGGCCAGTGAGGATGCAGCCGTGCCCTGATCTTCACACTGATGGTGTGTGGTACATCTGTGTGTGTGTGGCATGTGTGCAGGGAGGGGCCTTGCACATGTAGGCAAGTGTACTACGACCTTCATTCTCAGCCCAACAGAGCAGTGTTGTCACTGTGACCATTACACTCTGTCCATGTGGCCTCTCAAATGTTCCTTACACACTGAGTCCTTTTTCATTAGAATAACTTTGACCAAAAAGAATGAAGGGTTCTCACTAATGGCCAGTGCCAAGGAGGGGGCTGGGTGGGATCAAAGGAAGCAAAGATGACAACAGAGCAAAGGCGTCATCAACACTTGAGCTCTCATCTCCTGCCTTCTATGAATGAAATGACAGACACCCATGTCTATGTGACGCAAGCCTGAGTGGTCCTGGGACTTTAGCTATTCCCTCTGTTTTCCTTGCCCCCAGTGGGAATGCATGGCTTGTCTCTTACCGGGCCATCTCCTTGGTCTCCTGCCGGGCAGTGGCCATCTTGATCACATCCCTCAGTAGGGGCATCCCACCTTCTTTGATCAGCAGGGGGCAGTACTTGTCAGCTGTGAGGTACAAGCAGGTAGCTGAGAATGGGTGGCCTTCTACCAACCTGTGCCCTAGACATATTCCCTTGCTTCCAGGACCACCCAAAGAGGGCCGCGTGTGTGGTTGGGGTATACTGGGAGTATGGGCAGTCCGTGTCTGCCCAGCCTCCGCCTGTGTGGTCGGGGTACTACTGGGAGTATGGGCAGTCCGTGTCTGCCCAGCCTCCGCCTGTGTGGTCGGGGTACTACTGGGGGTAGGGGCAGTCTGTGTCTGCCAGCCTCTGCCTGTGTGGTCGGGGTACTACTGGGGGTATGGGCAGTCCGTGTCTGCCCAGCCTCCGCCTGTGTGGTCAAGGTACTACTGGGGGTAGGGGCAGTCCGTGTCTGCCCAGACTCCGCCTGTGTGGTCGGGGTACTATTGGGGGTAGGGGCAGTCCGTGTCTGCCCAGACTCCGCCTGTGTGGTCGGGGTACTACTGGGGGTAGGGGTAGTCTGTGTCTGCCCAGATTCCACCTGTGTGGTCGAGGTACTACTGGGGGTAGGGGCAGTCCGTGTCTGCCCAGCCTCCGCCTGTGTGGTTGGGGTACTACTGGGGGTATGGGTAGTCCGTGTCTGCCCAGCCTCCGCCTGTGTGGTCGGGGTACTACTTGGGGTAGGGGCAGTCCGTGTCTGCCCAGACTCCACCTGTGTGGTCAGGGTACTACTGGGGGTAGGGGCAGTCCGTGTCTGCCTAGCCTCTGCCAGTGTGGTCGGGGTACTACTGGGGGTAGGGGCAGTCCGTGTCTGCCCAGACTCCACCTGTGTGGTCGGGGTACTACTGGGGGTAGGGGCAGTCCATGTCTGCCCAGACTCCGCCTGTGTGGTCGGGGTACTACTGGGGGTAGGCGCAGTCCGTGTCTGCCCAGCCTCCGCCTGTGTGGTCGGGGTACTACTGGGAGTATGGGCAGTCCGTGTCTGCCCAGACTCCACCTATGTGGTCGGGGTACTACTGGGGGTAGGGGCAGTCCGTGTCCGCCCAGCCTCCGCCTGTGTGGTCGGGGTACTACTGGGGGTAGGGGCAGTCCGTGTCCGCCCAGCCTCCGCCTGTGTGGTTGGGGTACTACTGGGGGTATGGGCAGTCCGTGTCTGCCCAGACTCCACCTATGTGGTCGGGGTACTACTGGGGGTAGGGGCAGTCCGTGTCCGCCTAGCCTCCGCCTGTGTGGTTGGGGTACTACTGGGGGTAGGGGCAGTCCGTGTCTGCCCAGACTCCACCTGTGTGGTCGGGGTACTACTGGCGGTAGGGGCAGTCTGTGTCTGCCCAGACTCTGCCAGTGTGGTCGGGGTACTACTGGGGGTAGGGGCAGTCCGTGTCTGTCCAGCCTCCAGGGTCCATCTGGCTGTCAGGGCTGGTTCTTAGGAGACAGCGTTCTCTACTTGGTCCCAAGCTGGTACATTTCTCAGGAGAGTTTGTCCTAAGGAAATACCATCCCAAGTAGTGGCCTGAGGCATGATGGTCCTCAGAAGTTTTTGTTAAGATCCAAGTTCTCTCCCACCTGGACGCTGACTCCTCAGACCAGTGGTCTGTATTTATGGCAGTGTTAGTAACACACCATCAAGTGAATGTGGTGGCTACCTAGGCTGGAAACATGGTATGTTGTGCCCTGTCCTGCATGTGGCAAGGAGACTTGAAAGTTCACTCATGGGGCACAGCCTTCATTCCAGCGTCCCTCTTGCTCTGACGCACAAGACCAGTAGCAACTATTTGTGTTGCCCTGGGTGTCAGCTCCCTGCAGGCAGACTGTGTTCAGCTGAGGACTGGTAGACACTTACGGTAGACAGACACAAGGTTGTACAGGGCCCAGGTGGCCCAGTGCTGGCTGACAGGAGAGACGCCCTGGGGAAGGAGGCGGAGGATGGGCTCAAAGGACCTGTGGAGAGAGCAATCTGGTCACCTTCTAGACTGGGGATGGGTGTGTCGTTTCTCTCATGATATCCCTTCCCTGGGGCAGGCAAGGGCAGGCCTGTAGGAGGCGGAGGCCCCACTGAAGGCCCCCTCAGGAGCTCCCTGCAAGAGCAGCAGCTAGAGGCCAGAGGTCTGACTGGGGCCAGAGAACCGCTGGTGTCAGTAGCTGGGAGAGAGCCAGGCCGGTGGAGAGGTGGAGAAGTCCCGGGAAGCAGGGGCAGAGGGACAGGACTTCCCACTGAGTCCTTGTTCAGGCTAGCCTGGAGTCAGAGCCCCAAGCCTGAAAACCAGACAAAGCCTCATGAAGGCTGGAGAGATGGCTCAGTACTGGCTGCTCTTGCAGAGGACATGGGTTCAATTCCCAGAACCAGATGGTGGCTAATAATCATCTGTAAGTCCAGTTCCAGGGGATCCACTGCCCTCTTCTGACCTCCAAGGGTACTGTATGACCAAGTGCACTTAACACACACATGCAGGGAATAAACTCATACACATGTACTTAAAATAATACTCAGGGTGGGGCTGGAGAGATGGCTCAGCAGTTAAGAGCACTGGCTGCTCTTGCAGAGGATCTGGGTTCAATTCCCAGCACCACATGGTGGCTAACAACCATCTGTAACTCCAGTTCCAGAGGATCCAACTGACCTCCAAGAGCACTGCATGATACCGGTACACACACATGCAAGGAATACATTCATACATGTATAATTAAAATAATAAAACACTCGGGGGCAGGAGCTGGAGAGATGGTTCAGCAGTTAAGAGCAGTGGCTACTCTTGCAGAGGACCTGGGTTCAATTCCCAGCACCCACCTGGCGGCTAACAACTGTCTATAATTCCAGTTCCAGGGAAGAACAGCATCTTCTAACATTCACAGGCATTGCATAACATGGGTCCACTTACACACATGCAGAAAATACAATTTATACACATAAAAATAATAACATATTTAAAAGATAACAATAAAATATTTTTTAAGAAGCGTCAGGAAGGGCTTGCAATTTAGTTTCTTATCTCCCAGAAACCTGGGGCCAGGGCCTGAGTCGACCTCCCAGTGAGGCTTTAGCTTAAATGACCAGCTGCACAGCATGGTGTGAAGGAAGAAAGTGACTCCCATAGGGCAGTGAGGAAGCAGGGCCTGTGACTGTAATCCAGTCATAGTACAGTGAGAACCAGGCCAGCCCTGTGCCAGGGGGCACTATTATAGCAATTCGTTCCATGCATATTTTCTGGTTGAATCAAGTATGTAAAATACAGGTCTTAGGGCTGGAGGAACAGCTCTGGCAGTTAAACACTCAGGATAAATACAAGCCTTAGGCACATGATTCTGATAAAATGGAAGCATGCCCCATTGCACAGGTGGCCCTGGGTCCAGCCTACTGGGTCTAGTGAGTGACAGCGAGGGTATTCAGAGGACAGGAGCAGGGGAAAGGTCTGGCCATGTATGCCAGGCTGAGCGCCGCCCACCTCTGTCCACGCCCACACCTGTAGTTGATATTCCTCCGGGAGTTGATATCCCAGCTCTGGATGGCGGCCCACATACGCTCCTCCACCTCGGCCCGCTGGGGTTCACAGACACCCCAGGCCTCAGGGCCGTCGAACATGATGTGGGAGAGCACGCCACAGGCATTGTAGGAAACCTCGATGCCGTCGGCCTTGCTCTCCAGCAAGTTGCTGTCAGGAGGAAGACAGGAAAGCTCATCTCACACTCAGATGGACTTAGATACCAGGTGGCAGAGGGACTACTATGGCCATCCCCAGCTCAGGCTCCTGAGTGCTGGGATCACAGGTGTGACCACCATGCTCAGCTATCTTATTACTTGTGTATTTATTTTGAAACAGGGTCTTTGTAGCCCAACCTGGGCCAAACTCGCTATGGAGTCACGGCTCCTCTTGCCTCTCACCCCCAAGTGCTGGGATTACAGCATGTGCCACTACATTTACCCACTCGTCATTACACTTAAGAGTCCCTCAGGGACTGGAGAGATGGCCTAGTGGTTAAGAGCGCCGACTGCTCTTGCAGAGGACCCGGGTTCGATCCCCAGCACCCACATGGCAGCCGAGAACCGTCTGAAACTCCAATTCCAGGAGAGCTCCAGTTCCAGGGGAATCCGAGACCCTCTTCTGACCTCCGCGGCATTGCACGACACGGGTGCACAGACTTGCATGCAGACAGTACATTCATACACATAGAGAAATAAATAATAATAATAAAAAAAGAGTCCTTCAAAAATGGATTTGAGTTGTTGCCATTTGTGGCAATTTGAAAGAATAAGAAAAGCATTACATAGAGAAGGCAACATTAACAAGAGAAACCTGCACAAAAGCACTGTGACACCGAGTACAGACTAGTGCTCTGAGCACCCTGGCAGCCAAGGCAAGAAGCACCAACCTGAAGACGCTAATGAACTGGGAGGTCATTAGCTGAGGCCGCAACTCCCTCACTTCCGCCACGTTCCCCAGCAGCCCTAGCATGTTCCGGTGCAGTTCCTGCTTCTCTGGGAATTCCTGGTAAATGAGAGTTGTGTGGGCCTTCGTGCCTGATGGCTTAGTTTCATATGGTTACTCTGAAAGCTTTTTGGGTACCTGACCATTCCACCTAGATGAAGGAGGGACACAACAGGCTGTCCCCCCATACACACACTTTCTAGTGGGCACACAGGATAGGGGATCAAAAAGGTGGAGCTTTGTACAGAGGCTGCAAAGAGGGCTGACAAATGTGGTTCCATCTGCCAGGGCTCAGAATAGTCCTGTGTGGAGATCCCTTAGAAGCTTGAGCAGGAAACACAGGGTCTGTTCTAGAACCACAGAGCCACCTACTACTGGGCAAAACCGTGTCAAACTGGCAGGGGACTGGACCATGGGTAGTCAGAACTGACTGCTGAGAAGAAGAGCTGGGGTCCTTGGCAACTGGGTGGCGTGGCTGAGGAGGGGCCCTGTTAAAAGCAAATGCCATGGGGGTGTGGAGGGGTGCAACCTGAGTTGCTCAAGTCTGCAGTGCCCATGGGAGGCCAATGCAGGTGCTGAGATATTGGCTAATGGCAGCCAGAGCCAAGGTGGCTCACCGAGTAAGGGTGGCTGCCTACAGGGTAGAATGGCAGCCCATGGGTATGAGATGGGGGCCTGTGGGTGTAGGATGTGGGCCTGCCTACCTTCAGGCAGTCCAGAAAGAGCTTCATGCCATTGAAGTTGAGGAACATCTCACAGTTGTCAGGAGTCTCGTCTGTGATGTTCCACAGGGCACTCCAGGAGAACTCCATGACCTGGTCACACTGTGGGGGAGGCACAGTTCAGCCATGTCCCCCCAAGGACATACAGCTGTCCCGAAGCTGGGGTTGGGTGAAGGCAGAGTGTGCAGAAGTTCTGCTTACCGTCTTGTCCAACAGTTTCTTCTGAATCAGCTTCAACATGGTCTGTGGGCAGAGGAGAGAGGCTGGGAGGGAGGCTGCTGGAGGCGAGGGTATATCACAGCCCAGAAGCCCAGCCCAGAGGGAGCTTGGTGGCCTGCAGTGACACAGCCCAGCAGTGCCATCCTCCATAACTTCTCTGGATGCTGTTCTAAGGTGGTCAAGGACAGACCCTTAGCACTTAGCAGGGGAGGCCTGGTGCTGGCCCTGGCAAAGCCCTTGTTCCAGCTGTGCTTCCCCAGCAATGAAGTAAAGTAGCAATGGATGCTCTTTAATCCCTGCCTCATCTTTGCCATTATCCCTTTCCCCTTGAGCTAGGCTAGGAAGTGCTGTGGCCAGCCCTGAGTCTCCCCACAGAGTTTACTTCATGGAGGCTGAATGGAGGAGGTTAGAAGATGAGGGAGAAGTCTGCATAGTCCTAAGCAACAGTTACCATTAGGAAACTCTTCCTGGGGTTCAAATGAGCTCAGTGGTAGAGCTCTTGCCTGGCATACACAAGGCCCTGGATTCAATCCATCAAAAGCTTTTCTGAACTTCGGAGGCAGAGGCAGGCAGATCTCTGTGAGCTCAAGGCCAGTCTGGTCTATATAGCAAGTTCCAAGCCAGCTGGGACTACAAAAGACCCTGTCTCCAAAAAGTCTAAAAAAAAAAAAAAGCTTCTCTCTTGCCCACCCCTACCCCACATACACAAAAAAATTAATAAAATAAAAAATTTTTAAAAAAGGAAAAAAGTAGGCTGGAGAGATGGCCTAGTGGTTAAGAGCGCCGACTGCTCTTGCAGAGGACCCGGGTTCGATCCCCAGCACCTACATGGCGGCTGAGAACCACCTTTAACTCCAGTTCCAGGGGAATTGACACCCTCTTCTGACTACCGCAGCTTTGCAATGCCATGCAGACGGTACATTCATACACGATAAAAAATAAAATAATAATAAAAAACACCAAAAATAATAATAAAATTAAAAAAAAAAAAAGGAAAAAGATGTGCTGTGCTTGGTCTTCATGCTTCAGTATGCCCTCTCCCACCCACTCCTACCTCCAGCTCCAAGTCCTCTGAGGCTCTCACTCACAGTGGAGTTGTAAAATAGGACAGGATGACAGGGGAGCCCCACAGAAGGCAGCAGCAGCAGGCAGGCAGCTGCCAACACATACCACGACGAAGCCCATCTTGCCCACGGCCTCCTTATGGTCATTGTCCACCTGGCAGACCAGGGCGTTGCACAGGTGCACAGCGATGCGCTGGATGGACTCATCCTGCCGGGTAGGGTTGAGGATGCTGAGCAGGAGCTCGTTAACCCGGCGGTACTGGAACTCCAGCTCTTCAGGGATGCTGAAGTTGCAGAGGGTCAGACAGCAGTTCCGCTGTACCTAGGCAGGGCCGGGACACAAGCAGAGCTCGTTCAGGAACAGACTTGGGAGCAGACAGAGCTGTCTGGAGGCCAGAGACCCCCAGAGGGAAGGAGGTCCTGAAGGAAAGACTCCTTGAGTCTCAGGTAGTCCAGGCTGGCCTGAGGCTAGCCTTCAACTCTGATCTTTCTGCCTCAGCCTACCAATACCTGGATTATAATTGTGTCTCACCATACTCAGCTAAGGCTTTTTGTCTTTTCATTTAAAAAAAATGTTTTTTTAATTTATTATTTTTTATGTGTACGAGTGTACTGTCTGTATGTAGGTTCGTGCACCATGTCAGTGAGACAACGAGTGGAGGTCAAAGAGGGCGTCAGATTCCCTCGGAAACTGGAGTTACAAACAGTTCTGAGCCGGCCAATGTGCAAATGGGAATCGACCAGGGTCCTCTGCAAGAACAGCTCAGGGTGCTCGCTACCACTGAAGCCTCTCTTCCACGCACCCCTGTCTTTTCTTTTTAAAACTATCTTATGTTTGTAAACTACATTTATGTAAAGTGTTTACTTTATGGGGTGGGGTGGTAAGCGACGCCCTTTAATCAGTAGTTAAGGAGGCAAGAGAGAGCAGGCAATTCTCTGTGAGTTCAGGCCAGGCTGGTCTACAGAGTCGAGCAGGCCAGCTGGACTAAAGTGGAGACCATTGTTGTCAATATAATACAACACACACACGCAAAAAAAAAAAAAAAAAAAAAAAAAAGAAAAACAAAAATGACTCTGAACTCCTGATCCCTTCATCCTCTACCTCCTGAGTGCTGAGATTACAGGTATGAGCCAAGTCTGGCTTGCTTGAGGGATTTCTGGACCACGGGTCTGTGTCCTCAGTGTTACTAGATAACCTCAGGCCGCTGTCCAGGTGGTAGCACTGGCTTGCAGTCTTCTAAGCAGTGTCCAAGCACTCTGGCCATAGCCATCTGTTACATTCTCTTTTCCTGGTCTGCAGGGTTATCATATGAACACTGCATTGTCCCCCTGCTTAATCTCCCTTCCTCTCTTACGACATTCTGAAGTTCAGTATACTTTATTAATCATGCAAAGTAGAGGAATGCACTGCCTGTTAGAAATTCATTTTTGTTCTACTTAAAGTTCTTGTTTGTCAGACATCAGCTATCCTACTTGTAAAATCAGAAAGAAACATCATTTTAAAAAATCTGGGACACTGGGGATGAAGCTCAGTTGGTAGAGAGCTGCCTAGCACACACGAAGCGCTGGGTTCCACCCCCGTCACATCATGAATCACATCATGACCCAGGTAAGGTGGTGATGCCTGCAATTCTAGCACTTGGAGAGAGGGGAGGATCAGAAGTTCAAGATCACTGACACATAATGAGATGGACACTAGCCTGGGATCCAGGAAACTGGCTGGCGAGATGGATCAGTGGATTAGTGAGAAAGGTGCTTGCTGTGCAAGGCTAGTGAGTTGAGTTCAATCCCTGGAACCCACATAAAGGTAGAAGAAGATAGCCAACTCCACAGAGCTGTATTCTGACCTCCACACACACATGCACGCAATGCCCCAATAATAAAAACTGCTGCTGACATGAGAGACATGCACATTCACAAGACCCTGCAAAAGCAGACATCCACAGGACAAATGTGTAGAGTGATGTAAATGACCCACTTAAGAAATTCCTATGCACAGACTAAAATTCTGAACAGATATCAGTGCTAAGATTGGCTATTGGTATGGTGAGATTATGGGTAATTTTTGTGTTCTTTCTATCTGTAACTGTTCCAGGGGGAAATTTTTATTACTTTTACAATAAAAACATGTAAATACCCTTAATCCCAGCACTTGGGAGGCAGAGGCGGGAAGACAGGTTGATTTCTGTGGGATGGAGATCAGCCTGGTCTACATAGCAAGTTCTAGGGTAGCTGGGGCTACAGGGAGACCCTGTCTAAAAACAACATACAACTCAGATATTAGAAACCCTCTGTGCCACCCCCAGGACAGTGTTACTGATGGAAGGCCCGAGAAAATGGCACATCTGGGACCCAGAGATAGATCCCAGCCTTCCCATGGAACAGAGTGCCAAGTGCAAGAGTCTGGTGGACATGGGGGAAGCCTGAGGGACCTGCATGTGTCCAATCCCAGGGAAGAAGGGAGCTGGGCCAAAGCATGCGGGCCACAGTGGGCAGGGGGCTCACCGTCACCTCCTGGTAGGACTCCATGCCATTCAGCACCACCTGGATGACCTGCCGGCGCAGCCTGACACTCTGCTCTGAGCGGTACTCAGAATTGGTCAAGTAGAAGAGGGCAGCACTGCCTGTCACTTGAATATTCTTGTCATACTTGTGGCACTTGAGGGCTGTGATAACCAGCTGTGTGAAGAAAGGGTGAGGTGCTGTAAGAACAGGTCCTCCTGGGGAGGGCTGCCCCTGCTCCTGCTCTTCCAGGGTAGATGTGGAGACGGAACAGGAAGTGGGCTAGGGTCTGAACAAGGCTGGGAGCCAAGGGCTTTGGGCCAGCTGACCTTCAGGGCCCGCAGAAGGTGGTTGCAGCGTTCAATGCGCGCAATGTCAAACAGCAGGTTGATGGCCCTGGAGGTGATCTCAGGCCGGTGTTCAGTGTAGGCCTCGATGGCGTTCAGCACCTGCTCTTCATTTTTGTCACCACTTACCTAGGGGATGGGACATGCTTAGGACAACAAGAAGAGACCAGAGAGCAGGCTCTACAGACACCATGGGGCCTAGTACTCAGCCACTTCCTTCTTCCCAGGTTTCCCATTCTTCTTTCCCACACCCTTGCTTCTTACTTTGTAGGCTGGAATGTGTGTGAGCCGACAGAGAGAGGTCTCGAAGAGCCCAAGAAACTGCAGCGGCCTCTTCAGAGCCCGGAAGGGCATGATGCTGCTCTTAGAAGGCTCAATGCTGGGGAAGGAACGTGCCAGGATGAGTGACCTGAGGCTGGGCCTGGCCCAGGGCTAGGTTTCATTGATGCTCTTGCTGCTAGGCCCAGCCTCATCTCCTGTACCTGCCCAACATCCTATACATTGGAGGCTGGCCTTGACCTTCTGACCTTCCTGCTTCCACCTGCCAAGTCCTAGGGTTACAAGCATGTGCCACCTGCTGCTTTATGCTGTGTTGGGGATGGAACCCAGAGATCTGTGAACAGTAGACACATCAGAGCTTACTTGCACAGCCCAGTCTCCACTTCTCGATGGAGTGGGAAGAACATGGGATAGGAGTTGCCACAGGTGCCACGGTTAGAAAATACTATCTGCCATCGAGAACAAGGTCCTCTGCCATATACCACTAAAATGTGGCGAGTACAGGAGCTGTTTGAATCAGACCTCAGCACAAGCTCACCATGTCCTGAACTAGCCTTGGTGACATGTGAGAACAGCAGGTACCAAGGGCCTGGTCCTCCCCATGACATGCCACGGTGCTGCTGGTCTCCCAGGCACTCAGCCTCTCACCTCCAGGCCATGGCTGTGATGACCCCCTGCTGGGATGTGGGCTCTGCAACTCTGAATGGCTTGGGACAGACTTCCTGATCCGCTCAGGGCCACCCCAGAGCATTCACTTTCCTTTCCAGTCCCCAGAATGATTTGTCTATCCCCACACAGGCTGCAGGGGTCAGGGCCTGACTTGCTTATTTATTTATTTATTTATTTATTTATTTATTTATTTATTTATTTATTTAGTTTGTGTGTATTCTTGTGGACATGTGTGGAAAGCAGAGGATAACTTGTAAGAGTGGGTTCTGTCCTTCCATCATTTGAGTTCCAGGGAGTGAACTCAAGTTGTCAGGGTTGGTGGAAAGCACCTTTAACTGCTAAACCATGTCACCAGCCCCTGACTATTTCATTGTTTAAATTATTATTATTATTATTTTTTTTTTTGTCTTTTTGAGACAGGATCTTCCTATAGCCCCAGCTGGCCTGGAACTCACTCTGTAGACCAGGCTGGCCTTGAATTCATGGAGATCGGTCTGCCTCTACCTCCAACTGCTGGGATTATAGGCGTGGGCCACCATAACCAGCTTAATTTTTTT
>VZQC01013594.1:6026706-6045172 GCA_009823505.1 Rhizomys pruinosus
CTTTTTTTTTTTTTTAATGAGACCAGGTCTTACGATGTAGCCCTGGCTGGCTTAGAATGCAAGATATAGACCAGGCTGGCCTGGAACTCACAGAGAGCCACCTGTCTCTGCCTCCCAAGTCACCGCACCTGCCTGGCTCACTGACTTGTCTCTAGCAGCCAGGCAGTGCCAGCAGCTGGGTACTGGCTCAGGACATGTGAGTGATATTCTCCCATTAACCACTGAACTGGGTACGCACCTGTTCTGGCCTGCCTCCTCGTCCATCTTAGAAATGCTGCAGTTCTCTAGGATCATGTGGCCAGAGATGTCCAGTGACATCAGGTTCCCCAGCTTCTGCACCAAGAGGCTCAGTACCTTCCGAGTCAGCTTGAACTTGTAGTAGCTAGAGAGGCGGTCTCGGGAGATGTCCAGGTGGCTAGAGTCAAGTAGGGCTGCAGGTCAGGATCCTGCTCCTTCAGGATGGGCAGGGGTGGGGGTGGGGCTATGTCTGCCACAACTGCTCTAAGACACTCTATGAAAGGCCTCATGCAGGTGGAACATGAAGTCTTAGGAATGGGCTCCCTCTGTCTCACATTAGGGTTACCAGTGGGCTGCTGAACCAGGACTGACCACACCCCTCTCTCTCCCACTCCTGTCCTGAAAGCTGGATGGGCAGCTCACCGCAGCTTGTGCAGCTGGACGATGACCCGGATGTGGTCATCTGAAAGGTCCATGTTGTAGAGCACGAGGGACATCAGACTGTCCTTCCACTGCAGCAGGAAGGTGGCATCGCTTGTCTGGATGCCAGAGAGGTCTAAGGCGGCCAGGGAGTTGAGTGGCCGCAGCAGTGACTCCACTGGGATACCATCAATCATGCGGCCCAGGTTGAGGAAGCGCAGGCGGCTGAAACCCTCAAAGGTGAAGTCCTTGACCAGAACCTGGCAGGTGGGGTTGACAAGGCACTCGTCCTCACAGCCCCCTGGATTCTCCTCCTCATAGAAAATGTTGGAGCAGCCAAAGAGGCTTAAAGACACCAGGCTGTGGCTGAAGCTCCTCAGTGTCTGCAGGCTCTTGGCGGACAGCTTTTCGCAGTTGGTCAGGTACAGCTCCACCAGGTCCTGGAGTGAGCAGAGTGGCATCAGTACCTCTGCCCACTCTGCCCAACACAGGCCTTGGCTTCTAGGAGGGGTCTGCATAGCAAGGAGTGTGCTGCAGCCCCTGGGACAGGTACTCAGGAGGCGAGCAGCCTCACCTGCTTCCGAATGGCCTCCAGGTCCTGGTCCTGCACCAGGTCCTCTCGGAGGTGGATCCGGGTGAGCCGTGTGCTCCGGGGATCCGAGAAGAGGCTGAAGAAACTCTCATGTGGCTCAAAGGTGCAGGCAGCATTGGCTAGCTCCACATACCTAAGAGAGAAGAAAGCCTGGCTGGGGCCTGGGACCCTGGGCTGCCTTCTGAGCCTGAGTCCAGTGCCCCAGGCCTAGTGAGATCACCCCAGCTGAAGTACCTCCTTGTCCTCTCCTAACAGTGTCTGGTTAGATTTTGACTAAGTAGACTATATGCCTCAGGGGCCAGGACTCAGGAATGCTGCTCTTGCTAGGGTGGTACACACCTTTAATCTCTGCATTTGAGAGGCAGAGATAAGTGGATCTCTGTGAGATCGAGGCCAACCTGGTCTATAGTAAGACCAGGTCTCAAAAAGACAAAAAAACAAAAACAAAAACAAAAACAAAAACAAAAAACGGATGATTCAGTCTTTATCATGGGTTTATTATTCTGGTCTTGGCATGTATGTAAACCCACACAAGTTCATAAGGATTGGGTTCAGAGGAACAGGCACAGGTGCAAGCACACACAGGACAGCATGGCCCTGGTATACATGCCAGAATTTACACTAATTCATCCCCCAATACACACACAGCTTCACACTCACATGTCTTGTGCTGCATAGGCCTGCATGTATATATGACTATTCCTTATGTGTCCAACACATATCAAGGCATATACACTCTCTGGGACGCAGACCACCGGTCTCCAACATCACACCCACCTCACTATCCTTACATGGTGCTTTGTATCTCAATTTTCACCCCTGCCCCACCCTGGAGGCCCCGTGCTCACTCATTGACCAGCTGGTCACAGATCTCGCTGGGCAAGAAGACGTCAGGATGTAGCCGCAGGCTCTCCTTGTCCAGTAGGTAGCCCAGGGTGCCATCGAGGTTGTGCAGGCAGAAGTCAGTACAGAGGGTCATCAGGGACTCAGGCGTGTCGGCTGCCATGCTGGAGGAGGCAGGGGGCCACTCCAGGACAACTGTGACTCCTTAACAGTCACAAGATCATTGGAAGAACACAGGCTGGGAAGGAGAAAGAAGGCTATGAGCTAAGTGTAGGGGTCAACGTCTACTGAGACCTGGATGTCACACTCAAATCAGCATTTAAAAGTTAACCCGGGGCTGGAGAGATAGCCTAGCGGTTAAGAGCACCGACTGCTCTTGCAGAGGACCGGGGTTCGATCCCCAGCACCCACATGGCGGCTGAGAACTGTCTGTAACTCCAATTCCAGGAGAACTCCAGTTCCAGGGGAATCCGAGACCCTCTTCTGACCTCCGCGGCATTGCACGACACGGGTGCACAAACCTACATGTGGACAGTACACTCATACACATACAAAAATAAATAAAATTAAAAAAAAAAGTTAACCCACACCTACATCTCAGCACTTGGGAGGCAGAGGCATCGAGATTCTCCTAGTCTCCATGGAGAATTCCTAAGCAGGCCAGAGCTACAAAGTGAGATTTTGTTTCAAAACAACAAAAGGCAGACAAGATGGCTCAGTAGGTAAAGGTGCTTGCTGTCAAGCCTGATAACCTGAGTTCAATCCCCAGGATCCACATGACCGAAGGAGGGAACTGACTCATATAAGGTGTCCTCTGACTTCCACACATGTGTCCTGGCATGTGCATGTGTGAGTACAAACACATAAGTAAACAACAAAACCTCCCCAAACAAAACAAGACAGAAATGGAAACACAAGCAGGCAGAATGTCCACAGCAGTGTTATTTATAACAGCCCCTCAGGAAAGGATACACGGAATGAGCTTTACCCAGAAAACGCTAAATATTACTGAGCCATAAAAAGTTGGCTATTTGTTGGGCTGGAGAGATGGCCTAGCGGTTAAGAGCGCCGACCGCTCTTGCAGAGGACCCGGGTTCCATCCCCAGCACCCACATGACGGCCGAGAACTGTCTGAAACTCCAATTCCAGGAGAACTCCAGTTCCAGGGGAATCCGACACCCTCTTCTGACCTCCACGGCATTTCACGACATGGGTGCACAAACTTGCATACAGACAATACATTCATACACATACAGAAATAAATAAAATTAATAATAAAACAAATTAAAAAAAAAAGTTGGCTATTTGTTGGGCATGGTGGTGCATGCCTTTAATCCTAGCACTGGGGAGGGAGAGGCAGGCAGATCTCTGTGAGTTCAATGCCGGCCTGCTCTACAAAAAGAGCTCCAGGTCAGCTGGGACTAAAGGAAGACCTTGTCTCAAAAAGACCCCCCCCCCCAAAAAAAAGTTGGCTATTTGGCAGGGCATGGTGCCACATGCCTTTAATCCTAGCACTTGGGAGGCAGAGGCAGGCAGGCGGATCTCTGTGAGATTGAAACCAGCTGAGGTGGGGCTACAGGGAGACCCTGTTTCAAAGACCCCCACACCCCCAAAAGGTGGGTATGTGTGGCCAGGAATGGTGGTACACTCAGAAGGCAGAGGGAGAGAGGTCTCTGTGAGATAGAGGCTATCCTGGTCTCCATAGCCAGTTTCTGGGAAGCTGGGGCTACAGAGAGACCCTGTCTAAAAAAGTACTGAAGGGCCAGGCCTGGTGGCGCACGCCTTTAATCCTAGCACTTGGGAGGCAGAGGCAAGTGGATCTTTGTGAGTTCAAGGCCAGCCTGGTCTACGGACAGCTGGGGCTACAGGGAGACCCTGTCTCGAAAAGACAAAAAAAAAAAAAAAAGAAAAAAAAGAAAAAAAAAGTACTGAAAGGGGCTGGAGAGATGGTTCAGCGGTTAAGAGCGCCAACTGCTCTTGCAGAGGACCGGGTTTGATTCTCAGCACCCACATAGTAGCTGAGAACTGTCTTTAACTCCAGTTCCAGGGGAATCTGACGTCCTCTTCTGACCTCCGCATCATGGCACAACACGGGTACACCAACCTACATGTACTGTCTGCATACACTCATATACATAAAAAAATAATGAGGGCTGGAGAGATGGCCTAGAGGTTAAGAGCACTGATTGCTCTTGCAGAGGACCCGGGTTCAATCCCCAGCACCCACATAGTGGTTGAGAACCGTCTGTAACTCCAATTCCAGGGGAATCTGGAAAATTCCCACCCTCTTCTGACACCCTCTTCTGACCTCTGAGGCAATGCACAACATGGGTGCGCAAACCTACATGCAGACAGTACATTCATACAAACAAACAAACAAATACATAAATAATTTTTTTAAAGTGAATAAAAAAAATTAAAGCCAGGCATGGTGGTGCACGCCTTTAATCCTAGCACTTAGGAGGCAGAGGCAGGTGGATCTTTGTGAGTTCAAGGCCAGCCTGGTCTACATAGTGAGTTCCAGGACAGCTGGGGCTACATAGAGACCCTGTCTCGAAAAGACTAAATAAATAAATAAATAAATAAATAAATAAATAAATAAAAATAAGAAATAAAAAAGGACTGAAAAAAAAAGGTAGATATTGCTGAGGAGGGTGATGTGTGCCTTTAATCCCAGCACTTGGGGGTCAGAGGCAGGTGGATCTCTGTAAGATACAGGCCAGCCTAGTCCACATATTGGAGCTGGAGAGATGACTCAGTGGTTAAGAGCATTGGCTATTTTTGCAGAGGACCTGGGTTCAGTTTCCAGTACCCATATGGCAGCTTGCAGCCCCTATACCTCTAGTCCCAGGGGCTATGACCCACTCTTCTGGGTTCTGGAGGCGCTACACCTATGCAGTGTACATACACATGTGTAGGCAAAACACTCATATACATAAAAAAAATTAATAAAGATGTTATCATGTGCTTCCAAGTGCTAGTATTACAGGTATGTACTACCATACTTACCAAAAGATTTCTTTTTAGAATTCATTATTTGTATTATTAGTGTGTGTGTGCATAACGTGTGTATGCACAAATATCCATGATGCACGTGTGAAGGTCAGGAGACAACTTTCTGCAGTTGGTTTGTGCCCTTCACATGGGCTCCAGGGATCAAGCTTAGGTAGCAGAACTGCATGGCAGGCGCCTTTCCTTGCTTTCTGCTGGAACTTTGCCATCTCACCAGTCCCCTAAGATTTCTTAACAGACTTCAAAAAATGCTAATCACAATGGAAAAAGTGTTAAAGTGGTCTGGGTCTACAATGCAGTGAGGAAACCTCTGTTAATACACATCCAGGTTAATTCCAAGTATATGACAGACCTAAGGTGAAAACCGCACAGGCCTTTATGATGCTACAGTGGGCGGGGAATACTTTTTTTTTTTTTTTTTTTTTTTTTGAGACGGGGTCTCCCTGTAGCCCCAGCTGTCTTGGAACTTGCTCTGTAGACCAGGCTGGCCTTGAATTCACAAAGATCCTCCTGCCTCTGCCTCCCAAGTGCTAGGATTAAAGGCGTGCGCCACCACACCTGGCTGGGGTGGGGGATTCTTATAAGGATTCTGACAATAGGGCTGGTGATGTGCCTCCAATTCCAGAGTCCGGGAGGAGACTGAGGTGCTAGGCCACATATAAGAGACAAGGCAGGGGGGAAGGAATGAGGGAGAGGAGGAGAAGGAGCCAGAAACTGCAAGTATTCCCATAGCACAGATTCAGAATCTGTAAGTGACATTTATAAATCAGTAAGGAGAGGGGGCTGGAGAGATGACCTAGCGGTTAAGAGCGCTTACTGCTCTTGCAGAGCACCCAGGTTTGATCCCCAGCACCCACATGGTGGCTAAGAGCCATCTTTAACTCCAGTTCCAGGGGAATCCGACACCCTCTTCTAGCCTCCGCAGCACTGCAGGACACAGGTGCACCAACCTACATGCAGACAGTACAGTCATACATATAAAAAATAAATAAAATAAAATAAATAAATCAGTAAGGAGAAAAAAGGCATAGCATAGCCTTTTCACATTTAAAACTGGGGTCCTGGGTATGGTGATACATGGCTTTAATTCTAGCACTGAGGAAGCAGAGGCAGGTGGATCCCTGTAAGACTAAGGGCAGCCTGGTCTACATAGTGAGTTTCAGGTTAGCTGGGGCTACAGGGGAGACCCCAACTTAAAAAAAAAAAACTGCAAACAAAAGAACTGGACAATAAGGGGTTGGACAGATGGCTCAGAGGTTAAGGGAGTGTACTGCTCTTGCAGACGACATCTATTGCCCAGAATCCACATCGAGTAATTCACAACTGCCTGGAACTTGGGTTCCATGGGGATCCAATTCACTCATTTGCACAGATATACACTTATTCACATAGTTAAAAATAAATATATTTTTAAAAGTGGGCCAAAGACTTGAACAGGCATCTCCTGAAGGAAGAGGAGGAGGTGGATAATTTCTTCCAAAGGGCCGGCCCTCAGCGCATTTGGTCAGTATCAGGGCAATGGACAGGAGCCTCAATGAGACGCCCCTTCCCTGCTGGCAGCTGACCCAACTACAAACACCATACAAGGATGACGGTATGGTACTGTCAGGAGGACCATGGCTGATGTGAACTGGGAGTTAACTGCAAGATGGCTGAACAGTAGTTACTAATGCCGAAGAGATATTATGTTCAAAGTAGCAGTTCTGCTCCTAGGAATATTCCCAACAGAATATACATGTAAATGTAAACCAGGGCTAGTAAGTTGCCCAGTGGCTGACTGCAAGGCCTGAGGACCTCACTCTGGAAGGAGAAAACAGACTCCTGAAAGCTGTCCTCTGACTACATGTGCTGTGGCACATGCAGGCCCCCACACTATGCACACATATAATAAATAAAACATTTTTTTTATTCTATTTATTTTTTTTGTATGTGTATGAGTGTACTGTCTGCATGTAGGTCTGTGCACCCGTGTCGTGCAATGCTGCGGAGGTCAGAAGAGGGTCTCGGATTCCCCTGGAACTGGAGTTCTCCTGGAATTGGAGTTTCAGACGGTTCTCGGCCGCCATGTGGGTGCTGGGGATCGAACCCGGGTCCTCTGTAAGAGCAGTCGGTGCTCTTAACCGCTAGGCTATCTCTCCAGCCCTAAATAAAACATTTTTAAGGTATTAACTGAGGGGGAGAGATGGGACAGTGGTTAAGACCAGAGCAGTGGATGCTCATGCAGAGAACCTGGGTTTGGTTCCCAGATCCCACATGGCAGCTAACAGCTATCCATAGATCCAGTTCCAGGGAATTCTGATGCCCTCTTCTGACCTCTGTGGGCATTGTATGACATAGGGGCATTTATATACATGCTGGCAATACACTCATATGCATAAAATTAAAATAATAAATATTAAAATAAGATATTAACAGAGAGCTGTAGAGATGGCCCAATGGATAATAATACTAGCTGCACTTGCAGAGGACCCAGATTTGATTCCCAGCACCCACATGGTGGTTAACAACTGTCCATAAATCCAGTTCCAAGAGATCCAACTGCCTCTTCTGACCTCCACAGACATTGCATATAACACAGGTACACTTAGTCTACACAGGCAAAATGTCATACACATAAAATAAAAATAAACAAAAGAAACTAACTGTTCACAGCATCAGTCCATGTGATAGCCCCCCAAAGAAGAGACTCCTGAATGTCCACTGACATGCCAATGGATATCATAGTATATTGATTGCTGAAAGACTACATGGCAAAGGAGGAGTCAAAAGCTTGGATGAGCCTCACAGTGTGTAGAGGAAGAAGCCACAGAGAAGAGTGCAGGCCAGCTCTCCAGCTACCACACCTTTCCGTTAAAACACGAGGGAATCCATCCTGTGATGGGATAAACCAGAGCTGCTTTGTGTGTGTGTGTGTGTGTGCACGTGTGTGTGTAGGTGTGTGTGCGTGAGTGTGTGAGACAGTATGTGTGTGAGAATGTGTTTGAGTACGTGGACTAGGAGGAGGCTTCTGGATGCTAGTGAGCTTCAGGGCCTTTCTCTGACTGCTGGACACACAAGTGTATTCACTCTGAATATCCACAGACAGTACATGATAGTGTGCATAGTTCTACACATATATACTCCCTGTCTCAAAAAGACAAACAAAAAAAGATAAAAAATGGTTGGGGGGCTGGAGAGATGGCCTAGCGGTTAAGAGTGCCGACCGCTCTTACAGAGGACCGGGTTCGATCCCCAGCACCCACATGGCGGCCGAGAACCGTCTGAAACTCCAATTCCAGGAGAACTCCAGTTCCAGGGGAATCCGACACCCTCTTCTGACCTCCGTGGCATTGCACGACACGGGTGCACAACGTTGCATGCAGACAGACTTACATACACATACAGAAAGAAATGAAATTAATAAAAAAAAAAAATGGTTGGACCCCAAAGAGATCCACATTTGAAAGAGAGCTGGGCCTCAGTGAGATGACAAGTCAACTGATATCAACCACTGGCCACAGAGACTGCAAACTGAGCCTTTGTATTATAATTAGGTGAACAAGACATAATTCCTAGGAGCTGGAGAGATGGCTCAGAAGTTAAGAATGAGGGCTGCCCTGGGCTGGAGAGATGGTTTCAGAGCTTAAGATGAGTGCTGCCCTGGCTGGAGAGAATGGCTCAGAAGTTAAGAATGGTGCTGCCACTGGGCTGGAGAGATGGCTCAAGAGTTTAAGAATGAGTTGCTGTCCCTGGGCTGGAGAGATGGCTCAGAAGGTAAGAATGAGTGATGCTCTGGGGCCTGAGAGATGGCTCAGAAGTTAAGAATGAGTGGCTGCCCTGGGGCTGGAAGAGATGGCTCAGAGGTTAAGGTTAAGGCTAAGAGTGCTTCCTGGGCTGGAGAGATGGCTCAGAGGTTAGAAATGAGTGCTTCCCGGGAGCTGGAGAGATGGCTCAGAGGGTAAATGAGTGTCTGTGCATGGGCTGGAGAGATGGCTCAGAGGTTAAGAATGAGTGCTGCCCTGGGCTGGAGAGATGGCTCAGAGGTTAAGAATGAGTGCTGCCCTGGGCTGGAGAGATGGCTCAGAGGTTAAGAATGAGTGCTGCCCTGGGCTGGAGAGATGGCTCAGAGTTAAGATGAGTGCTGTCCCTGGTGGATGAAGTGGCTCAGAGTTAAATGATGAGATGCTGCCTGGGCTGGAGAAGATGTTCGCAGAGTTAAGAATGAGTGCTGCCCTGGGCTCAGATGGCTTAGAGTAGTGAGTCTCGGCTAAGAATGCCAGATGTAATGAGTGCTGCCCTGGCTGGAGAGATGGCTCAGAGGTTAGAAGAGTGAGTGCTGTGGGCCTGGAGAAGCTGGGTAAAGATCATGCTGCGGAGACCAAGGTTAGAATGATGCTGCCCTGCTGGGGTGCTAGGTTAAAGAGTGTTGCAGGGCTTCAAGGTTTAAGAATGATGCTGCCCGGGGCTGAAGAGATGCTCAGAGTGTAAGAATGAGTGCTGCCTGGCTGACGAGATGGCTCAGAGTAAAAATGAGTGCTGCCCTGGCTGAGAGAGTGGCCAGAAGTTAGATAAGATGAGTGCTGCCCTGGCTGGAGAGATGGCTCAGAAGATTAAGATATGAGGTGCTGCCCTCGGGGCTGAGAGAGATGGACACTTAAGGTAAGAATACTTAGCTGCTCATTAAGCCCGAGGCTAGATGATTGTGCCTAGCAGTTCGTAAGAACAACCGACCACTTCTTGGCAGAGGAGAACCCAGGTGATCCCCCCACCACATTACGCGGCTGGTATCTCTTTATTAACTTCAATCCAGGGGGAAAATCCGACCCCGTGCCGTTCCAACCCGTCAGGCAGCATACACAGGCACAACACCTACATGCAGACAGTACATCATAATGTAAAAAATAAATAAAAAGATTTTTAAAAAAATGTTTAAAAAAAAAATAAAATGAGAAGTGCGTCCTCTCAAAGCGACTGAGTCGTTCCTAGCACCCATACTGGGTGGCTTAAAACCACCTAGAACTTTAGCTCTAGGGAATCTGACACTCTGTTTTGGACTCCAAGGGCATCTAGAGTCACATATATATACCCCCATATAGACATACACATACACACACACAAAACAACAACAAACAACAACAAAAATGGCGAGCTTGGAACAGTAAGTAGCTGGGCGTGAGACCCACGCCTGTAATCCAAGCAACCTAGAGACAGAGGCAGGTGAACTCCTGTGAGTATCAAGGCTCAACCTTGGGTCTACATAGTGGTGTCCAGACCAGCTGGGCCACAGGAGAACTCCTCCTAAAATTTGTGGATGTGGACTGCCCTGAAGAAAAGGCTGAAACCTAAAGAGGACACCACTACCCCTTTGGGTTGCGTGGAACCAAGGCTGACCGTGAAGCAGACCTGACCCGTGGTTGCTGTGCCAAGCTGAGTGGCTCAGGGGAAGCACTGGGTAATCCATCAGTATGGTTGGGACAGTTCAAATGTCGCCTTCTGGTTGCTGGGGTCAGTCGGAAGGGAAATCTAATTCTTTTAAGACAAGTAAATTTCCAAGCCGGGCGTTGGAGCGCAACGCCGTTAATTCCTAGCACTGGGAGGCAGAGGCGGTCGGTCGTTGGAGATCAAGGCCAGCCTGGTCTACAGAAGCGAGTTCCAGACAGCTGAGGAGCTACAGGAGACCCTGCTCTCGAAAAAGACCAAACAAGAAAAAAAAAAGAAAAAGAAAGTACAATTTCCAATTCACCAGCAATAACAATCCAGAGGAGCATGGCCTTAGTCCTTGTATTTCTCTTTTTCACTCTCTTCCACACCCAAGAATGAATTTTGGGGGAGAGAATGAAGAGAGTTGGCACTACTGTGAGCAAGTCCCCCGGCCCCTTACCAGCCTCTTCCCATGACTGGTGACTGTTTAGACAAGCTGTGCATCCACCACAGAAACAGGAGTGCCCTCTTTTGGCCTCCAACCTCCTGCACAGTGTCTTCTGGGTGCTTCTGAACAGGTTTTTTTTTTTGTTTAATTTTATTTATTTTTATGTGTATAAATACTGTCCTGCATGTAGTCTGTGCACCTGTGGTCGTGCAATGCCGCAGAGTCAGAAGAGGGTCGCACATTCCCTGGAACTTGATTCTCCTGGAATTGGAGTTTACGACGAGTTCTAGCCACCATTGGGTGCTTGGAATAAAACCATGGGTCCTCCTGCAAGAACAGTACGGTGCATCTTAACTTAGCTAGGCTATCTCTCCAGCCCCTCAATAGGTTTTTGACTTAAGCTGGAGGATACTCTGGCGACCACTGCCCATTCCACTAACCCCTCACTACAGCTACTCCAGAACCTGGGCCTTCACCACAGAGGCTGGGAGAAGGCTTTAACAGAAGACAGAGAGAGAGGGAGAGAGAAAAAAGATGAACAGCTCACCTTTGGGATGTCCAACCACAAAAATAAATTAGATATAAATATAAATAAAAAAATATATATATCTCTACCATGTGTGAAAGATTTCATTTTCCTTTCCCAAAGAAATAAAATGGAGAAAGCCTCTTTAAAGAAAAAAAAAAAAAAGGACAAAATAAATAAAGTCTAAAGAACAAAATCTAACCAAGCCTACTGGCAGACACCCATAATCCCTACTACAACTTGACAGGCTAAGGTAGATCACTAGCTCAAGTTTGAGGCCAGCATAGGCAGAATAGTGGGACTTTGTCTCATGAACAAAAAATCAAAGAAATGTGCCAGGCAGCCGGCGTGGTGGCCACGCTTTTTTTATCTACCTTGGGGAGGCGAGGAGGGGTTTTTGGGAGTTCAAGGCCAGCCGGTCTACAAAGTTAGAGTTCCAGGACAGCTGGGCTAACATGGAGACCCTGTCTCAAAAGACCAAAAAAAAAAAAAAAAAAAAAAAAAAATGGGCCAGGCATGGTGGTGGACCGCCTTTTAATCCCAGCACTCCAGGACGCAGAGTAGCAAGAGTCTGTGAGTTCAAGGCCCGCCTGGCTAACAAAGTAAAGTTGCCAGGCCAGCTGGGCTACAGGGAAGACCCTGTCTCAAAAATAAACTTAAAAAAAAAATACTAAAAAAAATAAAATAGGAGAGAGAAGAATGCAGGACAGTTATGGCAGATGCATGATCTGGGATGGGGTGGGGGTGGGGGGGAGGGAAAGAGGGAAATAAAGCCTGAACTGAATTGGGANTGAGAGATGGCTCAGAAGTTAGAATGAGGCTGCCCTGGGCTGGAGAGAGGTTCAGAGGCTTAAGAATGAGGCTGCCCTGGCTGGGAGAATGGCTCAGAAGTTAAAATGGTGCTGCACTGGGCTGGAGAAGATGCTTCAAGAGTTAAGAATAGTTGCTGTCCCTGGGCTGGAGAGATGGCTTCAGAGGTAAGAATGAGTCGTCCTGGGCCTGGAAGAATGCTCAGAGTTAAGATGAGTGCTGCCCTGGGCTGGAAGAGATGGCTCAGAGGTTAAGAAGTTAAGGCTAAGTGCTGTCTGGGCTGAGAGAGATGGCTCAGAGGTTAGAAATGAGTCCCATGTCCTGGGGCGGAGAGATGCCTCAGAGGTAAGAATGATGCTGCTGCATGGGCTGGAAGAAGATGCGCTCAGAAGGGTTAGAAGGAGTGTGCCCTTGGCTTGAGAGATGGCTTCAGAGGTTTAAGAATAGAGTGCTGCCGCTGGGCTGAGAGAGCTTCAGAGTTAAGAATGAGTGCTGCCTGGGCTGGAGAGATGGCTTGCAGAGTATAAATGAGTGCTTGCCCTGGCGGACTGAGTGGCTCAGAAGGTTAAGATGAGATGCTGCCCTGGCTGGAGAGATGGCTGCAGAAGTTAAGATATGAGAGTGCTGCCCTGGGGCCTGGGAGATGGTCTCTTATGAGGTTAAGATAGTGCCTGTAGTGGTCATAGATGAGCTGGCCCTGGGCTGGAGTGTCAGAAGTATAGCTCGCTGGTGGTGCAGGTAATTGCGCCGGGCTGGAAGATGTCGGGGTATTCCGAGAGATCAGGTTAGAAGAGTGGCCGGCGGGGAGGCCAAGTTCAATAGATGGTCTGCAGCCTGCTGAGAGATGACCGCTCAGACCACAAGTTAGATAGTGCTGCCCGGGGCTGGTTATTTGATCCTGCCAGGACAGTAGGAACACTCTCTCAGAAGACCCAGGAGTGGCCTGCGTTACCGACATCTGGCAGAGAACCCGGTTGTCCCCCCTAGGCGAAATCGCTTATAACTCAATCCAGGAAATCGACCCCCTAACCCTTCATTGCATGACAGCATACATCAGACAGTATCTATGTAAAAAATAAATAAAAAATTTTAAGAAAAAATGTTTAAAAAAAAAAATGGAGTAAGTGGCGTCCTCTTCAAAGACTGGAGGTCAGTTCCTAGCACCCATACTTGGGGGCGTATAAAACCACCAAACTTTAGCTCTAGGGAATCTGACACTCTGTTTTGGCTCAAAGGGGCACTAGCAGTCACAATATATATACCCATAGACTACACATACAACCACAACACAAAACAACAACAAACAAACAAAAAGCTAGCTGTAAAGCATAATGAGTACTGGGCGGGATCCGCACGCCTTTAACCAAGCACCTAGAGACAAGGCAGGTGAATCTCGTGAGTATCAAGGCCAACCTGGTCTACATATGGTGCCAGACCAGCTGGCCTACAGGAACTCCGCCTGGCAAAATTGTGGATGTGGGACGCCCTGAAGGAAAAAGGCTGAACTAAGAGGCACCCTAGACCCCTTTTTGGTGGGCGTTGAACGCAAGGGCTACCTGAAGCAACCACTGACCCTGGTTGCTTGCCAAGCTAGTTGGCTCAGGGAAGCCGTGTAATCCAGTCAGTATGGTTGGAGACAGTTCAATGTCGCCTTCTGTTGGCTGGGGTCCAGTCGGAAGGGAAATCTAACTTTTAAGACAAGTAAATTTCCAGAAGCCGGGCGTGGGTTGCGCACGCCCGTTAATCCTAGCACGGGAGCAGGAGGCGGCTTTGGAGATTCAGGCCAGCCTGGTCTACAGAGCGAGCTCCAGGACAGCGTGGGAGCTAACAGGGAGACCCTGTCTCGAAAAGACAACAGAAAAAAAAAAAAAAAAAAAGAAAGTACAATTTCCAATTCACCAGCAATAACAATCCAGAGGAGGCATGGCCCTTAGTCCTTGTATTTCTCTTTTTCACTCTCTTCCACACCCAAGAATGAATTTTGGGGGAGCAGAATGAAGAGAGTTGGCAACTACTGTGAGCAAGTCCCCCGGCCCCTTACCAGCCTCTTCCCATGACTGGTGATTGTGTAACAAGCTGTGCATCCACCACAGAAACAGGAGTGCCCTCTTTTGGCCTCCAACCTCCTGCACAGTGTCCTTCCTGGGTTTCTGAAGGTTTTTTTGTTTTGTTTAATTTTATTTATGTTTGTTATGTGTATAAATACTGTCTGCATGTAGGTCTGTGCACCCTGTGGTCGTGCAAATGCCGCAGAGGTCAGTAAGAGGGTCCACATTCCCCTGGAACTGTGAGTTCTCCTGGAAAATTGGAGTTTACGACGGTCTCTAGCCACCATGTGGGTGCTGGAATAAACCATGGGTCCTCCGCAAGAATCAGTCGGTGCACTTAACTAAAGTAGGCGATCTCTCCCAGCCCCTCAATAGGTTTTTGACTTAAGCTGGAGGATACTCTGGCGACCACTGCCCATTCCACTAACCCCTCACTACAGCTACTCCAGAACCTGGGCCTTCACCACAGAGGCTGGGAGAAGGCTTTAACAGAAGACAGAGAGAGAGGGAGAGAAAAAAGATGAACAGCTCACCTTTGGGATGTCAAACACCAAAAAATAAAATTAGATATAAATAAAATAAAAATATGATATTATCTCTACCATGTGTGAAAGATTTCATTTTCCTTTCCCAAAGAAATGATAAAATGGAAGAAAGCCTTTAAAAAAAAAAAGAAAGGACAAAATAAAAAAGTCTAAAGAAAATCTAACCAAGCCTACTGGCAGACACCCATAATCCCTACTACAACTTGACAGGCTAAGGTAGATCACTAGCTCAAGTTTGAGGCCAGCATAGGCAGAATAGTGGGACTTTGTCTCACGAACAAAAAATCAAAGAAATGGGCCAGGCAGCCGGGGCGTGGTGGCGCACGCTTTTTTTTTTTTTTTTTGGGGGGGGGGGGAGGTGGTTTTTGGGGAGTTCAAGGCCAGCCTGGTCTACAAAGTGAGTTCCAGGACAGCTGGGGCTACAGGGAGACCCTGTCTCAAAAAGACCAAAAAAAAAAAAAAAAAGAAATGGGCCAGGCATGGTGGTGCACGCCTTTAATCCCAGCACTCAGGACGCAGAGGTAGGCAGATGTCTGTGAGTTCAAGGCCAGCCTGGTCTACAAAGTAAGTTCCAGGCCAGCTGGGGCTACAGGGAGACCCTGTCTCAAAAATACTTAAAAAAAAAATACTAAAAAAAATAAATAGGAGTAGAGATGTAACTCAGTTGGTGGTCTGCTAGCACAACTCCGTAGTCCAACACGTGGGAAGTGAAGGCAGGAGGGTCTCAAGTTCAAGGTCATCTTTCAGTATAGCAATTCTGAAATCAGCAAATCAGCCTAGACTTCATCCTGTATAAAAAAAATATGTGCACGTGCGTGTGTGTGTGTGTGTGTGTGTGTGTGTGTGTTTATTTTTCCTTATTTCAAGACAGAGTTTCATTATATAGTCCTGGATGGCCTGAAGTTCGCTATGTAGACTAGACTGACCTCAAACTCAAGATCCTAACACTTGAGAGGCCTGCTTCCGCCTCTCAAGTGTTAGGATCAAAGGCATGTGCCACTGCACCTGGCATCAAAATAAAATAATTTTTAAAATAATAAAATTAAAAATAAAATTCTAGGGCTAGAAAGTTGGTTCAGTAGTTAAAGAGTATTGGCTGCTCTTGAAGAGGACCTAGGTTTGATTCCTAGAACCCACATGAGAGCTAAAAACTCTATAACTCCAGTTCCAGAGGATATGATGCCCTCTTCTGGACTCTGTGAGCACTGTGCATAAGTGGTGCACTTACATACATGCAAACAAAAGTCATGTCAGGTGTGGTGGCGCACACCTTTAATCCTAGCACTTGGGAGGCAGAGGCAGGCGGATCTTTGTGAGTTCAAGGCCAGCCTGTTCTACAGAGTAAGTTCCAGGACAGCTGGGGCTACAGGGAGACCCTGTCTCGAAAAGACCAAAAACAACAACAACAAAAAGTCATACACATAGAACAAAAATAAATAAATGAATAAATGAACGAATAACAAAAATTCTTTGGCTGAAGAAATGTCTCTCACACACGTACTCTTTTCATACATAAGAGCATTGGCTAGTCTTCCAGAGGACCTGGGTTCAGTTCCAGCAACCAAAGGTCAGCTAACAATCATGTGGACCTTCATGCCAGTGGATCCAACCATGTTCTCACCTCTATGAGCACTCCATGCATGTGGTGCACTTACACACATACAGGCAAAATGCTCATAAGGTAAAAATAAAATCCATAAATAAAAATAAAATTCTAGAACTTAAGGCAGTCAGAATTAACTTCTAATAATCATTTTCCTACTGTGGTCTATATCAAAGGAAAAAATAAGCAGGAAAACCCCAGCACTTGAGAGGCAGAGGCAGCCATATCTCTGAGTTCAAGTTCAGTCTAGTCTACACAGTGAGCTTCAGGCCATCAGGAACTATATAATGAAGCCCTGTCTCAAAGAAAAATAAACACACACACACTCTCTCTCTCTCTCTCTCTCTCTCTCTCTCTCTCTCTCTCACACACACACACACACACACACACACACTCTTTTATACAGGATCTCATGAAGTCCAGGCTGATTTCAAAATTGTTATGTACCAAAAGATAACCTTGAACTTCTGATCCTCCTGCCTCACTCAGCCTTAGAAGTCAGGTAGGGCGGACCTCGGCAGGCCAGCAGGATCTGCAAGGCACAGGAGCTTCCGTAAGTGCATGTTACCCGTGCCCTCTGGATCCACAGGTGCCACGTCCATGAATCTATCCTCAGACTCAAAGTACTTGAAAGCAATACTGCATACAGACTTTTGCCATGTCTTGGGACACACGTGGGAAGACGCGCAGATTCTACGCACGTACTATACTACTGTAGGTAAGGATCTTTAGATCTGAATTTTGGTACCTGACACAGATCCTCAAATCAATCCCCTGACTACTGGATTTCAAAAGTTTTAGGAGCTGGTTGTGGTGGCATGCCTACAATCCTAGCATTTGTAAAGCATAGGCAGATTTTTGTGAGATGGAAGCCAACCTGGTCTACACAGCAAGTTCTAGGCCAATTAGGGCTAGATAATAAAACCCTATCTCAAAAAACAAAACAAAAGCCCAACAATTTTAGGTTCTAAGGATGTAGTTAGACCATGCTTATCATATGAGACCTGGGCTCAATGCCCAACATCCCCCCTAAATGGAATTCGCTAAATTGGAATTCACCTCTGGAAGTATCCTCTTCTGTTAAATGGGGATAAGACTCGGGGCTGGAGAGATGGCCTAGAGCGCCGACTGGTCTTGCAGAGGATCCGGGTTCGATCCCCAGCACCCACATGCGGCCGAGAACCGTCTGAAACTCCAATTCCAGGAGAACTCCAGTTCCAGGGGAATCCAACGCCCGCTTCTGACCTCCGTGGCATTGCGCGACACGGGTGCACAGACTTGCATGCAAACAGTACATTCATACACATACAGAAATAAATAAAATTAAAAAAAAAATACTTAAAAAAAAAATAAATGGGGATGAGCCTCTTCTCCCCAGGGCTGGAGAAGGAGAGGAGATAAAGCTGGGAAGATGCTTCCTACAGGGCAAATGCTGGCTCTGATCCAGTTTCACAGATAAGGAAGCTCAAGCTGAAAGACTCAAGGCTGCTCCCTGTTGCTCCATGGGAACTGGTCTCGGGGGCTTCATCGCCTCATCTCTTAGAACACTCCAAAGGAGTGAGAGGGTGAACACTGCTCAGCTTCAGGGAGCCTATGTCCACAGCTTTCTAGGCTACTCAGAATATGAAGCCCCCGGTGTAATGTGGGCTTTGTAATCAGCAGCTCTGAGGTCAGGTGTACACTACTGAAACAGTCCCCATGCATAGCACTGTGAAGATGACATGGAACAATGCAGAGCGGGTTCAGGGCCTGGCATGTAGCAATCACCCAGGAAAAGCAGCTCTTCTGCTAGTTGGGGTGCAATCCTGGCACTGGGAAGGCTGAGGTAGGAGGAATGAGGGGGTAGCACAGGGGTAGAGTGCTTGCCTATCATACATGAGTTTCTGGGTTCCATCTTTACAACTGGAGAGGGGAAAAAAGCAGCTATTCTTTTGTTGTTGTTTTCTGTTTTTCAGAAAGTTTTTTTTTTTTTTTTTTTTTTT